>JBBGZY010000006.1:327500-477500 GCA_037952925.1 Lithobates clamitans | reverse complement strand
TTGTGACTTTCTCTTTTCCAGATATAATGAATCCCCTATTGAAGGATCCAGAGTTCCTTACTTCTTTTATTTCAAAATATCGAGAGATGAGGAATTTGTGGGAGGTGAAACACCCTCAGTATTATGCCAAGCATGTGAGGAAGTCAACGCTGGAGAGACTTCTGTCCTTTGTCCAGGAGACCATCCCGGGAGCAACAATGGAGACAGTGCTCAAGAAAATTGGGGTCTTGAGGAACATGTATAAAAGGGAGCATAGGAAGATCCAGGAATCAAGGAGATCAGGAGCATCAGCAGATGATGTTTATGTACCCAGGCTGTGGTACTACAATCAACTCCGTTTTCTTGATGACCAGAATGAAGCCAGGGCATCACTTTCAACCCTTCCCTCCACCCTTCCCTCCACCCTTCCCTCCACCCCAGCAGAGGCTGATGAGGAGCAAGCTGGGTCTTCCATCCTGGATGAACCGGATATGACCATCTGGAGTCAGGTAAATTATTTTAACAAATATTTACTGTACTAATATTAATGATGTTAACTGGATGTTATAATTGTCTCAAATAATTTTGCACTCCAAATTGTGTATACATATCAAATGACAGTAGTGGCTAAATATGTTTGGCACCTGCTTGAAATAATTAGGGTGTCTGATTAGACTCTTTTATTAAAGAGATGTATTCACATTGAATTTGCTAGTCATGAGAAGCAAACTGTGTGTCATTGATGAACCCAAAAAAAGAAACTAAAACTATTGTCCTTTTTTTATACACAGGATGAGTCCATCCAGGAGGAATGTGGGGAAAGTGGCAGGCAGGAGGAGACCGGGCCCATGGACAGCCTGGAGGATGCCGGATTCACCATCATCCTGGAGGAGGCTGGGCCCAGTGTCAGGCAGGAGGTGGCTGCTCCCAGTGAGGTGGCTGGGCCAAGTGAGGTGGCTGGGCCAAGTGAGGTGGCTGGGCCAAGTGAGGTGGCTGGGCCAAGTGAGGTGGCTGGGCCCAGTAGGAGCCTCACCCAATCCCAAGTGCCTCCCCTCCACCTTCCCAAAAAAAGGGCCAGGAAGGGGATGGTCACACAGGACGCGTCCCTGCGCCTCATGCAACAGGCCACCCGTTTTTTAACGAGCCCCCCCGAAGCGGAAGAAGCCTATGGCTGCTACTTAGCCAGCAGGCTTCTTCAGATGGATTGGGAGCAGCACCTCATTTGTGAGCGCCTATTTGGGGAAACAATCCATAAGGGGCTGCAGGGCATGCTAACAAAAAACACCCAACTACATGAGGCAGCCCCCCCCCCCCCTCCTCCTCCTCCTCCTCCTCCTCCTCCTCCTGCCACAACTGAAACACCAGAGCCACAGCCTCAAAAGAAGGCTACAGGGAAGGCTGCAGGGAAGGCTGCAGGGCAGCGTGGAGGAAAGGCTGCAGGGAAGAGAAGAAAGTGATGACCTGGGTTCAGTCTGGTCTGACAGAAGACGCAGGCTGTTGTAGGACCACAGTCTGGGGACATCTAGATCATCTGCTGGTGCTGTTGATCTCTGGGATTCTTGGACCAGATTGTGCTCCCTCTTATATGGACTCCTCAAGATCCCAATTTTCTTGTACACCGACTTTTTCCAGCGTTGACTTCCTCTTTATTTTATTTTGACCATGAATAAATGGATCTTTTTTGAGTTTAGCAAAAGACTTTATGTGTTTTCTTTTAAATCATTGATTTTACACACAATGTTAAATTAACAAGGGACAACAATCTCATTGAGTTTTAAAAAAACACACCAAAAATACATTACTAATGTTAATAATGTTCAAGTGGTAAGTCTTGAAAATAAAAAAATATACATAAACAAAAACGGTGCTTTGGGTTAACTTTATCTAAAAACTAAAAAATAATCACTAGAAAAAAAAAAAAAGAATAATGGGTTCTTTGTGGTAACTTTACAAACCTAAAAAAAAAAAAAAAAATAAGGGAAAAAGTATTATTAGTATGGAAACATTGTTTATAAAAAGCATACTATATCATTCATGAGATCAAAGAGAAAAAGAATTCAGAAATCAGTTTGGGAGAACTCTGATTATGAACAGCAAAACACCTTCGTTCTTTAGAGCATTCGTAAAGAAGAAATAAAATGCGCTGCATTCAACGATCACAGATTTTGCAGCGTGATGAATGTGCTACCTACAATACGAACACTAGTTTTACTAGACCGAGTGCTTCCGTTTAGTTTTTGCTTATGAGCATGCGTCGTTTTTTTGTCCGTAGGACTAGCATACAGACGAGCGGACTTCGGGGTCCGTCGTAGTTACGACGTAAAGATTTGAAGCATGTTTCAAATCTAAAGTACGTCGGATTTGAGGCTAAAAAAGTACGTTGAAAGTCCGAAGAAGCCCACACACGATCGGATTACCAGCCAGCTTTAGTCCGTCAGCGTCCGTTGGACTTTTGTAGCTGAAAAGTCCGACCGTGTGTACGCGGCATAATCCT
The DNA here is from genome assembly GCA_037952925.1 of Lithobates clamitans. NCBI lineage: Eukaryota > Metazoa > Chordata > Amphibia > Anura > Ranidae > Lithobates > Lithobates clamitans. Next base: position 475,027 of record JBBGZY010000006.1, on the reverse strand, counting down.
TTGCACATCAGAACTCTCACTAGAACAGTCAGTTATCCTTTAATTGATTTGAGCAGTGTTGTTAGTTCAAGAATGTGGACTTCCTTACAGGAGGGGAATGCACAGGATGACCTCAAGCACAAGGAGGGTCTATGACCAAGGTTTTTTGCTTAGATGTAGTAAAAAAACTGAGATTGCCATTTTTCCACAGGGGTCCTCAGGTGAGTAATGCAATCATGTGCATACCCTGATTAGTCAACTAAATTTAACTTCGTATGGTTGTTTTGTCAGTATTATACTATAGAAAGTCCACACTGCAGTTGGCTGAATCCATGACCAAAATGCAAAAACTATTCATTAGTAAAGTTTAAACTCCTGCCAGTTATAAGGTAGCCTTTAAAAAAAAAAAAAAAAAAAAAAAAAACACCATTTATTAAGTACCAAAGTCAAAAAAATTTTGGGCTTTGGACATTAACCACTTCTGCTCCGGAAGGTTCTATCCCCTTCATGACCAGGCCATTTTTTGCTATTTAGCACTGCACTACTATTATGCCGCGTAAACACGATCGGAATTTTCATTGGAAAAGCCTTGGATGGTTTTTCTGACGGAATTCCGCTCAAGCTTGTCTTACATACACACGGTCATACCAAATTCCGACCGTCAAGAACGCGGTGACATACAACACGTACGATGGCACCATAAAAGTGGAGTTCAATACCCAATGCGCCACCCTTTGGGCTCCTTCTGCTAATCTCGTGTTTATCTCGTGTTAGTAGAAGTTTGGTGAGGGACGATTCCCGCTTTTCAGCCTTGTGCTTTTTAGTTTGTTACTGCTCTTCAGTTTGTGCTTGTGGGTTTATATCTGGTTTTCAGGGCATGCAGTCAGTTCGTATCTGTTTTTCGGTGCGATCTTGTCCGCTAGTTTCTGATTTTCAGCTCGCTCTACACAGGCCTTTCTGTTCTTTAGTGCATTCTGTTAGCTCATTCTGACCAGCTGACCGTTTTGAAGCCATGTTGCGGTTACGTACTCGTCATAGAGTTCATGCTGTGTGGGGGCTTGGTGTTGGGGTTCTTGCCCTGACCCAAGCCCAGTCCATGAACAGGACGGGGAGGAGTTCATGGACGAAGAATAGGTTACTCCAGCGTGACCAATTCTCTCATATGCCTTTGCTGCGGGAGATCCAGGAGAATAACCCTGATGATTTTAGGAATTTTCTCCGGAGGATGGACCCCGTTTTTCACCTCCTGTTGGCTTTGCTGTCCCCTTACGAAGCAGGACACCTGCATGCTGCAAGCCATCATTACCAAGCAGAGGCTAGTTGCCACACTGCGGTACTTGGGAGAAGTCTACAGGACCTCAAGTTCTCTACAGGCATCTCCCCCAGGCTCTGGGGATCATTATTCCAGAGATCTGTTCTGCCATCATTCAGGTCCTGCAGAAGGACTATATTAGGGTAAATTTTCTCTTTTAACATCACATTCTATGTATTTAATGTATGCTAATGTATTGTATTTCTTTCATCATTCCATAATTACCATGATTGTAATATGCTGTGAATGTTCCCTTTTGCCCATGCATGCTGTAAGCTTTTAATGCCCTTTTTGGCCTACATGCATATTTGCCTTCATTAACCTCCCCAGCATGCTATCCTGGGCCCATACACACCTAGCCTAGTCACTTAACAATGTATTTTGTCAGCTCCATTGTAGTGCTTTACCCTAAACACCCCCTAAAATGTGTCCAAATGTTATTGTTGTTCTTAAATTCAGACAGAGTGCCAGAGGCTTTTTTTTGGGGTCCCAAACTCATTTATAGCCCTCCCCCCTAAAATTTTTACAATGGGCCATCAGAGGGGGTGAGGAATCTGATAAGTGGACCTTATATTTTTGTCTTTAAATACTCATTAAAATAAATGTTATACTGATGTTGACCAAGAATGTTTGTGTCTAATCTGCTTGCAATGTTATGTGCAGAAGTACTAATATTTTTTTTTCTTTTTTGACTCCACAGTTTCCTTCAAAACCACAGAAATGGCAGACTGTGGCCTCCCAGTTTGCCCAGCAGTGGGACTTTCCTAACTGCGGAGGGGCAAACGATGGGAAACATGTCCACATCGTACCACCAAAATACTATTTTAATTATAAGGGTTTCAATAGTATCCTGTTGATGGCGGTGGTGTCGGCAACATATGAATTTCTATATGTGGACATGGGGAAGAATGGACGGATGTCGGGTGGTGGAGTCTTTGCCCAGACCGAGTTCTACCGACATCTACAGAGTGGTGGCTTGGGATTGCTACCTGCGGAAGAGAACGTTGAAGGACTTCCATTTGTTTTTATCGCTGATGAAGCATTTGGTCTGGATGATCACCTGATGAGGCCATTCCCCAGAGGATCCTCACCCCGGAGAAGAGGGTTTTTAATTACTGGCTGGCCAGAGCCAGAAGGGTCGTGGAGAATGCCTTTGGGATAATGGCCAGCCGGTTCCACCTATTTCTTATGGCAATTAATATGGCGGAGTACAAACTGAACCACATAGTTCTAGCATGCTGCATACTTTACAACTTTTTAAAGAGAAATGCTCCTAATTTTGTTGCCTCAGTTGGGCTTGAGGCCGGACTGCCTGAAAATACACTGACGGCCCTGGAAGCTGGCCTTCCTGGCTTGCCCCCCCAAAGCGCCCGTGAAGTGCGGCAAAAATATGTTGATTATTTTACGGGTAGGGGGGACATTGCTATGCCAACAAATTTGTAAACATTTTCTATTTGAAAAAAATAAATTATCTGATAAAATCTTGATTTTGATTTAGTGATTGTGTTTCTTTTAGCTGTCTCCTAGGTTCTCCTAGTGCACTTGTAGTGCCAAGTGGTTTTTCCATTATTAAATAACACCCATTGTCACTGTAAACACCAACTTAATACAAAAACTGGTATTGAGCATTGAAAGAAGAAGCCACACATTGTTGAGTATAAAACCTTTTACTCCGTGCACATACACATGTGCGTTATAAAACATTTTTTGGTAAAAAAAAACAGGATCTTGGTTTTATAAAGTTTTACCTTGAAATTTTTTTTTAGTATATAGACAGGCATGTTTCAAAACATAACATACACAACTCAGGAACTTACAAAGTTCAACATTGAAAAACTGAAGGCAATATCAGACATTATAGTGTCAAAAATGTGTTGATCTTGCCTTCATTAGATGGGTGATGCCACCCCTGTAAAAGCCAAATTTTGAAGATGCACACAAATTGGGAGTCAAACTGGGGATTTCCCTCCTGATCCCATGCCTAATGTCAACATATGCGCGACAAATACTTAATTTTTAGAAGCAGTTTCTTGATCCTTCTGTACTGATCATGCTCCCTCAATTTCAGGTCTGATCAGCGTTTCCTCAATAGATCCTTGGATCGTCGTACCCCAAAATTCCTGTGCAGACTTCTCACTACTTTAGACATGATCTTGGCCTTTCTCACATTTGGGTTTGGGTAAGGTTCATACTTCCCATCATAGTCGGCCCTCTTGAAGATGTCCACCATCTCTACAAAGGACATATTTGAGGCCTTAAATCTCCTGCGGGATCGGGACGTTTCTGGCTCCAGGCTTTCCTCCTCGTTACTGCTTTTACACACCTGCTGTGTCTCCGCCATGTTCCTCTCTCACTGTGATGAAAGAGAAGGGGCTCGGAATATTCTAGAAAGGACGTCAGGGGCGGGCGACGTGGGCGGAGTTTCACGCATGCGCAGTATATATAAAGCTAATACACATGTGTCGTACCTACGTTCTGTGTGCAGAGGAAGGAGGACCAGAAGCGCTGCACATTCTAACGAAGGTAACATTTTAACTTGGGACATCAGTGGCCTATACTGATTTGAGATTGAGGCCTATATTGGGATAAGATTAGGAGAGTTTAGCCTGATATTAGTGTTTTTGTCTTGTGTTTTGTCTTGCAGCAAATATGAAACAATTCAAAGAAGCTGAATTCATGGGCAAGTTCATAGACAGTAAACTATATATCCTAAAATATAAACTCGCGCTGAATGGTGAAAAAAAAGTGAAAAAGATAACTAAAGCAGCTGCCACACACAAAGTGCTACTCACTCGAAATGTAAAATACGAAAATGTGGCGCACACAAATAATAATAAACGTGCAAAACTAAGAGTAAATAGGTGCAGATGTAAATGAAGAAAGCAAAAATCCTTATGAAGTAAAGTCCAAATAAAATGTTCTGAATGTTCTAATCCACAATAGAAACAAACTTTGGAAGTGCAGTAAACCACAGACGCTTCAGAACTTTTTAGGTGCAAAACATCAACCCCATATGTGTCCCCACTCACCAAATGACCATGACCTCCAGGTTTGCGTGACGCATTTCCGGCGGCATTGACGTAATTTCCTGCTCTGTAGAACGCACTTGCTGGTCCCTGGAACGCACACCGTGAGTGGCGTCCAGATACATCTATAATCCTTTTTACATGCCTGTTTTTATCAGCTATTTTGTAAGCACCCATTTGTATGTGGAATAAATTCCTTTTAAACGGTACTTTCACTATCAGATCTATTTTTTCATTTTCTTTTGGTACCTGACAATTCTGCTGAGAAATTCCAATAAGAATTCTTTGTTCTGAAGTGCACATCACTACCCCTGAACTTCTCTGGATACCATCCTTTAAGCCCGAAGTGACCCCCAGACTGCAAAGCTGGGGGTCATTTGGTTTGTGGGGACACATAAGGGGGTGATGTTTTGCACCTGAAAAGTTCTGGAGCGTCTGTGGTTTACTGCACTTCAAAAGTTTGTTTCTATTGTGGATTAGAACATTCAGAACATTTTATTTGGACTTTACGTCATAAGGATTTTTGCTTTCTTCATTTACATCTGCACCTATTTACATTTAGTTTTACATGTTTATTATTATTTGTGAGTGCCACATTTTCATATTTTACAGTTCATAGACAGATACAGGGATATGAGAAATTTGTGGGAGGTTAAAAACCCCTTATATCAAATTAAACCAGCTAGGAAGGCATCGCTGGAGAAACTGCTGCAATTTGTGAAGACGCAGGTCCCTGACGCAGATATCGAGTTTGTGGATAAGAAAATTGGTAGCTTGAGAAGCACGTATAGGAAGGAGCTTAATAAGGTCCAGGCTTCCATGAAATCAGGAGCAGCAGCAAAGGATATGTATGTACCCAGTCTGTGGTACTACAACAGGATGCTGTTTCTGGAAGACCAGATTGAAGCCAGGGAATCACTTTCTACACTTCTGGCCCCCCTTCCATCCACCCCTCCCTCAACCCCAGCTGAGGCTTCCGAGGACCAACCTGGGCCTTCGGTCCTGAAAGAAGTTGAAGAGCCCAGCTGGAGCCAGGTATAATATTTTTTAACATATTTATTGTCCGAAAATTGTTGTTGTTAACTAGATGTTATTATTGATAACAAATGAATGATTAACAAAAAATGTTTTACATATCAATAGACAGTAGGGGCCAAAAATTATTGTGACAAGAATGAAAAATGCTGGGCTCAGAATGATAGTCTTTTCTATTTATTAACATTCAATTTGAAACAGTCATGAGCTGAAAATTGTTTGTGATTGATGAACCAAAAACTAAAACGATGTCCCTTTTTCATACACAGGAAGACCTCAGCCAGGAAGAGGCTCTGGAATGTGGCAGACAGGAGGAGGCGGGGTAAGTGTCAGCCAGGAGGTGGGGTAAGTGTCAGCCAGGAGGTGGCCAGGCCCAGTAGCCTCACCCAATCCCAGGTGCCTCCCCTCCACCTTACAACAAAAAGAGCCAGGAAAGGGAGTAATATGGAGGAGGCAGCACTGGGCCTCATTAAGAAGGCTAATGTGGCCCTGAAAACACCCCCTGATGACTGTAGAGGCCTATGGCTGCTATGTAACTGCAAAATTGCAGCAAATGGAGGAGGGCCAATGCCTCATCTGTGAGAAGATTATTTTTCAGGCCCTTCATAAGGGGTTGAGAAACCAAATGACTGATAACATACACCGATGTGCGCTCGCTCATCCTCCTCCTCCTCCTACCACAAGTCCACCTCCAGAGCCACAGCCTCCAAGGAAGGTTGCAGGGAAGGCTGCAGGTAAGCCTGGAGGGAAGGCTGCAGGGAAGACGTGAAAGTGATTGCCTGGGTTCAGTCTGGTCTGACATAAGACGCAGGCTGTTGTAGTACCACAGCCTGGGGACATATATGTCATCTGCTGCTGTTCCTGATCTCTGGGAGTCCTGACCAGATTGTGCTCCCTATTATTTGGACTTCTCAGGCTACTAATTTTTATTTACAAAGAGTTGATGTGTGCCCCGGGGCACAAAGGCTTTGCAAATTCAAGCAGTTTCTCCAGTGTTGCCTTCCTCTTTATTTTGTTATGAGCCAGAATAAATGGAGATTTTGTTATATGAAAATACTTGCCTATGTGTTTTTCTTCAAATAGGACAGTTTGTTTGTGAGTAGGCAGGTACATTTGAAAAAACAATGTCAAATTAACGAGGGGCACCAACCAACCTCCTTGAGCTTTAAAAATACAAGATAATAATGTTGTTGTGGAAACTTGACACACACCAAAAAAAATTATGGAGATCACTAGAAAATAATAAAAAAAAAATAAAAAAAACAGGAGATCTTGATTGAAAAAAGATGACTATAAAAAATATTCTAAACATTATTATGGAGATTGCTTTAAAAACAAAAAAGATTATTCAGGAGATCACGAGAAATAATAAAGAAATCAGTTTGTCAGAACTCTTTATGAATATCAGCAGCAAAATAAATTCATTATTCTAGCATTATAAAGAACAAAAGAATGCGCTGCATTAAAAGATCTAATAATTTGCAGCGTGATGAATGTGCTATCTCCATTACGAACTCTAGTTTTACCAGACCGAGCGTTTCCGTATCGTACTTGATTCTGAGCATGCGTGGTTTTTTTTGCACGTCGGAATTGCATACAGACGAACAGCATTTCCGAAACTTTTACCATCGGAAAAATAGAGAACCTGTTCGATCGGAAATGCCGCCAGCAAAAGTCCAATGGAGCATACACACGGTTGCAATTTCCGACCAAAAGCTCACATCCGACTTTTGCTGGCGGAATTTCCGATTGTGTGTATGCGGCATTACTGGTAATTGCGTGGTCATCACTGTACACAAACAAAATTTATATCATTTTTGTTCACACAAATAGAGCTTTCTCTTGGTGGTATTTGATCTCCACTGGATTTTTTATTTTTTGCCATATAAATTAAAAAAAAAATATTAAAAAAAGATGGTAGATGTGGAAAAAACAATATTTTGTCCATTCTGCTATAAAACAAATCCAATAAAAAAATAAACAAAAATTGAATTTCTTCATGAATTGAAAGTTATAATGTCTACAAATTATGGTATATATATTTGATTTTTTTTTTGTACACTACTATTGGCAATGATCAGCGACTTATAATGGTATTGCAGCGGCAAATTTGACGCTAACTGATGCTGGAGGGGAACTGACTAACTGCCACTGACATCACCAGTTACATTAATACAGTGATCAGTGATAATACTACACACTATCACTGTACAGATGCCACTGGCTGTGAAAGGGTTAACATCTATGGTAATCAAAGTTTTAAATGTGTGCCTAACAATGTGAAATGTGTGTAATGTTTGCTGCTTGTACTAACATATCATTCCCTCTGTACAGATCCCTGTATTGATTGTCATTGGACGATCAACTTTGATTGGACATGAATCATTGACCAGAACCTCATGACAGACTCCCCTTTGTACAGTCACAGCGGGCAGTGATGATAAACCTGGAAGCGGGCAGTGATGTACCAGTACATTGCCAGTCACGATGCTGCAAATAGTTAATGATATGTATGACTGCACAGTCTTTCTTAGTTAAAAGAAGTACTGAAGTACTGAAGTCAAGAGAAATTTCAGGCTGACAGAACAAATTATCATGAATCAAGCTCAGAACTCACATAAACACAACAACATATTGACTGTTAATATACAGTAGAACTCCCACCAACCCTTCTGTTATGTGTGTAACATATTCAATCACCATTAGACTTTTCAGCCTATATTATTCTCCCAGCTACTTGTTAGCAAGAAGTACCTGGATAATAAGATTGGCAGTAAACAATAGTACAAATTAGTATATTGTGTGTATGCGGCATTACTGGTAATTGCGTGGTCATCACTGTACACAAACAAAATTTATATCATTTTTGTTCACACAAATAGAGCTTTCTCTTGGTGGTATTTGATCTCCACTGGATTTTTTATTTTTTGCCATATAAATTAAAAAAAAAATATTAAAAAAAGACGGTAGATGTGGAAAAAACAATATTTTGTCCATTCTGCTATAAAACAAATCCAATAAAAAAATAAACAAAAATTGAATTTCTTCATGAATTGAAAGTTATAATGTCTACAAATTATGGTATATATATTTGATTTTTTTTTTGTACACTACTATTGGCAATGATCAGCGACTTATAATGGTATTGCAGCGGCAAATTTGACGCTAACTGATGCTGGAGGGGAACTGACTAACTGCCACTGACATCACCAGTTACATTAATACAGTGATCAGTGATAATACTACACACTATCACTGTACAGATGCCACTGGCTGTGAAAGGGTTAACATCTATGGTAATCAAAGTTTTAAATGTGTGCCTAACAATGTGAAATGTGTGTAATGTTTGCTGCTTGTACTAACATATCATTCCCTCTGTACAGATCCCTGTATTGATTGTCATTGGACGATCAACTTTGATTGGACATGAATCATTGACCAGAACCTCATGACAGACTCCCCTTTGTACAGTCACAGCGGGCAGTGATGATAAACCTGGAAGCGGGCAGTGATGTACCAGTACATTGCCAGTCACGATGCTGCAAATAGTTAATGATATGTATGACTGCACAGTCTTTCTTAGTTAAAAGAAGTACTGAAGTACTGAAGTCAAGAGAAATTTCAGGCTGACAGAACAAATTATCATGAATCAAGCTCAGAACTCACATAAACACAACAACATATTGACTGTTAATATACAGTAGAACTCCCACCAACCCTTCTGTTATGTGTGTAACATATTCAATCACCATTAGACTTTTCAGCCTATATTATTCTCCCAGCTACTTGTTAGCAAGAAGTACCTGGATAATAAGATTGGCAGTAAACAATAGTACAAATTAGTATATATATATATATATATATATATATATATATATATATATATTTATGGTTGGAGCCCTATGTCTGATATGGACATAGATAACACTTATAGTTTACATAAGACTTACCATCGGAAATGGACCTGGAAGTGTGGACTTACCATATGAAATGGACCTGAAAGTATGCCTTGGACTAATGGCTGGTATGCCAAAATAAGGGGGCATACCCTGGTTTAAGAAATGATTATTCTGTAAAGAGAAATGAATAGTTGAGAAATGAAGGGAAATGGGGATGGGAGGGTGGGTATCGCGCACAGGAAACCGACAAGCACCACGGGTGAGCGGGCTGCTTAAATACCCCCGGGCTCCTCCCATAAATTCAGGTCACCATACTGGCCTTCCTACTTATGGTTGGAGCCCTATGTCCGATATGGACATAGATAACACTTATAGTTAACATAAGACTTACCATCGGAAATGGACCTGGAAGTGTGGACTTACCATATGAAATGGACCTGAAAGTGTGCCTTGGTCTAATGGCCGGTATGCCAAAATAAGGGGGCAAAAACATTCAGGTAGGGGTATAATATTGGTTTTCAGTTTATTCATTGAGCCAATTTGGAAAATGCCTGTGCCATCTCTACTTGAGGATTGGGGATATACCGGGCGAAGCAGGCTGATTTCCACCTGCCTAGTCGTTTGATGACGTGGTCTTGGACCCTGTGGCGGGATGCTGCGGAGGCTGCTCCGATACGAAAGGGGTGTCCAGAGTACTGACTCGGGTTAAGGTGAAGATTGCGGAGAAGTATCCTTATGTGTTTCACAAACTGACAGGCGCTTAAGGGTTTAACTGGGAATGGTAGAAGAGGACTGGTGTCCGGTTGTTCAGGCAGGAGTGACAGGAGTACGGTGACTGGACACCAGCTGTTATTGGTTTTGTAGAGGTGAATGTCCACTCCAGAGCCTGTTTGCTGGGTTTTAGAAACCTCGAGGTGAAGGACGAAATGGTCTTGGTAGCAAACCAAGTGCCGTCTGCATAGTACTTGGTCTGCAGGGTTGTTACAGGTGAACTCGCCAGGTCGCAAGAACCCGTAGTAAGCCAAATATATGGCTGCTTGTAGGACCGTGCTGGGAAGAAGACCGAATGGAGAAGTAGCCAGGATGGTTGACATATCCCTGAAGATGGGCCCCGTAATGAGTAAGCGCTGGGTGCTAATCACTGGTTGTTGTTTCTGAATGCCCCTTAGGATGGCTCGTATAGCATGTGATGAGAACAGTGAAGATTTTGCGGGGTCTTCAAGAGTCAAGAAATGTTGTATGCCGGCTAGGTATAGCCAAATGGTATTGTAAGATAAGGCCAGCTGAGTGTGGCAGTATGAAATGAAGGCCAGTATCTGTTTGACATCTGTTGGTCCTTTGCATCAGGGTGTCAGGAATTTATTGAACGCCTTCCAAGCTGTCTGGTAGGCTTTGAGTGTGTTATGGGAGAGTGAGTGATTGATGAGCTGCGTTGCTCCTTGTAAATGTTGAACTAGTCCAGGGTCAGTTGTGACCAGATGGGGATAGGGGCCGACACTGGATCTGCTCTGGGAACCTGTTTGAAAAAGGAGGTGTAATTAAAATGTGACAGTACGTCAGCAGCTAAATTGTATCTGCCTGGAATAAATGAAAAGTGGATGTTAAACTGATGCTGTAAAGACAGTTTTACCAATCTGCGCAGGAAGGACATGACTGCTAGGGACTTGGACCTGCCTTTATTGATAATGTCTGCCGTGGCCTCATTGTCGGTGGTGAAGACCACAGTTTGTCCTGTCCACTGATGACCCCAGAGATGTGCAGCTGCCACTATGGTATAGAGTTCGAAGAGGGAAGATGTTCGGGTAAAGCCGGGTATCAGCAGTATCTGTTGAGGCCAGGGTCCTGAAAACCATTGGTGGCCAAAAATTGCCGCGAAACCTGTGGAACCTGCAGCGTCTGTCACCACCTGGGGTGAAAGGGCCGAAACCATGGGTATAAATAGGGATATGCCATTCCAGGCGGACAGGAATTCCTCCCACATAGATAGGTCCGCTACTGCTGCGGAGTCTAGATTCAGGATCTGATCGGGGTCTTGTGTTTCTGACAGGAATCTCAGTAGACGTGACACGAAGGCGCGGCCTTGTGGAATAATTCGCATGGCGAAATTAAGCATTCCCAGGAGAGATTGCAACTGCTTTTTGGTACACCCCTTGGTGTGGGTGAATTTGTGAAGGACCGCCCTAATGCGGGTTAGTTTGTCGAGGGGGAGACTGGCCTGCATAGTGCAGGTGTCTAAGTTGACCCCGATTAAGGTGATGTTGTGTGCTGGGCCATCGACTTTGTGCTCGGCGATGGGAACATTGAGATTTCCAAATACCATTCTGAGTTTGTCGAGGTCTCCTGGGGGCCTGCTGGGTGGTTCTATTAGTAGGAAGTCATCCAGGTAATGGATGACTTCTTGGCACTGAGCCTTGTGTAAGAGTATCCAAGCGAGGGACTGAGCGAATGTGTCGAAGAGCCAAGGGCTACTCTTCGAACCAAACGTCAGTTTTGTTGCAAAATAGTATGCCTCCTTCCACTTTATGCCATGCCAAGCACCAAAGGGATGGGTTGATAGGCAGGAGTTTGAAGGCATCCGAGATGTCGGCTTTGGAGAGCCAGGCACCTGTACCTGCTTTGATGACTGCTTGGATTGCCATGTCCCCGGAGGAATATTTTAGGGAGAATTCTTCGGAGGGAATCAGAGAAATGAGACTGGGAATGTGGGAAGAATGAGGTGCAGACAGGTCGTACACCAAACGTAATTTATTTGTGAACTTGCCCTTGACAAGCCCAATAGGGCTGACTCTCCAGGTGCTGAAAGGGGGCTGAGTAAAGGGGCCTATAACGAACTCTCGGTCTACTTCTGCCTGTAAGAGGCGATCTATGGCTTGTTTGTCAATGGCTGCTGAACGAAGATTCCCACATTCGTAGGTACTGTGAGGTAAAGAAATGAGGTCGGTGTGAAACCCTACTGTGAACCCCTGCATAAGGTAGGTGGCCAGGGAGGGGGTGGGGTGTGAGGTGAGGTAGAGTCCTAGCCACCAGACGTTGATCCGGCTTAGTCATGCCCTCTTTTGTTGTTTAACCTCGCACAAGTTTCTTGGGTGCGCTCTTTGGCATAAGGTGCAGATGTGGAGTAGGCGGCACTGACTGAAATTGCAGGACCCATAGTTGTAATTATTGCAGATGGCTGCCCCTCCCACGGTTTGGACTGGGCGTTCAAATTTGTCCACCTGAGGCATTTGTTCAGGGGCCAACTGACCCTGAAGTGCACCGGAGGTGGAGGGAAATTCGAAGGGACGTCTGATTGGCGCATTGGCGCACCAGGTGGCAGTGTGAGTGGAGGACTGGCAAATCGCACACAGGGGTGAGCGTAAGCCGGCAAAATGGTGGCAGAACAGCTCTGTGTCCATGAGACTCCAGTTTGTTGTTGTCTGAAACTGTGTGAGCCTGGCTGCCACTTTTGCGGAAAAGGAACGGTGGTAGTCATAAAAAGAAAATCCTCCATACTTGTAGCCCAAGTCTACTACCGTATGAAGGTATAAGTCCAGCTCTTCCCTTCTGCTGGGAGCGGCTGAACACAGGACATCTCTCAGCATGCCAAAGGCCAGGGTGAACTCTGGGACAGATAATTTCCAGTTCAGTCTGGGGTCTTTGGCTTTAAGGACCACTGATATGTCACCCCAGGAATAGGCCTTATTTTCTGTCAGATCGTGGACAGAAATCAGGAGAGAGGCCAGGTTGATGTCTCTGCTGTCCAAGATGTCCTTCCTGATGCTGGTTGGCACCAAATGGGAAGGGTAGACAATGGGGCTCCAGCCTGTGGTACCTGCAGGAAGGGGTGTTAAAGGTTGGGTTACGGTTGGGTCGGGAATAGCCGCGGCTGGCCGAGCCTCCAGGAGTGCCACTCTGGTTTGTACGTCCGTGACTGAGGTAGAGAGGGACGACACCATAGTATGAAGTTGTGAGATGGCTGAAGATATCGACTGGAGAGATGCCTGCTGGGTACTGGGTCCTGCTGCAGCTGGTGGGGGGAAGAGGAGCTTGAACAGCTCGCCTTTCCTGGCTGTAGCGGGGAAGGGCACGCCTCTCCGTCTTAGCTCTGCCGTCAATTTGGGGATAGTCCATCCTCTGAGGGACTGCACGCTGCTGCTCTCTGAGACCGGAGAAGGTGACAGGGGGGCCGTGAGGTCTTCGCTGCCGGCCTGGGACATGGTTGATCTGGTAAGGATATCCTGTCCTTCAGATCGTGTTTTTGGTTGACTGTAACCTATTGGGTTGACATGAATTTCAAGTTTGCTTTGTTTTCCTGAGCCGTACTTACCCAACTTGTTTTCTCCCTTTTTTTTTTTTCTTACCTGGGGGGATATCGTCCAACCTGGTGCAGGGTGGACCTACTGGGCTTTGACTGACCTGGAGGAAAATGAAAGGTGATAATTCGTGAAGGGTTTGCTGGCTAACTTGAAGCAGTGACTTGTATGGTGATTTGCAATCTTAGTGACAACGAAATGATTTGAAATGTTTGCCTTGATTATGAAATGAGTGAAATCTCTTGCCACGACAGAGATCCGACTTGGTCGTGCCGTGACCGACCGCAAACCGGCCTCTGGAGCATGTACTGAAATGAGGCAATCGAAAAAACCATTGGTGCACACCGGGACGAATCGGTGCATGTTTGATGCATCTGGATTCGAATCGGAGCGCAGTATGAAACAACGAAATGACAGAAATGTTTTCACCTTGACTGAGGCTCGAATTGGTTGTGCCGCATTTGCGACTGGCAACGAACCGAGCTCTGGTATAGGTATGGATCCGGCCGAAATAACTGGGGCTTTCTCGGATGCGACCGGTTTCAAAAAACGGTGATGCCGTGTGGGAGTGAAATGAATGGTGATAGTTGCCATGACAGAGATGCGGATCGGTCGCCCGATATCTGCGACTAGCTACGATCAGGACTCTGGAGCATGTTTCAGAAATGAGGCCGAGCCCTGGGGCACGCCGTAACGAATCGGTGCATCGGGGATGCGACTGGATTCGAACCGGAGCGCGGTAAGTGCAGGTGTAACAGATTGTTGCCATGACAGAGGCGCGAATCGATCATGCCGCTGTTGCGACTGACTGCCAATCGGACTCTGGAGCATGTACTGAAATGTGGCAAATACCTGGGGCATGCCGAGACGAATCAGTGCATTTCCATGCGACTGAAATTCGTATCGGAGCGTGATACGTGGCAGTGAAATGATACCATGACAGAGGTACGAATCGGTGAGTCGTAACCAGCGACTGATAATGAACGTGACTCTTGAGCATGTACTGAAATGAGGCCGTAACTACTGGGGCACACCGGAACGAATTGGTGCATCTTTTAGAGGCGACTAGATTCGAATCGGAGCGTGGTAAGTAACTAAAATGAATGAAATGATTCGAAATGGTTGAAATGTTAAAAAATGCTTAGAAATGTTCAGAAATGAGAAATGATTTGATATCGAACTGACGTCGACAAGAAATTGCGACATTACGAATTGCAACGGTTGTGAACTTGCGTGGTAACAATTTAGCCATGCCTGAAATGAAGCGACGTCTCCGTCGCTGTGGTTTTTTCAAATAACGAGAAATGGTAACATGACGATAGTGCGAGTGGAATGCATTGCGGTTACGTTTGTGAAATTTGCGAGTGACAAAAGTCCGACGGGATCCTACCTGCGACAGCCGAGCCAGACGCGTGGTACGAACTACGAATCAGTAACACGGACTTCGAAACTCTCGAGCACGGTATTGCGAATGCGGGAACTTGCGAGACAAGAACTTGCGGACACTGGTATTCGAATAGTCGGCCTAGTGACGTATATGGCGCACAGGAAACGGACAAGCACCACAGGTGAGCGGGCTGCTTAAATACCCCCCGGGCTCCTCCCATAAATTCAGACCACCATACTGGCCTTCATATATATATATATATATATATATATATATATATATATATATATCAACTTTATTTTCATGTACTACCACTTCAAATCAAAAGCTAAAATTATGCATTCTTTTGCAACCCTTTCAAGTGTGTTTTTATGAAAATGCTTTCTTGATTATCTTATTCTTGAGTGTGTATTCTTTTCTGATTTAATTGTATGAAAGCAGGATTTTTTCACCCACTACTGTGATTATGCATATTTGTAAAGTTACAAGAGTAATATGTAGCATCTAGTACAGTTTCAGTAGGTAAAAACCCTGTTTCTCCTTGCAGTATTTAACATCTGATAGATAAGATATCGCAAAGGCAAGTCTTTACAAGTAACTTTAATGTGAATATGACTTCCTATACCAGAATACAGTACCTTGAAAAAGTATTCATACCCCTTGACATTTTCCACATTTATCATGTCATGTCATGTTACAACCAAAAGCATAAATGTATTTTATTGGGATGTTATGTGATAGACCAACACAAAGTGACACATAATTGTGAAGTGGAAGGAAAATGATAAATGGTTTTCAACATTTCTTACAAATAAATATATGAAAAGTGCGGTGTGTATTTGTATTCACAAGTATAGTCCCCTTAGTAAATACTTTGTAGAACCACCTTTCACTGCAATTACAGCTGCAAGTCTTTTGGGGTATGTTTCTACTAGATTTGCACATCTAGAGAGTGACATGTTTGCCCATTCTTCTTTGCAAAATAGCTCAAGCTCTGTCAGATCGGATGGAGAGCATCTGTGAACAGCAATTTCAAGTCTTGCCACAGATTCTTAATTGGATTTAGGTCTGGACTTTGACTGGGCCATTCTAACACATGAATATGTTTGATCTAAAGCATTCCATTGTAGCTCTGGCTATATGTTTAGGATTTTTGTCCTGCTGGAAGGTGAACCTCCACCTCAGTCTCAAGTCTTTTGCAGACACTAATGCCGCGTACACACGATTGGATTTTCCAGCAACAAATGTTCGATGGGAGCTTGTTGTCGGAAATTCCGACCATGTGTAGGCTCCATCGGACATTTTTTGTCAGAATTTCCGACAACAAAAATTTGAGAGCTGGTTCTCAAATTTTCCGACAACAAAATCCGTTGTCGGAAATTCCGAGCGTGTGTACACAATTCCGACAAACAAAATTCCATGCATGCTCTGAATCAAGTACGAGACAGAAGCGCTCGGTCTGGTAAAACTAGCGTTTGTAATGGAGATAGCACATTCGTCACGCTGCAAATTTTGAAATCTTTCAATGCAGTGCATTCTCTTCTTCTTTATAATGCTAGAATTATGAAGTTGATTTGCAGAAGTTGATCACACAGAGTTCTGACAAACTGATTTCTTTATTATTTCTTGTGATCTCATGAATACATTTTTTTTTTCGTCAGATCTCCAGAATAATGTTTTTAGTTTTTTTTTGTTTTTTTTTTATATTTTTTTTTTTAAATTAAGATCTCCTGTTTTTTATTTTTTTTCTAGTTATCTCCATAATATTTTTTTTTCATTTTGTGTGTCAAGTTACCACAACGCCATTATTATCTTGTATTTTTTAACCTCAAGGAGATTGGTTGCTGTCCCTTGTTAATTTGATATTGTCTTTTTGAAATGTACCTGCCTACTCACAAACAAACTGTCCTTTTTTAATTTTAACACATAGGCAATGATTATAGACAAAAAACATACATTTATTAGGAGTCATAACAAAATAAAGAGGAAGGCAACGCTGGATAAACTGGTGTCATTAGCGAAGCCTTTGTACCCCAGGGCCCATACCAACTATTTGACAAGCAAAATTGGGAGCCTGAGGAGTCCATTTAATAGGAAACCCAATCCGGCCCAGGATTCCGAAAGATCAGGAACAGCAACAGGTGACATATATGTCCCCAGGCTGTGGGCTTACAACAGCCTGCGTCTTTTGCCAGACCAGACAGAACCCAGGCCATCACTATCTTGTCTTCCTTACATGCTTCCTTCCACGCTTGCTTCCAGGCTGTGGCTCTGGTGTTGGAGTTGTGGCAGGAGGTGGAGGAGGAAAAGGAGGATGGTCCAACTCACACAGATGGGTTTTGCTTGTGAATTCGCCCCTTAACCCCATATTTAGGGCCATATATATCACTTCCTCACAAAAGAGGCATTGGCCCAGCTCTATTTCCTACATTTTGTTGGCAGCCATGCAGGCATAGGCCTCAAGAAGACTGGGGGGGTTCTGAGGGCCGCAGAAGCCTGCCGAATTAACCCAAGTGCTGACTCCTCCACGTTCCTCCCCTTCCTGGGCCTTTTATGTTGAAGGCGGAGGGGAGGGACCTGGGATTCGGTCAGACTACTGGGCCTGGCCACCTCCTGGCTGACACTTACCTCCGCCCCCTCTTGGCTGCCACTTACCACTGCCACCTCCTGGCTGCCACTTTCCCCTTCCACCACCTGGCTGCCACATTCTACAGCACCCTCCTGGCTGAGGATTTCCTGTGTATGAAAAAGGGACATAGTTTTAGTTTATTGTTCATAAATCACACACAATTTTGAGAAATATGTTTAACAATGCTATACCTGACACAAGCTGGGCTCCTCCACATCTTCTGCCTGGATGGAAGGCCCAGGTTGTATGTCGGAAGCCTCAGCTGGGGTGGAAGAAAGAGTGGAAGGAAGGGTTGAGAGTGATGGCTTGATTTCAGTCTGGTCTGAAAAAAATCGCAGTCTGTCGTATTACCAGAGCCTGGGGAGATAAATGTCATCTGTTGCTGCTCCTGATGTCTGGGAATCCTGGACCTTCTTGCACTCCCTAATATATGTGCTTCTCAGGCCACCAATTTTGCACTTCAAATAGTTGATGTCTGCCGTGGGGATCGGTGGGTTCACAAATTCCAGCAATTTATCCAGTGCTGCCTTCCTCTTTAGTTGATTTGTATAAAAGGGGTGTTTTGTCTGCCACGGACAGGGCAGCTCTCTGTATAAATCAATGAATTGGGGAAGGAAATCATGTTCGTTGAATCGATCCATTTTATCTGCAAGACACAACACAAGACAAACCCTAATGTCAGGCTAAACTCGCATAATATTGTCCCAATATAGGCCTCAATCTCTAAGCAGTATAGGCCACTGATGCCCCAAGTTCAAATTGTACTTTCATTAGAACGATCGGTGCTTCCGCTACTCCATCCTCCGCTCACAGATCGTATGTACGACGCATACGTGTTACGCTTTATATACACTGCACATGCGTGAAACTCCGCCCGCCCCTGACCTACTTTATAGTATATTCCCCGCCCCTTCTCTTTCGGCGCAGTGGGAGAGCACATGGCGGAGAAAGAACAAGCGCATGAAGACAGCAGCAGCGTCGAAAGCCCGGAGCCATGAACGTCCCGATCCCAGAGGAGATTTAAGGCCTCTAATATGTCCTTTGTAGAGATGGTGGAGATCAAGACATCCTGAAGAGGGCTGACTATGACGGGAAGCATGGACCTTACCCAAACCCAAATGTCAGAAAGGCCAAGATCATGACAAGTTGTGAAAAGTCTGCAAAAGAATTTAGGGGTACCACGATTCAAGGATCAACTGAGGAAACGATGGTCAGACCTCAAATTAAGGAAGCAGGATCAGTACAGAAGAATCAAGAGAGTGCTGCAAAAAGTAAGTATTCTGTTGTGTGTTCATATTCTTCCTATTACGTTTGTGCTGCTCCATGTGCTTTTCTTTACCGTTGTACAGTTTAAAATGGCAATTTTCCGGTTCGTGGGCACAGTAATCGTTCGCCCACTAATACAGTGTTTTTGGCAGATGCAGGTTAACTACATTTGTTCATGCCTATTGGGATTAAAAGAAGTTTAGGACATTGTTGCCTAGATGGGTTTGTAACTAGAATGAAATGCAAACTTGATTCAGTGTAAGGAGAGGACGCTCAGCAGCTGTTTACACATCTGGACGCAGGAGCACTAGTGTGGGACACCAGAACAAATTTTTTAGGGTGTGCCGTACAGGTGCTCCAGTGGATATTAGGGGTGTCTCCATGTGTGAAACTTTACCCAAAAATGTAAGTATTCCAGCTTGAAGAAAGGGAGAAAATCATGTCTTCAGCTTGGAACTCTGCCAAAGCAGACAATTGTACAACACTTCAAGCAATGTTTCATATTCCTATTTCTTGCCTCAAATATCTGTGTACTAAATATACCTATTTTTTATTTACATAGGGGAGAAAAGAATCTGGACGTCAGAGGACACCAGGGACCCACAACCTCCTAAAGAGGAAAGCCCAAAACCACAACCTCAGGATGTGGAGGAAGGAGAGGTTTATGAAGTGGGCGAAATAGTGAACACAACAGGTGAGTGTCTGAGACCACAGCTTCAGGTAATAGATGTATGCCTGCATATTTATAATACATGGTGTGTTTTTTTTTATTTTAGGTGATGTGGTTGTTGTAGAAGAATCTCATTTCACAAGTGCAAAGGCACACATCCTCATTGGGGAGATCATGGTGTGCAATCGGATTTACAGAAGATCAAGGAAGACATCAATGATGTTGAAAAAAGACTCAAAAACATCATTGATGTTTTAGGCAGAATATAAAACACACCAAAATGTTTTTATTTTTTTATTTTTATTAGAACTTTTCTAAAAAATATTGAAAGCCAAATTTTGAAGATGCACAGTGTGTCAATATGTGCTATCTGCTATCACAGGATATCAAGGTACACGTTTTGTAGGTGCAACCCCCTTCCTCGCAACTCAAGTAGCTGAGAGGAAGGGGTTGTACCCCCGAAACACTTCCATTGATCCCCCATGATGGGAGCTAGCACATGTTGACATTAGGCATGGGATCAGGAGTGAAATCCCCATTTTGACTCTCAATTTGTGTGCATCTTCAAAATTTGGCTTTCACAGGGGTGACATCACCCCATCTAATGAAGGCAATCAACACAGTTTGGACATACTAATGTCTGATATTGTCTTCAATTTATCAAAGTTGAACTTTGTAAGTTCCTGAGTTGTGTATTGTTTTATGTTTTTAAACACATGCCTGTTTACCACAAAAAAGGATATTTCTACTGTTACAAAAAAAAAAAATATATTCCAAAAAATATGTTGGTTTGTTCAAAAACCCTTTTCTAAATGCACATGTGAATGTGAGTAAAACATTTTCTACTCAACAATGTGTGGCTTCTTTCAATGCTCAATAGCAGTTTTTTTTGCTTAAGTTGGTGTTTACAGTGACAATGGGGCTTATTTCCTAAAGGCAAATCCACTTTGCACTACAAGTGCACTTTCAGTGCAGTTTCAGTGCACTTTTGCAGTGCACTTGTAGTGCAAAGTGGATTTTCCTTTAGTAAATAACACCCACAGTGCTTTATAATTTGCATCAATCAGGCCATTATTGTCACTCCAAAAAATTAATTCAAGGTGCTGAAAATAATGAATATTATTATCATTAATGCATTACATACAAAAACAACAAAAAGAAGGTGTGTGTGTAGCAGACCCAAAACATAATAGTTAGCTGAAGAAGAGATTGTCACCTCATGTATCAAAGAAATTACGTTGTAACTATTGAAGAAAATGGCCAAAAAAACCCACTTTGGAGTTCCTAGGAGACAGCTAAAAGAAACACAAGCAGTAAATCAAAGGAAATATTTTTCAGTTTAAAATACAAATTTATTTTAAAAATACATTTATTTAAATACATATAATGTGATGTTAAAGGATAAAACTTACCGTAATATAGTCCTTCTGCAGGACCTGAATGATGGCAGAACAGGTCTTTGGAATAATGATCCCCAGAGCCTGGGGGGAGATGCCTGTTGAGAACTTAATGTCCTGCAGACATCCCCCGTCGCCAAGTACCGCAAGGTCGTGACTAACCTCTGCTCAGGAGTGATGGCTTGCCGCATGCAGGTGTCCTGCTTCGTAAGAGAGAAAGCTTGCTTCTTTAAAGGAGTAATACTTGCTCAATTAGCAATGTAAAAATTCCACTTTGGAAAATGAATATTTACTGATCTTAGTACATGAGGTGAATCTGTCTTCACTTTAATCGTGTAGTAATATGCAGAAAAAAATAATTTCCTCTTGCACATGATAGGCTAATAGAAGTCAACACAACTTCGCCTATTTACTAAGCTCAGTGAACATTCACTTTGCAAAGTGCACAGTCTCTATTTATATAGTAAAGTCAATCAAGTACAGTCTGTCTACAAATACTCTCATGTTTAGCATGTTTTATTGTTCGTTATTATTGTATAATACAAATATATTATAACCTTTGTTATCTTTCTATTTGAGTAAATCTTCATTTGTTCATTTGATATTTCATAAAAAAATTCTAAAGCTCTACAAATGTACTACACTAAAGAAACTAAGAGCTTAAATGTATATGTATTACTAGATTAAAGTTTTTAGAATGGCAAATGTGAGGATGAGGTTGTCTTTAACATTAAATTCTTAGCCTGACTCTTTTGCAAGGGCAGATAGGTCTTTATTGCAAGATTCAGTTTTTGATCTAGATGTAAAAGACTGTCCAAAGAGAATCTGTCCACAGGATAACTATTAGTCATGCACTCCACAATTCTGGCCTTTATGGAAGGGTGACAAGAAGACCGTCATTGTTTAAAAAAAGCCATAAGAAGTCCCATTTGCAGTTTGCAAGAAGACATGTGGGGACACAGCAAACATGTGGAAGAAGGTGCTCTTTTCAGATGAGACCAAAATTTAACTTTATGGCCTAAAAGCAAAACGCTATGTGTGGCGGAAAACTAACACTGCACACCAACCTGAACACACCATCCTCACCGTGAAACATGGTGGTGGCAGCATCATGTTGTGGGGATGCTTTTCTTCTGCAGGGACAGGGAAGCTGGTCAGAGTTGATGGGAAGATTGATGGAGCCAAATACAGGGCAATCTTAGAAGAAAACCTGTTAGAGTCTGCAAAAGACTTGAGACTGGGGCAGAGGTTCACCTTCCAGCAGGACAATGACCCTAAACATACAGTCGGAGCTACAATGGAATGGTTTAGATAAAAGCATATTCATGTTTTAGAATGGCCCAGTCAAAGTCCAGACCTAAAACCAATTTTGAATCTGTGGCAAGACTTGGAAATTGCTATTCACAGACGCTCTCCATCCAATCTGACAGAGCTTGAGCTATTTTGCAAAGAAGAACGGGCAAAAATGTCACTTTCTAGATGTGCAAAGCTGGTAGAGACAAACCCAAAAAGACTTGCAGATGTAATTCCAGCGAAAGGTGGTTCTACAAAGTAATGACTAAGGGGGGCTGAATACAAATACGTGCCACACTTTTCAGGTATTTATTTGTAAAAAAAAAATGAAAACCATTTATCATTTTCCTTCCACTTTACAATTATGTGCCACTTTTTGTTCTTCTATCACATAAAATCCCAATAAAATACATTTGTGTTTTTGGTTGTAACATGACAAAATGTGGAAAATTTTAAGAGGTATAAATACTCTTTCAAGGCACTGTATGGTCATATTTGGTGAATCTAATTGAATATGGTGGATATATATTTCTGATTAAAATTTATAGTACTCGGTCTGGAGATATGAGAGATCCACCAAATATGACCATATGTGCACTTAGTCTTTTTAGAATAATAAGGCTTTCCCTTTATGAGTAGGGCCACTAATAAGGCAGTACAGTCAGTCCTGTTGTACTGGGCATGGGCCCCAGCAGCTTAACACAGGGGCCCGGGCAGTTATTTCGATCATTTCTGCCAACTAAAGGAATAGGGCTAAAATACACTCCCCCCACTCCTACATGCTTAGGGGGTGTATAAATACATTTCTCTGGGACCCATAAGATCAACAGAGGGGCCCAGAAGGTGGGAGCATTGCAGGGACTTTTTAATCAATCAGACACAGGTACATAATAAATCAGACACAGGTTCACACCGCAAGCTGTGCTGCTCAATTATAATTCTGGCCGCCTGCCTTCCCTGGCAGAGTGATCTGCATTGTTCATGCTCTACTCCCTCAGGACAGGTGCCAAGATTGATGTGAGGAGGCTGACACTGACAGGGAGAATCAGTACTAATCCTGGCAACAGCGGGTGGTGTGGCGGCAATGCAGCACACAGTGAGCGACACAGTAATATCTGGAGTTGCCAGAATCCTTACTGTGTCTTATGATCATCAGCATTAGGATACTCACACAGCACAGCAGGAGATCTATGGCTCTGTTAGTGTGTCACATGTCTGTTGGGTGCTGACTTTGTTCATGTATTGCTGTACTGTGTGTTACAGACTGTAGCACAGCACAGCCATTACAAAGTCAGCACCAAGCAGGCATGTGACACACCCAATCTTTCCAACTAGGGCTGCCTGCCAGTTTTTTTCATGTGGACGCCTACCTTTTTTGTCCATTTAGGTCCAGAAAAAAAATGGAAATGGACTGTATCCTTTTCTTTTTTTTCCAGACCTACATGTGACAGATCATGGGTAGTCTGATGTAGATGGAGATGAGTCCATTTACATCTGGCCACTCATAGAGCCATCACAAGTCCACCTCCATCCTCTCTTGTATGTATAAAAAAGGGGGAAAGGGGGTTTGCGACTTTATATGAGGAAATGAGTAGGTAGGTTCATCTACCTCCATCCCTGTTATGTCAAAACAAAAAGAGAAGGTTTGTTGGGACTTTATATGAAGCACAGCTAAAAGTATTTAATGAGCAATCACATGTTAATGGATTTGAAACAGTTTATACATAGAATTATAAAATAACATGGTAAGCAAGAATAATATCTTCATAATTTATTGTCCATAAAGACAACATGATTCACACTATATTAATAGTAATTTCATAAAACATCATTGTAATTCATCATCAACATAATTGAGTTTATGGTGATGATAAAATCCATAATTATCGATCTCAAAATCACATGATTGCGATGGTGTATCATAAGGCTGAGGTTCTACGCGTTTTGTGGTGAACTCTTTAGGAGCAGTAGCAATATGTATCAATCTATATTGAAAAAAATTGCAGAGTGAACAGATGGTTGGCACAGAGGGGGAATAAAGGGGGAGGCAGAGGAGGAAGTGGAAATATTTTCCAAACACTCTTACCTACAAAAAGTTGGATATGTAAAAAGGTGGTATTGGATGGCTGGGGTACCCCAGATAGCTAGTTTCTTCTTTTTTACCGCCCCTTATTTCTATCCATTACCGCCCCCTTCACTTTTTAAAAAAATTTTTTACCCTAGTTACTTACTTGTGTTTTTTGATGTAAAAAGGTGGTATTGGATGGCTGGGGTACCCCAGATAGCTAGTTTCTTCTTTTTTACCACCCCTTATTTCTATCCATTACCGCCCCCTTCACTTTTTAAAAAAAAAATTTACCCTAGTTACTTACTTGCGTTTTTGATCTCCAGGCATCTATCTGTGCTTCTCCCGAAGAAGTGAGACTCTTCTCACAAAACGCGTCGAGCACTAGCACAGCTATTCCAGACTACCGACAGTCATCTTTGTGACACATCCAGGTCTCATGTAAAGGTTGATTACATGAATGCAAAATTTACCAATATAATGACATTTAATATATTTTTTTTTCTGTATCGTTTAAATGTGCGTTGAATAAATCATTTATAAATTTTACATGGTATGTTTTGAGGTGTGCTCTTTAAAAGTCCCATGGATGTTTTTATTTTTTGTTGTGTGCATACTAATGGGGACCGAGTAGCATCTCTACCCATCCCACACCAGCTCTTTTCTCTTTATAATATACAATACTTCCATTGCTCAATTTTGTCCTATTATTGCTACATACTGTATTGCTAATACATACTGATGCATATCCCCAGTAGCAGTGCCCAGCTCCTCATGCCCTTTGTTTACCAATCTTAGAAATTTTAGCCTTGAAAATGGCCAAAATTTATTTCAGAAATTGTACACTATAGACTTCAATGAGGCTCCGATTAACATGCACAATTTAAAATTTTATGATCAGTTCAGCTAATGTTCTGTGAATTAAATTCATCCACATTTGGCCCTTCGCTACCTCAAAGCACACCCCCTGCTATGCTAAAGGTGGTCTCAGACAACACCCTGGCCACAGGGCAAGCCAGAAGTATGTATTGCACAAGCTTTGGCCAGTGGTGCAGCCTGGGCATCCAATAGTCCATTTGGTCTTCACTTTGAAGAGTGTCTGTATTAGCCCTGGACCCAAGTAGCCTGCACTTAAATGGCCCTGCATGGCTTCTGTACCCCAGGCAACCCAGCTGCAAAACAGCAAGGTGGTATTTTGCCTGTGCAGTTGCATAGGTTCTGGGGTATTTGGGGGACTAATGGTTCTGTGGATGTGGAGAAAGGAAAATAGGAATAAGGAGGAGTGTGGGTCTTCTGCTGTGAAACAGTATCATTGAGGTGCTGCTCCCATTGAGCATTGTGGTGCAGATTCATGTGTCTCCTCATGCATGTGGTCCCCAAATGACTGCCCAGATTGCTGAGCTATGTGAAGCAGCCCTGGGGAAAGAGGTGACATTTACCCCATGGCAGTGTCATCTAGTGAATAAGACAGCTGCTCCCTCTAGTCCTCTGCAACTGCCCCTGCACTGGGATAATATCTTCCCTTACTGCTATTCTGCTACTCCCTCACTTTTCTTCTCTAAAAATGTTTTTCACTTATGTACAGTCTGCCACCTCATCATCCCCACCTTTCTTACCACTTGAACCCACTTTGTAGTATGTTGCAGCAGTATCACTGCCAGTTGCTGATCCCTGTCTGATGTACCCTTATCCTGTGCTCCTAGTACTCTTTTTCTCAACATAGAACAACATGAATTCCCGTGAATCCTCCTGCAGCAAGTTACATAATTATCAGCTACAATGTTGTAAATGGTGCACAAAAATGTACCACGCAAGTAGGTGGTGATGTGCTGCAAACAAAGGGCAGCTTTTCCTGTTTTAGTAACAAGTTCATGCTGCTGACCCTGAAAAAAAAAAAACAACTTCTGGGGGGAGGCAGCAGCTAAAGAGCTACTTTAATTGTTGCTGACACATACAAACAGGTAGTTCTAGGAAGGACTATTGGGTGTATACACTATGAACACAGAGGTTACACATTAATATGTAGCCACCACACTGCAATTCACAGTAATATAGCACAGTACATACTTTTTTTTGTGAGGGTACTGGTACATTACTGGTCCTTCTAAGCCACTTGGCCACAATTCAAAGACAAAGAAGTGCATTGTGGACAATTGGTTGCTATAGCAGGGAACAACGCAATTATTTTGCCGGGTATGCAAACTCAGAATAAGCTGGGTTTGCTCAAACCCATGCTTGACCCAAACTCAACCGTATTCAGGGGTGTAACTAGAAATAGCAGGGCCCCATAGCAAAATGTTGTATGGGGCCCCCCCTGCAAACAGACCCCCACAGCTGCCCTAGTGTCAATGCAGCATGACCTGTGCCACATACACTGTGACCTGTGCCCAATGCAGCATGACCTGTGCCCAATACAGTGTGACCTGTGCCAAATACAGCGTGACCTGTGCCCCATACAGCGTGACCTGTGCCCAATACAGCCTGGTCTGCTTGTGCCCCATACAGCCCCACCTATACAGAAGAAGAGGCAATCCACCCGGATCAGCAGAGAGCGGGATTGCCCGCTGTAATAGCTTTCATTTTAATTTCCTGTCTTCCCGGGGCTCATTGTCACATAGCCCCACCTCTTGGCCCGACGTCTTTGATGACGTCACATGTCCCGCATTGGATCAGCGTTCTGTCTATCAAAGGCACCAGGCCAAAAGGTGGAGCTATGTGACGTGAGCCCCAGGAACACTGGAAGTTCTAATGAAAGCTCTTACATCGGGCAATTCAGCTCTCTGCTGATACGGACAGCTCCCCTCTTCCTTTTCTCTCTCTTCCCCTGGCTGGGAGACTGTGCCGGCGGTGCTCTTATCCTCACTGGGCCCCACTCGGCTGCGGGCCCCATAGCGCCCACATGGGTCGCTATGGTAGTAGTTACGCCCCTGACCGTATTTGCATATATGGGGCAGATGCTTTCTTTGCCATATCAATATATTGCTTTTTTTGCTACTTTGCCCTCTATGTGTTTTACGATATAAGCTGTAAGCATACCTCCCAACATTTAGAGATGGTAATGAGGGGCACCTACTAGCAAACATATGTAGGCATAGGACACGCCCCCTGCCACAACCCTTAAAGGAGAATTAACCAAAAAAAAGTTTATTAAATCTACAAGGGTTTTTTTTACCACTACTATTCCTTTATATTGTCTTTTAGAAATTACAAATGCAGCAATTTAGAATTTGGATGAAAGGTTTAGCACTGGGAAACACTTTTTGGAAGATAAAAAGTGCATTTTATATACAACTATATAGATCAGACCAAAATGAGGAACAAATGAGGAGGAAAGAGGGACAGAGGGACATTGTTCCAAATCAGGGACAGTCCCTCAAAATCAGGGACAGTTGGGAGCTATGTGCAGGTGAACTGTTCAAACTGTAAAGCATATTAAAAGAAGAAAATATATATAATCTTTAGCACCACATGATTCAAGGCACAGCACAAGCTTCATTTAAATGAGCAGTTGTGTTACCTATTCCCCTCGCTGTGTGTCTAATCCTGTTTTAATGAGACTTGATCAGATATCTCTGGAGGTGGCTATGTAAGCTAAAGTAATTATAACATAGTCTGATAGCAGACCAAAGTCCATACTGTATTTTGTGTTCTAAGAACAAAATGTGATTAGAAAAAAAGGAGTACATAGTAATAGTCATCACCAGCCCTTTAACAATCAGTGTTTAAAGGGTTAGTTCACCTTTAGAAAAAACTATGCAGGTAAGGGGTGTTTGTAGATAAAAAGCAAACTGTGCAGCTCTGATTAAGGATGGTCATGCACTATGCAATTTTCTTTCCTTCAGCCACAGGTATTTTTTTCTACATTCTGTCAGCTGTGTAGTGCAGCATCATCATATAACTGGTGTGATGGTGACCAGGGACACTGACTGGTGACAGTATGTAAAAAAATAAAATAATATATATATAGTGTTACTATATTGACCCGAGATTATCTTGGGTTTTGTTTATTTTCATTTTATTGAATAGCCACAGTGAACAAACACAGATTAAGTCAGTTGACGCGTTTCAGCCTATAAGGCCTTAATCATAACCCAGTTATAGGTTGGGGCAGTGGCCATTTATTTGTTGGAATACTGGTAAGGGGACACACTGGACATAACACTTTGATGCCATTATGCTATATGCTGGGTGTCCAGTGTGCTCCTGTACCTTTAAGGAGGGGTGGGCTTCCTCCAGGCTTACCTGACCTCTATCTAACAATTTTTATGCATGTGCTTCTACTATGGAGGCTCTCACAAATTTATAGAGTTAGGCCTAGGAGTCAAGTCCTGGGAAAAAAGTGTGGGAACTCACCCAAACCCCCCCACCTCAAAATATATATATATATATATAAGCAAATATATATATATATATATATATATATATATATATATATATATATATATATATACACACAATAAATAAATCTGGTGCACACAGAATCTGGTGCATCTGTGCATAGCAAGCAATCGGCTTCTAACTTCAGCTTGTTCAATTATGCTTCGACAATAAAACCTGGAGGCTGATTGGTTACTATGTAGAGCTGCACCAGATTCGGTGTGCACTAGTTTTAGTAAATCTCCCCCAATGTCCTCAAGCTGCCTGTATTGATTGTGCCCGGGCTGCTCACTCCTCAGAGCCCAGAAAATTCAGCCTGATCAGTACCTATCAAATGCAGCCTTTGCCAGTGCCCATCAAATGCAACCTTACCATTGAACATGAAATGCAGCTTTACCAGTGCCCAGCAATGAGGCCTTACCAGTGCCCAGCAATGCAGCCTTACCAGTAGGGATGGGCGAATGGTTCAGCCTGAGCATAAGTTCGGGCTGAACTTTCGTTATTCGGTTGTTTGGCAAACACCTGAACAAACGGGTCATTCGACCCGAACCGACCACATTGTGCATTGCGGCGCTGAACAGTGCATTGTAAGCCCTGATTGGCTGAAGCAGTGAAAGCTTCAGCCAATCAGGGCACAGAGCACTGTCAAAATCATGATTGCACACTGTCATCATGACTTTATCCTAACATGGCTCATTCCTGCCCCACAGTATAAAAGAATTCTTTTTATGGCAGCCATTTTCAGTGTGATTTTAGTGTGGAGAGAGATAGAACAGGGTACATGCATGTACAGTTGGACAGTTTCCAAAAACAGAACATTACTCCCAGTTCCTAATTATAATAATATTGTAAGGAGGAAGACATAGCTCTCGCAAAGCGATAATGGGATTTTGAGGGGAGATAATGTATCTATTTGTAGATGAGCAATACTGACAAGGGTTAATATAAAAAATATAAATTTTGTTAAGAAAAACCTATAAAAGACAATACAGTCAGAATACAATCAAAATACATGTTATGACCTTGAATTACAGCTTGGTGTATGAAATCGATTTGCGTAGGTATGCAGGAGCAACTAAAATGTTTCGCTTATCACTTCATCAGGGAGCTACATGCATTACTGATTTCGTCTAAGTTACTTAGAATATGAAACATACCATTAGTATAGTCATACATAGTGAGGAATGTAATGATGGACCCGTGCAGTGGAAATGAGTAAGAATAAATATAAATATAAACTTCAAATAGATTGGAACTGCTGCCCCCAGAATGCAGTCACCATATAAAGTGGAGACAGCTAGATTGAATAGTTTGAGGGATGGATGTGGCGCTGTTCCTCTTAATACCTTGTGATGTCCTATTGTGTCCTGTGTTCACCTCTCTTTAAATAAAAAAAATAGTAATCGTGATAAAATAAAAATGTGAAATAGGAATGAAAGCAAAATCACATTCAATATATAGCTGGTTTGGTCATATATACCATAGTGCTTATATCTAGTTTTCCATGTATAAGGTAATTGCAAATGCGAAGAAGCAGGAAGGGGTGGAGGAGGAAGGGGGGAGGGGAAGGAGGGAAGGGTAAAAGGAAAGGGAGTGTGGATGAAAAGATGGTTGCTTAAAAATACAACTTGGGGTGCAAAATCAATCAATTAAAGTGCACACGTGCAAAAAACATTAGCGTAAAAGTCCTTTTGTAACACAATATTTTCCATGCGATATTCGTGCTTTTAGTTTCCTTGATGATAATATTGCAAAGAAGTGTTATTTAAATCCAGTGCTCTTAATGTGCGGACACTCACCAACTTTCTTCACCCCTGCTGGGGTATCAGACAGTCACAGTCTATGCCATTGTGCGGCAATTCCTGGCAGCCTCAGGATCGTGGTGTATCACATAAAAAGAGAAGGGGTGCCCATAGTGTAAGACCGTTTTAAAAAGAGATTATTTAAAACAAGCAGAGCGGTACTCACAATTTAAAAGCGCATAATATGCAAAAGAAACAAAGTTTTCCGGTTAACCATCAGCTGTTCGATGTTGTTTGGGAAGCACAGATTAGGCCACGTCCCATTTTGTCATTGGACGTCTACGTTCTTTCCTTTTACCCTTCCCTCCTTCCCACCCTCCCTCCTCCACCCCTTCCTGCTTCTTCCCATTTGCGATTACCTTATACATGGAAAACTAGATATAAGCACTATGGTATATATGACCAAACCAGCTATATATTGAATGTGATTTTGCTTTCATTCCTATTTCACATTTTTATTTTATCACGATTACTAGTTTTTTTATTGAAAGAGAGGTGAACACAGGACACAATAGGACATCACAAGGTATTAAGAGGATCGGCGCCACACCCATCCCTCAAACTATATAGTCATACATAACCTATCATTGGTTCAAAAACACTAACAATATTTTTCAGTTGAATGCTCTTGTATAAAAAATATTTTATATTTCAAATGCTCACCTAGGACTAATAAAAGAAAGAGAACCACTATATTGCACCACTGCAGAGCCATTCATCACCTGGGACTGGTTTCCCGTGGATGCCAGGTCCAAACGGGTTGCGCCGGTAGGGAGATTGGACCATGTTAAGATTGTTGAGAGATGATGGTCTGACCGTTTAAGAAACAAATTTGTATAAGTAATGACTTATAGAATAAAAAACCTTCAAAGATGATTGACATAGTATAATTGACATATATGTAAACAAAATGTATATTATTGGCATCTGTGTAAAGAAGAGCATATAATGCCTGGTGCACCATGCCATAAAGAGATACTGATAAGAATTTTACAAATGCCATCGTAAGATTATAATTCATGTCTTAATTAAGTACAAATTATACTTATTTGATATCTTAAGTTTGTAAATAGTTATTATCTTACTTTAATGTATGTTATTGTTTGTCACGAATTGTTAAATTTATATAATTACTGTAATTAATTTGTTTAATTAACCACTATCAGATGAATATAAAATAGATAGAGTATAGAATATATAGTGTCCATTAGGCTTGCTAGGGCTGACTACTGCTGAGTAAAAAGAAAAAGAGTAGATCGATTAACATAAAAATATTAACATTATTCAAGTAGTGTGGGTGAAGTACCAGCCACAGTGCTTGTTAGTGATAGCCTCCCAGCCGGTGAATAAATAATAGTAGAGAGATCCCATAGTTGGGAGGTGAACGCTTACCTTGTAGATGATATGGACAGAGTGTATCCTATGGGGATGGTACAGGGCTCTGTTCAGTGCTATTAGTTAGTTAGTGTGCTATACTATGCTATGGCTTCAATTGTCAATGTACAATATTAGTTTAGTGTCAGTCTAGGGATAGTGTGAGTGTAGTGAGGAGGACCATCATTCAGCTTTGCATAGTGTGCAGCTAGAGTAGGGACAGCTCAGATAGTTTCACTGTAGTGTAGTGAGACCGTGTCAGTAATCTTTACATTTGTGTATAGAGAGTTGGAACAGTTCAGATAGAGTCAGTGTAGTGACAGTTGAACACCGTCTATTTGATTGCGTTACTGCTAGTTTAACGCCATTTACTTCTGTTTGCATTACTGCCAGTTTAACGCCATATAGTTTATGGTGGCTTTGGCCAATTATGGCTCAGGGGGTTTAGTACATGCCCCACACTATATAAGGCCGCCTGCATGGCGGCCTTGTGTAGTGTGTGATAGCTGCGGCGGAGAGATAGACAGAGAGACAGTGTGATTTATTTATTTATTTATACACTGTATTCAGTTTAGCTAGATCCGTTCCTGTTAGTCTCTTCCTACTGACAGGCAGGCAGGCATTTTTGTACAGTATTTACAGCTACGTGAAGAAAATTGCTGTTGTTCTTCTGACCCTATTAGTCCTATAAGCTACAGTATTTACAGTTAGTGTACTGTGTGCACCTAAAGCTACCTGAAGAAAATTGGTGTTCTTCTGATCCTATTAGTACCGCAGGCAGCTGCAGTATTTACAGTTAGTGTAGTGCGTCCTCTGCACAGCGTGCACCTAAAGCTACCTGAAGAAAATTGGTGGTGTTCTTCTGATCTTATTAGTACCGCAGGCAGCTGCAGTATTTACAGTTAGTGTAGTGCGTCCTCTGCACAGCGTGCACCTAAAGCTACCTGAAGAAAATTGGTGGTGTTCTTCTGATCCTATTAGTACCGCAGGCAGCTGCAGTATTTACAGTTAGTGTAGTGCGTCCTCTGCATGGTGTGCACCTAAAGCTACCTGAAAATAATTGCTGTTGTTCTGATCCTATTAGTACCACAGGCAAGCAGCTGCAGTATTTACAGTTAGTGTACTGTGTCCTCTGCACAGTGTGCACCTAAAGCTACCTGAAGAAAATTGGTGGTGTTCTTCTGACCCTAGTAGTACCGCAGGCAGCTACAGTATTTACAGTTAGAGTACTGTGTCCTCTGAACAGTGTGCACCTAAAGCTACCTGAAAAAAATTGGTGGTGTTCTTCTGATCCTATTAGTACCACAGGCAGGCAGCTACAGTATTTACAGTTAGTGTACTGCGTCCTCTGCACAGTGTGCACCTAAAGCTACCTGAAGACAATTGCTGGTGTTCTCATACTAATAATACTACAGGCAGGCAGTTGATTGTGCTAGATGCAATATATATATACACATCCCAGCTTGCAGCTACATCTCACTGAAGGCCATTAGTATGTCTGGAAGGCCAACAAGGAGAGGCAGACAGTCACAAGCCAATAAAAGAGGGCAAGCAGGCTCTGTGTTTAGAGGCAACAGTGCTGGTCGTGGAGACAGTACATCCTCATCAGCACGTGGCTGTGGGAAACACTTGTCCTTTTTTTCGGCAGCTGGCCGTGTTGAGCCGCAACATGCGGAAGACTTGGTAGAGTATATGACCAAGCCATCCTCATCCTCCTCATCCTCTCTCACCCAGGCTCAGGGTACTTTGTCTGGCAAAGCAGCTGCCAACGCGGCCTCTTCCCTCGGCTCAATTGCATCAGTCACTCCTTCCCTAGCCCCACCATGTCCTCCTGAGGATTCCCTCCGAGCTGTTTGACCAAAGTGTTGGGTACATGCTCCAGGAGGATGCCCAGTGTTTTGAAGGCTCTGATGATGGTACCCAGCTAGAGGAAGGCAGTAACGTGAGCCCAGAGAGAGGGGGTGCCCAAGAAGGACAGCAATCTGCCAGTCATGTTCCTCCAGCTGCAGCATACTGCCAGCTTTGATCCAGTGATGAGGAGGGAGGGGATGATGAGGTCACTAACTCCACATGGGCGCCTGATAGGAGAGAGGAGGAGGAGGCACACACCTAAGGGCAAGATCAAACTTGGACACCTCTCCCACCGAAAATCCTCTGGGTTACTGGGTCTTGAGGATGGATCACTGGCCAGAGCTTGCACAGTATGCAATTGAGCTACTGGCCTGATCTGCATCCAGCGTTCTTTAGAAACGCACATTCAGTGCTGCTGGAGGCTTTGTAACCGATCACAGGGTGCGCCTGTCCACTGAATCGGTCGATCGGCTGAGCTTCATAAAAATGAATCAGTCTTGGATCACCAGCAACCAAGCACCTGATGCTGATGTAACCAATTGATTTTTTTTAAATGTAAGATCCCTTCAAGACTGCCTATGCTAATGCTGAGTGACTATCCTGTTATGCTGAGTCACAATCTTCTTCCTCCTCAATTTCATGCTGATAGATTGTAAGAACATTTTTTGTTCTGGGCACTGTCACCAGTGGCCAAGGCCCAATTTTTCTGCCCCTGTTTGACAGGGGCATGTAATTACAATTTTTGATGCAATACTTTGCAGCAGAGCTCATTTCTGCACCCCAACTATAGTATCTGTGAGGGGTT
This sequence comes from Lithobates clamitans, assembly GCA_037952925.1. Lineage (NCBI taxonomy): Eukaryota > Metazoa > Chordata > Amphibia > Anura > Ranidae > Lithobates > Lithobates clamitans. Next base: position 440,568 of record JBBGZY010000006.1, on the reverse strand, counting down.
GCAGTGTTGTGGCACCAGTGCCCAAGGCACAATTTTTCAGCCCCTGTTTAACAGAGGCATATAATTACAATTTTTTATGCAATACTTTGCAGCAGGGCTCATTCCTGCGCTGCAACTATAGCATCTGTGTGGGGTTGCAGTGTTGTGGCAATTTTTCTGCCCCTGTTTAACAAGGGCGGGTAATTACAATTTTTGATGCAATACTTTGCAACAGGGCTCATTCCTGCACCCCAACTATAGTATCTGTGAGGGGTTGCAGTGTTGTGGCACCAGCACCAGTGCCTAAGGCCCAATTTTTCAGCCCCTGTTTAACAGGGGCGTATCATTACAATTTTTGATACAATACATGCAGCAGGGCTCATTTCTGTGCTCCAATTAGAGTATCTGTGAGGGGTTGCAGTGTTGTGGCACCAGCACCAGTGCCGAAGGCCCAATTTTTCAGCCCCTGTTTAACAGTGGCGTATAATTACAATTTTTGATGCAATACTTTGCAGCAGGGCTCATTCCTGCGCTCCAACTATAGCATCTGTGAGGGGTTGCAGTGTTGTGGCACCAGTGCCTAAGGCCCACTTTTTCTGCCCCTGTTCAACAGGTGCATGTAATTACAATTCTTGATCTAATATTTCACAGCAGGGCCCGTTCCTGTGCCCACCAAGAGTAACTGTGAGGGCCCTCAGTGTTGTGGCAACACCAACACCTAAGGCCCCAATTTCTGCAGAGTATATAGGGCAGGCCCCTACTTTCAAACATCCAACTTACAAACGACAACTACTTGCAAACGGAAGGAGACAACAGGAAGTGAGATGAAATCTACCCCTAGGAAGGGAAATTCTCTCCTGTAACATGGTAAAAACGTGTCTCCTCTTCACTGATGATTTATCTCCAATCCTTGTTTCACTAAAACCCCCAAATTTTCAAAAAACATTTGTCATTGGGACAGAAAGTGAGGTGAAATCTTCTGAAGAGGTGCACAGACAGCAAAACAAATGTTACAGGGGTGATAGCTGAAAGGAGATGTAGGTTGCCTAGGGATATTTTTAGACCCTCGATAACTCTGCATAAGGTGTACCTTACAATCCCCACAGGCCTGTGAGATTAGCCCATTGAGACAATGATAAAAAAAGAATGACAAAGTCTCGCCGAGCAAATCTAATCTTTATTCTTTGGTGTGAATATTTAAAGGGGGCTTTCAGAAACTACCACCCCTTGACCGTGTCATACAAATTATCCAATCAAATACAGAAACATTTTATGACAAAAGTGAAACCAAACAAACGCATCATTTCTGGGAAATCACGTGCTTTACAAGAAATGGAAAGTAAGGAAAGATAAGAAGAATAATGAACAGTACATGCAGCTGTCTGTAAAATAGAATACAGGGTAAAACACAAAATGGAAGTTGAATACTGTAAAATGGATGTGGTTAAGCTAAATATCCCTTCAATCCCCTCTTAGATCATATAAGATGATCTCTACATTCTATCTGGTGTTCTAGTACTTCTTTGGGATTGTGGCATAGATTGCCTGATGATTCTTCATGTATGTCATGTAGGATAGAACCTTATCATCAGGAGATTGAATGTGTGCAATTATGCAAATACAACACTTAAAGCAGAGGTAAAGAGTCAGAGCAAGGATAAATATCATAGTAGTCAGGCACCTTGGCACTCGTGTTAGAGATCCAAGTACAGCATGATTTCCCAGTCATTTCACATAAACCTGTGAGAGCTGCACTCATGCTTTCTATAGCTAACTCATGTAGTTCTAGCTGTTTTCTAATTGCTCTAGTTTCTATGTTTAACATAGCAATGTCATCTGAATTCCTCTCCATTATCTCATCCAATATACTTGAATAATTGTTCAACCTTTTCATCATGTTTATACCCCATCCTGTCCAAGAAGGAAACCATGCCCAGGACATATCTTGTTTATAGAACAATTCCCTTTTGTTCTAGTGTTTGATGGGGTATCTGGGGTGTATACTGGCCTCTAGGTCGGCACAGGGAGATGTTAAATATTGACCTGCTACAAATGGAGGGGTTAGTCTGTGTCTCATTCCCTAAATTAAAATGCCAATCAGGGGAATGACTTTTACCTGCTATTGGAAAGGTAACAGTGTTATTTATGTACAGAGTGGATATGTTAGTTAAGAAGGACAGATGTATTCTTGTTGAGGAAGAAATATTTAAAGGTACAGCCAAAAGGGGAATTTGGGCAGTGCTAGGATATAATTTGTTACATATCCAACATTCTTCATACCCTGATTTTTTTAGCATAAGCATACTTAAATTTTAGCAAAAGCATCTTATCACTAAAACTATCTCCAATCTCTCTTTGTTCTAGCTTGTGTCACTGTAATGTTCTCTTGTGTGTGTGTGTGTTCCCACAGATACTTTTAATTGCACCCAAATCTTCAGGGTGGTAGATACAGTTAGTGATGATCCAGGTGGGCAGGGACACTATCAGAGAGATCAGATTTAGGAGGCAGAATGCCTTGCCAGAAATCTGTGGTGAAATAAGCGAGGTCATCTTCTCTGGCCGGACCTGCTTTCCCAGGAACTCCTCCTTCATCTGCTTGAGGGCCTCCTTTATCCAAGGTCTCCTTCCTGCTCATGGGGCTTTGGGCAACCTTTTTTACTCGGCTGGCATGGATCCAGGACTGGCAGTTTTCCACTACGATGGCTGTTCTGGTCACTGCAACCACTGTGATAGGAGGTCCAAAGGGATACTCTTGCTTCTTATTTCTGTTCAGCTGTTGGACCACCACGGTGTCTCCCACCTTGAAGGGGTGAGTAAAGGAGAGGTGCGAGCAACATTTCTTTCGATTGTATCCAATGTTTCAACCAGTTTTCTTACATATTCTTCCTGTATTAAGTCTAAATCTCCATTTTCTACCATTAAAGGTGCTCTGGCCCATGGGGTGGGGAAAGGTCTACCCATCAAAACTTCAAAAGGTGACTACCCTGTTGTTTTGGAAGGGGTCATTCTTATTTCTGCCAGGACTGCTGGGAGGACCTTTTTCCAGTTGGCAAAGGTTCCTCCTGTGGCCTTTCTTATCTTGTCTTTTATTGTTCTGTTCATTCTTTCTACTGTCCCTGAGCTTTGAGGGTGGTAGGGAATGTGGAACTTCCATTCTATCTTGAGAGTTTTTACCAAGTCCTGGCAGACCCTGGCCATGAAAGCTGGACCATTGTCTGAGTTTGAAGTGGGCATCCCCATCGAGGAATGACTTCCTGAGTGAGGATCCTCACTACTGTTTGTGCATCTTCTTTTGTGGTCATGAAAAGTTCAACCCATCCTGAGAATATAAAAAATCTCTACTCAGAAGATCAGCAGATCAGCTGTGACCTGTATACCTGCGTGGCCTATTCTGTGGTACTGTGAGATGAAGAGTGATGCACTTGCCGCTGGTATACATGGTTTCCCCTCTTTGCAGAGAAGTCCAGTTTTTGGATCTTTCTGCACACCCTTTTTATCCCAGTCACTTAACTCATAATTTGAGACATAATCCTGGAGATCTGCGAGTGACTGTTCAAATGGGGATAGGTCAGGTATCAGCATAGCCATTTGGATGTCTGTTGTCTGTGAGATAGCAGCTTGTTTAGCAGCAAGGTCAGCCAGAGCATTTCCCCTGGCTATCTCTGTCTGTTGGCCTGTATGTGCTCTGCAATGTACTATAGCCAGTGTTTTAGGTAACTGGATCGTTTTTAGCAGTAACATTACCAAAGAAGAATGTAAAATGTTCTTTCCATCTGCTGCCACAAAGCCATGCCTACTTCATATCACACCGAAGTCATGTACCACGTCGTACCCATACTTCGAGTCAGTGTAAATGTTTACATCCTGACCTTCAAAGAGCTGGCATGCTCTAGAGAGTGCAATTAATTTAGCAGCCTGTGCTGATTGATATGGGATAGGCTTGACCCCAAGTATAACATCTGGAAGCTGCACAACTGCATACCGTGCATGGTATGTGTAATCATTTGGCCTAGAGCAAGAACCATCCACAAAAACATTCTGTGTGTCTGGTAGTGCTGTGGAAGATAAATCAGACCTGGGTGATGTGTCTTGGTGAATGAGGTTTATGCAGTCATGTTGTGGCACGACCTCATCCTGTTCTCCTTTTAATCCTAAAAGGGCGTTTAAAATTGGTGCTGGGCCTGCAGTGGGAGAAGCATATTTGATGTGCAATTTTGGATTGGACAGCAAAATCACCTCATATCCGCTCAACCTCTGAGCAGACATGTGCTGTGTATGTACATTTTTCAACAGAATTGACACATTGTGGGTGGTGTGAAGTGTGGTGTTGTGTCCAAGAGTGAAAGAAGTGACCATCTCAACCACCATCGCACAGGACGCTAGAGTTCTGAGACACGCGGGCATGCCTTGAACCTGCACCGGGACCATCTTTGAGAGAAAAAAAAAAACTACAGGGCGCAGTCTCCCACCATGTTCCTGGGCCAGTACTCCCACCATGGTTCTGCAATTTTCCCTGGCAAACAAGTTATACATTTTGCCATATTTCAGGGAGGCAGAGGCTCAGGCTGGTAACCATTGCATATTTCAACATGGCAAAAACATTTAACATTTCATCAAACCATTTTACAGTATCAGACATTTCAGGGAGGGTTGCTTGTCTCAATATATTGTCATAGAAAGAACAGTCAGTTATTCATTGGCGGCAGCAACCAATCATTCCAAGAAAGGTAAGCATGTCTTTCTTGGTAAGTGGGCGGCACAAACCCACAAGAGCGACAGCTCTTTTTTTGACTGGCTTTCCTAACTCCCGGAGACAGCACAAACCCTAGGTACTCAACCTCCTGTTTACACCATTGTAACTTTTTCTTAGACACTTTGTGACCACATACATGTAACCATTTCAATAAGGATAGGCTATCAGCTCGGCAGTCCTCCTCTGAAGAACTACAAATAAAAAGATCATTAACATACTGCAACAGTACAGAACCATGAGGGGCAGTCCAAGGCCCGAGGGTGGCTTGGAGTACTATAGAATAGACCACAGGTGAGTCTATATAACTCTGTGGCATTCTACACCAGATAAACTGACGACTGTGTTGGTCAATCGACACAGTAAAAACAAAGAGTGGCCATGTCTCCTCATCTACAGGGATGGAGAAAAAGAACATTCTTTAAATCAATCACAGTAAAATACTCTGCATCGTATGGTATGGCGGAGAGTATTGATGGCACATAAGGCACTATTGGGGCAATCGATACCACTAGGCTATTGATGGCCCTTAGGTCTTGTACAAACCTATAGTCACCATTTGCCTTCTTTACCAGGTTAATGGGAGTATTGTAGGGCGAGACAATTTACCTTAAGATTCCTTTATCCTCTTTTTCTCTGTGTGGAACTCCCTCTTTGTCCTTGCCCCCTCCCTCTTTGTATAAAAGTTTCCCCTTTTGATTTCCTGAGAAATCATTTTGATAATGTGTCTACACTGGTGTTTGTTTAGGAATGCCAAAACATCCTGCGGCATCCTTCTCTGTCAGCTTCTTGCAAAAATCAGTTACAGTGCCTGTAGCCCAATCTGATATGTGCTGTCTTACTGTAATTGCATGTTTAGGGCCAAGGTTGCTGAGGTATGTCTGTATTAAGAGACTGTGCATGTTGTACTGAACAAATCCTGCCTCTTGTGTCCAAATTTCTATAAATCTTTTCCAGCATTCTAACACAGATTCTGCTGACTTTTGATGGCAAGCTGTTAAAAAAAAAATTGTTGCTGTGTGTCTTCATGTGATGAGGTCCTTATCTGGTTGTGGAATGTAAGGGGGAGGAGGCAGGGAACACAGTACAAGCATAGAGAAGGTTGATTTAACCCTTAAATTTACCATCCTATGACTCATCCCATCGTGGACAATGTTTGGGCTAGGATGCTATAGGGAGCCTCGGTCCAGCCGGGGGATCTCCACAGCATGCATTTTTTTTTTTCATCTTTATTTTTCTTTCTAAACATTCTAAATTCTTGTAGATACTAATTTTCTGTATGTTATTACTTTTCCTATGTTTATAACCAAACTATTTTTATTTACATTTCAAATTTTTGGCAGAGTGCCAACAGGTTCAAACAGTGCCTTCAATTGCAGTACCACTAATGCCGCAAACAATTCCCCACTATCTATTACAGTTAGTGAGATATTAGCACTTGAACCCTGTTGGCAAAAAGCCAAATGTCCAAATTTTGCACCTGACTTCCCCTTCGCAAAAAATATCAGTAGCAAAAAGAATTATTCAAATAGCATGTTTTAATTAAAAGTTAGCCTCATCAATTTATGTATTACCTTAAGAAAGTGTTATTAACGCTCTACCCATATTTTAATTGGTAAAAACGTCCCTAATGTCACAATACTTCAAAGACCTGGGACAGACTTGATAAGTCTCCCCTGCTCTTCGAATAAGTGACATTAATCCCTTCACTGTCAACCCTTCTTAAAACACAAATTTGTTATGTAAATGAAACCTTAAAACTTGAACCCTTGGTTTACCATCTCTAAAAAAGGGTCCCTTTCCTAATTTAGAATGATACCCTCCTGGGATACTGGCTACAAGATATGTCCGAGGACCAGTATAACAGAATAAAAAACCAGTAATACAATCAGGACACTTTAGAGACATTTGTTAGTAAAGAAGAAATTAACCTGCATACTCACCAATCCAGGGTTCCTTATAAACTCTAAAATTCTTATTCAACTCTATACAGACAAATCAGCAGAAACGAAACACCAATAAACCTTAAAACAATAATTCCGGTATAAGACTTATGCCGCGTACACACGGTCGGACTTTACGGCAGACTTTGCCCGGCGGACTGGATTTTGTCGGACAATTCGATGTGTGTGGGCTCCAGCGGACTTTGTTTTCTCAAAAGTTGGACGGACTTAGATTTGAAACATGTTTTAAATCAATCCGGCTCACCTGATCAGACTTTTTCTTATAATTACAGTACTGTATAAATCAAACTCTCCCGGTGCTTTTTTTTTACTGTTTACCCGAAACAGTCGCTGCAGTCTTATTCTATGGACTTCCCCTTAAAGTCCTTAAAACCCACCCAGGGTTTTTTATTGCTTCTCAGAGCAATTTCTTTGAAGCCCACCCAGGACTTATCTATCAAAGTCTAAAAAACTAATTACAGGTCCCCTAAAAGAAATCGATCTCTAAATAAATCACGGCAAGAGAAAAATAGATATAAATCTAGATCACCAGACGTATTATGATCAATTTCGGACGAGTCCCCAGCTGAAAGGAGATGTAGGTTGTCTAGGGATATTTTTAGACCCTCAATAACTCTACATAAAGCCCCATATACACGATAGGACTTTGTACAATCTTTCCCTTGGATTTTTGTACATAGGACGTTGGCTAGAAGTTTGTCTTGCATACAGACGACAGGACTTTTCCAGCCAGCTTTCAAAAAATAACGTGGTTTTTCAGCTCTTTACCACCACCCTTTGGTCAACTTCTGTATTGTCGTCTGATATTGTGTCAATCTCGCCACTTTTATTGGCGAGATTGACACCTTGTGAGCCGGGTTCACACTAGTGCGGGGATCCGACTTGGATCCCCGCCAATGCCAGGCACTGTGTTTGGTATGAATCTTAAGCGGGAACTCCACGCCAAATTTTAAATAAAAAAACGGCATGGGTTCCCCTCCAGGGGCATACCAGGCCCTTAGGTCTGGTATGGATTTTAAGGGGAACCCCCTACACCAAAAAAAATGGCGTGGGGGCCCCCCCAAATCCATACCAGACCCCTATCCAAGCATGCACCCCGGCCGGTCAGGAAAGGGGGTGGGGATGAGCGAGCGCCCCCCCCTCCTGAGCTGTACCAGGCCTCATACCCTCAACATGGGGAGGGTGGGTGCCTTGGGGGATGACATAGGATGACACTCCCGGATTCCGATAAGCCCCCCACCCGCAGACCCCGACAACCAATGGCCAGGGTTGCCAGGAAGAGGCCCTTGTCCTCATCAACATGGGGACAAGGTGCTTTGGGGTGGGGGGGCCGCAGGGCTCCCCCTCCCCCAAGGCACCCACCCCCCCATGTTGAGGGCATGCGGCCTGGTATGGCTCAGGAGGGGGGGTGCTCGCTCATCCCCACCCCCTTTCCTGACCGGCCAGGCTGCATGCTCGGATAGGGGTCTGGTATGGATTTGGGGGAACCCCCACGGCGTTTTTTTCATACCCTGTCGCCGAGAACCAGCACGATGGGTTCGCGCTGGAAACATTCTGGCGGCCGCGTACTGTAGTTTGTACAAAAGTCCGATGCTTTTGTGTACACACGATCGGACTTTGCTCCATCGGACTTTTGTTGCCAGAAAGTTTGTCCGTTCGCACAGCCAATAAAAGTCCCATGGAAACAGAAAAAGTTTGTCCGATGGAGCGTACACACGGTCGGATGTTGCTCCAAAACAGCTCATTTGCATGTTTGTTGTCAAAAAGTCAGATCGTGTGTATGGGCCTTAAGGTGTACCTTACAATCCCCACAGGCCTGTGAGATTAGCCTATTGAGACAATGATAAAAAAAAAATGACAAAGTCTCGCCGAGCAAATCTAATCTTTATTCTTTGGTGTGCATATTTAAAGGGGGCTTTCAGAAACTACCACCCCTTGACCGTGTCATACAAATTATCCAATCAAATACAGAAACATTTTATGACAAAAGTGAAAACAAACAAACGCATCATTTCTGGGAAATCACGTGCTTTACAAGAAATGGAAAGTAAGGAAAGATAAGAAGAATAATGAACAGTACATGCAGCTGTCTGTAAAATAGAATACAGGATAAAACACAAAATGGAAGTTGAATACTGTAAAATGGATGTGGTTAAGCTAAATATCTCTTCAATAACCCTTCCCTATGTTTTCCAAAAAGCTTAAAAATAGATTTTTTTGGCTGGCGCTACACTTTAAAAATGTACCAGTTCAAAATTACAAACAGATTCTACTTAACAACAAACCTACAGTCCCTGTCTTGTTTGCACCGCCTGTATACTGCTGTTCAGAGTATATAGGACCTGGGGGCCCCACACCTTTCCTTAATATCCTCGTTCTTCTTAATATCCATACAAGACCCAAAGGGCCTGGTGATGGACTGGGGGGTGGGGAGTACCCATGTCGTTTGTCTCGCTGATTTTCATCCATATTGCCAGGACCTGACATTACATTAAAGCCGCAAGCAGTTTTAAATGACTTTTATTCCTTTAAAAATGTCATTTTGTGCAGGGACTGTTCTAAGCACGGGAAACACGTGCCACTTTACAGGCATACTATAGATACCCCCCAGGTACGATATTTAAAGGAATATTTCACTTTTTTTCACTTTAAGCATCATTAAAATCACTGCTCCCGAAAAAACGGACGTTTTTGAAACTTTGTTTTGCATTGATACATGTCCCCTAGGGCAGGACCCGGGTCCCCAAACCCTTTTTAGGACAATAACTTGCATATTAGCCTTTAAAATGAGCACTTTTGATTTTGAACGTTCGAGTCCCATAGGCTAATGGGGTTCTAAAGTTTGCGTGAACTTTCGGTCCATTCGTAGGTTCTGGTGTGAATCGAACCGGGGGTGTTTGGCTCATCCCTACTCACCAGTGACCCCAGCAATGCAGCCTTACCAGTGTCCCCAGCAAGCAGCCTTACCAGTGTCCCAAGCAATGCAGCCTTACCAGTGTCCCCAGCGATGCAGCCTTACCAGTGTTGCCAGCAATGCAGCCTCACCAGTGTCTGTCCCCAGCAATGCAGCCTCACCAGTGCCCCTATCAATGCAGCCTTACCAGTGTCCCCAGCAGTGCAGTCTTACCAGTGTCCCCAGCAATGCAGCCTCGCCAGTGTCCCAGCAATACAGCCTTACCAGTGTCACCAGCAATACAGCCTCACCAGTGTCCTCAGCAATGCAGCCTCACCAGTGTCCTCAGCAATGCAGCCTCACCAGTGCCCCCAGCAATGCAGCCTCACCAGAGTCCCCAGCAATGCAGCCTTACCAGTGTCCCAAGCAATGCAGCCTTAACAGTGTCCCCAGCAATGCAGTCTCACCAGTGTCCCCAGCAATGCAGCCTTACCAGTGTCCCCAACAATGCAGCCTCACCAGTGCCCAGCAATGCAGCCTCACCAGTGTCCCCAGCAATGCATCCTCACCAGTGTCCCAGCAATGCAGCCTCACCAGTGTCACCAGCAATGCAGCTTTACCAGTGTCCCCAGCAATGCAGCCTCACCAGTATCTCCAGCAATGCAGCTTTACCAGTGTCCCCAGCAAAGCAGCCTCACCAGTGTCCCCAGCAATGCAGATTCATCAGTGTCCCCAGCCATGCAGCTTTACCAGTGTTGCCAGCAATGCAGCCTCACCAGTGTCTGTCCCCAGCAATTCAGCCTCATCAGTGTCCCCAGCAATGCAGTCTTACCAGTATCCCCAGCAATGCAGCGTTAACAGTGTCCCCAGCAATGCAGCCTCACCAGTGTCCCCAGCAATGCAGCCTCACCAGTGTCCCCAGCAATACAGCCTTACCAGTGTCCCCAGCAATGCAGCCTCACCAGTGTCCCCAGCAATTCTGTCTCACCAGTAGGGATGGGTGAACGGTTTGGCCTGAGCATAAGTTCGGGTCGAACGTTGGTTGTTCGGATGTTCTGTGAACACTGAATAATATGCGGTGTTCGGGGCAAATTCAAAAGAAAGTCTATGTCTAAAGGAAAAGTTGACATTTAAAACTGATTGCGGCTGTAATCAATTGTCGGGTCTTGACAATATATATAAAACTCATTGAAAAAAAGGGCATGGGTTCCCCCCAGTTCATTACCAGGTCCTTTGGGTCTTGTATGAATATTAAGGGGAATCCTGAACCAAAAATTTAAAAAAATTGCGTAGGGGTCCCACCAAAATCCATACCAGGCCTTTCAGGTCTGGTATGGAAATTAAGGGGAACCCTGCGTCAAATAAAAAAAATGGTGTAGGGGTCCCCCCCAAATCCATACCAGACCTGAAGGGTCTGGTATGGATTTTAAGGGAACCCTGCTCCATAATTTTTTTAAAAATCGTGTAGGGGTCCCCCCCAAATTCCATACCAGACCCTTATCTGAGCATGCAACCTGGCAGGCTGCAGGAAAAGAGGGGGGATGAGAGAGCCCCCCCTCCTGAACCATACCAGGCCACATGCCCTCAAGATGGGGAGAGTGCTTTGGGGTCTGACCCCAAAGCACCTTGTCCCCATGTTGATGGGGACAAGGGCCTCATCCCCACAACCCTTGCCCGGTGGTTGTGGGGGTCTGCGGGCGGGGGGCTTATTTGAATCTGGAAGCCCCCTTTAACAAGGGGACCCCCAGATCCCAGTCTCCCCTATGTGAATTGGTAACGAGGTACTTTGTACCCCTACCATTTCACAAAAAAAGTGTCAAAAATGGTAAAAAAGACAAGGGACAGCTTGGGACAAGTCCTTTATTAAAAATTAAAAAAATTTAAATGTCCAGTGATGTAACTTCACACCGCCCGATGGCCCGAAAAAGAAAAAAAAAAGCTGCAACTGTTCCTCCTCCATGGGAGGCTCCCACCGTGTGACGCTTATTCTGGGTGACAGTTCTTTTATAGCTGAGGGCGGGGCCACCCAGTGACATAAATGGGTGACCCAGCCCCCCTCTGACATCAGGGGGCCTTACAGAGTAAACTACACAGGTAGAATGTAGCAGCCATTTGCCTGTCACCAATATGCTCCAATCATGTGCAACTGATTGCTACTTCATTATTCAATGGAATAATTATTTGTTATATCTGTTCAATCTTTAAAGTAAGATTTGGCTACTCAAAGCTACTGAGATGCTAAAAATCTCCTGTGTAGCTCTAGCATAAGGCCTCCTGCACATTGAAGATTTGAGAGTTAAAATAAGATCTAGTTTAAACTCCCAGCATTTTACCCCTCCTGGGTAGCTACATACATGCATGCACATATTTATACCTATACACAAAAGCATCAGCGTATCCTCAAGTACAGCCATATAAAAGCCATATAAAACCATTCAATTATATGGCCAGCTGAATGCACTACTTGTGGCTCCCCAGGTGGGAAAAAACTCTGGAATTTTAGTCCAGAGCATATTTTAAGCCTACAACCATCTGTCGTGTGCAGGAGGCCTAATGAGGAGATAATAAGCAAATGGTTTACATTTCTAAATGTCAAGAGATTTAAATCGCCCATCTAGCTCTAGCCATAAAGTATAAATACCCCACCCACCCATTTTAGCATCTCTGAAGCTTCAGCATACACACAGTTTGCAGGTCTCTTTGGTTTGGTGACATCACAGCTCCTTTTCACCATTTTCTTCCTCTGGTGGTGAACAGATCTTAAATGCTGCAGAGAGTATAATACCATAATGACATGCTGCCACTCTACCCTGGGCTGATAGGAAGTGGGTCAAATAATGCTGGGCATCATTGAACTTGTTAGAAAATGGGTTCTCGATTGCTAAGCAGATGAGTCAGTAGAAGAAACTATTTTACTGAGATAGCTAGAACTAGGTCCTGTGGAGGTCTGTTTTTGTGGAGCTGTCCTTTATTTTAAAGCTACAGCTAGCCATCCAGCCACTATCTGTAAAACGTCACCGATCTTTATTCCACAATAACTGCGTCATCACATAAATTCAGTCTGAATATACTGATCACATTGATTCTATAAATAACAAAAGATAATTTGTACATCATTATATCTTACCATATGTAGATCACATTTTCAGTATTATACATTTGTGAAACATATCTTGTAAAAAATGTCCCATGAAAATAATTTGAAGTTCAATGAATTTATAAGGCATTTAATCACAAATGTTACAAAAGCAAATGTTACATTCTAAAATTATCTGAAGCAATTCCAAAGCTAATGGTGCCAATTGTGTAAAGTGCAGTTAAGGTTTCTTTTAAAAAAAGGTACAGGTATGTGCATGCATTTCATGTTGATTTTTTGTTTATAGCTGCAAAAATGAGCACAGCCCTAGAATAAATACTTGATGAAGGATTAGTATATGAATTTGTCCTTTATTTATGTTGGAGGATTAGTTAATAATTTAAAAGTATGTGGAAGATTGAGCAGGTTATCATTTGGAGCACTGTAGCAGTTAAAGCAATTAAGGTCAAAATAATCAAGTCCTGCCCAGCAATTAGTTTAGTGCCTCCCTATAAACTCACAAAACAGCACACATTTCATTGCTCCTCATTGGCAGTATTCCCAATAACAACAGTGTTCATATGGCACATGATTACAGAAAGATGCTAAAAGCAATAATTCTTCTGTCAAGTTTTCATGTATTATTTATAGAGATTTTTTTTAACAGTACATAGGCTGCATAGGTCTTATTTTTATTATTTGTATAAACATCTTAAAGTAGGCATATGGGCATAGGACTCACATTTTAACATGTACAAAAGATAGACTTAGTTTCTTCCTCAAATTGCAATCTTCCCATGAAGTTGCAATACTTGTGTCTAATCACGCACTGAAGCATTCAGAATAATTGATGTACTTATTAATATATAATGTATTCCTAAGATAATACATTGAAAGTTAAAAATATCATCTGAGGTTCATTGTTATATATTACAAATCCCTCATTGAAACCTAATTTGTGTTTTCCTTAAAGACCTCAAATGTGAATGATAAGCCCTGGGCCATGGTCTACTGTTCTGATTGCCCTGAATATAATTTCACAATGCCTGTAAGATTCCACTTTAGTCAAACTAGTTCTGCATCACAGAACAGATTAATAAAAAAAAAAGAAAAAATGGACCGATTGTTACACCTGTCCCAGTAGAATACATAATAGCTCACTTTTTAGTGGCCGAAGAGTTGAAATATATATGGAAACCACAAATTACTTTTAATCTGGCTCCTTTGGGGAGCCTAAGCAATGGAACAAATGCAAGAATGTTTTCTCTTCGCGTTACACAATTTAGGACATTAGCAAATGTTTTTTATCTCTTAATAAAGTTTTATTGATGTTATTTCTAGTACAGAGAACAGAAACGTGTCAAAAACAGTGTGGTTTCCCAGTGGAAAATATAGGATTAATAGCATATTATATTTTTTTCATACACAAAAAACAATATACCTGAACAAGTGAAACACACATAAACACTAAGACAAAAAATATACGTGTAAGGTGGGTGTTAATCTCTGTTTAACAACCCGGGTCCTCCGTCATGTTATGGCCCTTGTGGAGCAGGTAGTTGTTTCAGTTGTTGTAGTTCAGTAGTTGTTTCAGGAGACATATTTTACTGTAGGAGAAGATCTGAGACTATTTCCAGGAATGATACACAGGCATTGTAATAAGTATTTATTATTCTGGAAATCTAAATGATATTATCCTTGCATACACAGCTTTTACTTGATTTATTTATGTAAATGTTATATAATATGCAATCACATGGTGCCTTTCACTGTCTAGTGCTGAAAGGTTTGCCCATCTAAGCCCCACTGAAAAGGGAAGTTGGCTGTTATGGGCTTTACTTAAAGTGTTGTTACAGTAGTAGGAGCTAGTGAGGGCCAGGTTTATGTGTACCTTTCTGTGTAGGTTTCTGTGTACCTTTTCAATCCAAAGTGAAAAGTTAAATTTTGACCTGCAAGAGCTTCAACATGCACCCATTGTTCCTTGGACCTTAGGTAAACCCAATCTAATGCTTTGTTTAGTAATGTATTTGATATTGGACTGGATTTCTGATTTAGGGATCTGAAGAAGCTCAAGGAAAGTGATAATGGTAACACCTGGTACATGAACAAGATTCTGGGTATTATATTTATGTTTAAAATTTCAGTACATATGGTCCAGGAAAATGTAGGGTTATACCACAGCACAAATCATTTATTAACCGAATATACAGTGTCTGGTAGTTATATTTAAGATAAATATAATGAGATGTTAGGTCAATACCTAGATACCATAAGATTTTTCCCTTCCAGTAAAAGGGAGTTGTGTTAGGTGATGGGAGACCCTGGAAAGAGGGAGTTGTTTTAGGATTTTCAATATATGTGTAAGTAAAATCTGAAAGTTGACCTTTTCTATATAGTATTGGAAGAGAGGTTGTGTGCAAATAAACCATCATAATGAAAGCAGCTAGCTTGTGATATATTTTTTCTATGTACAGTCCCATTATATCTGCACCAACATAGGCTCCAAAGTAATGACAGAGGTGACAACAGTCAACCCATGCCTGGTGCTATTACAGACATCATGGGTGCATTATGAAGTATCTTTTATTTTGCTGTTGAGTGGGCCCATACAATGCCATGATCTTGGACAACATTTTAGCGCCCAGGTCCATGTGTTGCAAGGTCATGAACATAAAAGGACCAGTCTAAACTGTCAAATTCGGCATTAGAAACCAAAAGGAGCAGGGGTATGTTATTAAGATGGTCTCAGAATATTGATCTTAGATAATTCTCTATCCTCCTTTTCTTGGATGATTCCCACTTGGTTTGAGTGGATCCAGAAGGGTAGTAGTGGTTTGAGGCTCATGGACCAAAGCAGAACATCCATTTGGGGGATTAGGGAGGGCTCTGCTTGCTCCAGGCCCAGCTCAGTGTCAAAGAATTAAAAAAAAGCAGTATCAAACCACCATAAACAAGTCACACTGCAAAATCTAAATTTTTTCAGCCTCTTTGGGATCAGAGCCATGAATCAAGCAGGGGAATGGGTATGCATTTGGGAACTGGATGCACAAAGCGTGCTAAAGCTGTAGATAGCAAAAAAGCATATAATTGGGAAGGGAGAACTCATCTTTCAGTGTTTGAAAGGTTTTGGGTCCATTGTTAGACAGTACCCATTGTAAATAGATGATTCTCCTAGAGGCCCAGAGGTTTGGGTTTGGCATAGAGAGAGGTTCAGGTAAGTTGTTGTTAAACCAGAGAAGTGTATGGGGATGAAATACAGGGGCATTCAATTTGGTTATCGCCAGTTCCCAGATGTGCTGATGGTTTTAGATCAGACTTGTCTTGAGGTGCATGCAGGTCTGGGAGGTAGGGTGGGAGGACTGGTATTGCATCTTATCTGTTTTATCGAAATTATACAAATGGGACAACTAGGCTGCTCCCTCAAGGGTCACTGGGGTTTTAAGGTCCGCCAGGGTAGTTTGTGACTGTTGTGACCACACTTGTGCCAATAGGATTATGACAGGCTTCCAGGTTCATATATATATATAGTTAAACTAGGACTGTGGAATGTTTTACTTTGTCAAGGAGACTGCAAACATTTCAAGTAAGGAGAAAGCCATGCTACAAAGGGTCCACCCACAAAATAAGAGGAGAGACAGAATAGCCCTTATAATATATTATGTGGATGGTATTAACAAGAAATGTATATAAATTAAAGTAGGTAAAGGGAAACTAACTTACATTTGGTGAGATTGAAAAAGCCCAAGTGATAGGGTGGACACAACCTTCAGAGTACACCTGTGGATAATACCTCTGTCTCCACACAGGGAAAGGGGTAGGTCACTTTTCATTCCTCTGGAACCTGGTCCTAGGTCCTCATCCTCATGGAGAATAATCAGCTGGCTTATAAAAGAGAAAGTTCAATTGACTATTCAAATGGCAGAGGCACCCATGGTGACGTATGTTGATGTTAAAGGAATGGGTTGAAGTCCTCATTTTTAATCTGGACAGGAAATGTATTAACTATTTAAAACCCAAAACATTTTTCATAGCTAAAATATGCCACTTTATCAGTTTAGCTGTGTTCATTCTAAGGCTCCATTCACATCTTGGCATCCCGAATCGCGGGCGATATATATTCAAATAGCGACAAATCGCGGGACACCCGTGTGATCCCCGTGACTTCCAATAGCACCCCGATCGCGGCTTGATTTTGCCACGATTCGTTGGGCGACAATCATGGTAAAATCAGGCAAACAGAATCACGGGACGCCCATTGCCCAAAAGAAGTTCTTGTACTTCTTTTGGACGACAGGCAAAATCACGCCAAGATGTGAACGGAGCTCTGTCCTTTCTGGTTTCTGTATGTTCAGCAATGGGAGATACATTTTAAACAATGACTTCGACCCATTCAAACATTAAGGCCTCATTCACACCTGAACGATTTTCTCCTCGAAGTTTGAAGCTCAAAAAGGCTGGAGGAGACAAAAAAAAATATTCTCTATGGAGATGGTTCACATCTCCACTCCAAATCACCTGAAGCCAAACGCCTGAAGCTCAAGCAAGTTCTGGAGCTTTTTTGTCACTCAAATTGGGCAGGTTTTCCCTTTTCTGGTGTGTTTTTATCCCCAAAGAAATGAAAGGAAAAGCGTATTCGCACAGTTTTGTGCACATTCACGCGTTTTGCCGTGCAAATTCATGCAATTTTCTGTTCAAATGAAAAAAAGTAAAAAATAAAATAGCAATAATATATGAAATAATAAGTGTAAACTAAATACACAAATAGCTAAAAAAGCATCATAAATAAATATAATTAATTATTGATATGTAATAATACATAAATAAATGATAATTAACCGCTAACATAAATTATTTATTTATATATTTTGTGTTAGGGTGTTTAGTTATTTATTGTTATTTAATTTGTTTAAGGGTTAGGGGGTTAAGGTAAGGGGTTAATTTTTTATTTACTATTACTTAGTATTCATTTATTGAATGTATTTATTATTTACTTGATTATTTGTATTTATTTGTGTATTTATTTTACATTTATTTATTCATTTATTATTATTATTATTATTATTATTAAAATAATTTTATTATTATCAGTAGTAGTAGTAGTATTAACACCCTAACTTTAACAAGAAATAAATAAATAACCCTATGTCAGGGTTATTTTCATTACCATTACAATTTACAATTCTCATACAGCCAATGCTAATTGTTCTGCAGCTACTGCTCATTCCCAGACAGGTAATGCTCATGCATGTGTACCAGCACTAGGGATGGGCCGAACGGACCCCTGTTCAGTTCGGACCAGAATGTCTGAACACCGTGAACATTAAACAAACCCCATTAAAGTCAATGGGAACCGAACGTCAAATATCAAAAGTGCCCATTTTGAAGGCTTAAATGCAAGTAATTAGGCATACAATGGTTATAGGGGTCCGGGTCCTGCCCTGGGGGACATGGATCAATAAAAAAAAAGTTTGTGAAAAACGTAATTTTTAAATGAGCAGTGATTTTTTGATTTTTAAAGTGAAAGCCTAAAAATGAAAAATTCCTTCCAATATAGTGCCAGGGGGGTCCCCTTAGTCTAACTGTAAAGTGGCAGATCTGTACCATGTCTAGAATCTGCTGCAGCAATAATTGAAATTATAAAGCCAAAAAAATGAAAATTTTCCTGCAAGCTGCCTTTATTTTGCCCAGCAACAGCTGGGGAGCCAGTGTGTATGATGAGGCCACAATGTAGTGCACTGGGAACAAGATTAGAGATTTTTTGGATACATTCTGGTGTCACTTTGACTTTGGATAGAAGTAACGGGTGCGTTAAAATTGGTCTTTGAGTGTTGGTGGCGCCTTCCCACCGTAACCCTATAGAGATAATCTTGATGAAAGCAAGAATTTGCCTTGCTGTAAAAAATTGCAATGATATGCACCTGTCAAACAGGTGCTGAAAAATTGGTCTTTGGGTGTCGGTAGCGCCTTCCCACCGTAACCCTATAGACATAATCTTGATGAAAGCAAGAATTTACCTTGCTGTAAAAAATTGCAATGATATGCACCTGTCAAACAGGTGCTGAAAAATTGGTCTTTGGGTGTCCGTGGCGCCTTCCCACCATAACCCTATAGAGGTACTCTTCATGTAAGCAAGAATTTGCCTTGCTGTAAAAAATTGCAATGATATGCACCTGTCAGACAGATGCAGAAAATTGGTCTTTGGGTGTTGATTGTGCCCATTAAAACTATACCAAAAACATTCTTCCAGATGAAATGGTTGAACACCCTCAAAGCTAGGCAGCCTCAAAGTCCTGCAGAGATTCCACATCCCAAAAAGACTTAATCAGTGACATCGGCATCAGGGGCTTCATAGCTGGTAATCCAGGACTGATTCATTTTTATAAAAGTCAAACGGTCCACAGAGTTTGTGGACAGACGAGTCCTATGATCAGTAACAAAACCTCCTCCAGCATTGAATGCCCATTCTCAAAGCACACTGGATGCAGGGCAGCCCAGCAACTCAATAGCATACTGGGCAAGTTCTGGCCAGTGGTCTATTCTCATGACCCAGTAAACCAGTGGATCGTCAGCTGGAAAGCTCTCCATCTCTGTTTTGGCCCCGATTGTCCACCATGTGATGCAGATGCTGCCGATGGGATGTGGAAGCTGACAGCCCTGGGCGGCGAGGACTAAACAAATTCTGAAATGCCTTACTTAGGCGGATGCCTTCTCCAACGCTCCTTTCTTGACCAACGGAAGACTCAAAAAGACGTTTTCCACCACACTGTAACCTACTAGAGTCAGGAAAAACGTTCAATAAAATCCTCTTTAATGTGTCCTCAAGAGATTTTATCCTCTGCACTCTCTGTGAGACGGGATGAGTTCAGAGACCTTCCCCTTATAATGGTAGTCAAGGAGGGTTGCCAACCAGTAATCATCCTTCTCCTTTATGCCAAGTATTCTTGGGTCCTTTCGCAGGCTTTGAAGCATGAGGTTGCCCATGCGCCTCAAATTTGCAGAGAAGCAGACTCCTTGGGGTCACTCAGGATAACAGCATCTGGAACTTCCTCCTCCCAGCCACGTACTACTCCCAAGGGTTCTGGGGTTGGAAAGCCATCGCTTACAGATTGACGCATGTCTTCCTTTTCTTCAAAGCCTATGAAAGTGCCAGAATCCTCCTCCTCATCCTCCTCCCCTCTCTCCTCCTGTGTTTTCTTTGACATAGGAATGATGGTGTTTGGATAAAGTGGGCCTTGAGAGGAAAGGAAGTCCTCCTCTTCCTCCTGCTGCTCTGCCTCCAGTGCTCTGTCCATAATGCCACACAGAGTCTGCTCCAGTAGGAACACAACAGGGGTTGTGTCTCTGATGTATGCACTGTCACTGCTCACTATCCTTGTGGCCTCCTCAAATGGTGACAATACAGTGCATGCATCCTTAATGATCAGCCATTGGCATGGGGAAAAAAAGCCAAGGCGGCCTGAGCCTGCCGTTGTGCCGTACTGACACAAGTACTTATTGGCAGCCCTCTGGTGCATGAATAGCCGCTGCAGCATTCCCAAAGTTGAGTTCCACCTGGTGGGCATGTCACAAATCAGGCAGTTTACGGGCAGGTGGATTTCCCACTGAATTTCAGCCAACCGAGCACTGGCTGTGTATGACCGCCTGAAATGACTACAGACTCTTCTGGTCTGCTTTAGTACATCTTGCAACCCTGGGTACGTACTTAGGAAACGCTGCACCACCAAGTTGAGGACATGTGCCAGGCATGGCACATGTGTCAACTTTCCCTGTCTAAGGGCGGACAGGAGGTTTGAGCCATTATCGGACACCACCATTCCTGGCTCCAGCTGGCATGGTGTGAACCACCTCTGGGCCTGTCCTTGCAGAGCTGCAAGAATCTCTGCTCCGGTGTGGTTCCTCTCCCCTAAACACACCAGCTGAAGCACTGCATGGCACCTTTTAGCCTGACTCTGGCAAAAGCCCTTTGAACGCTTAGGGGGTACCTGATGTTCATAGGACAATTCTGCAGAGGAGGGCATGGGGATGGCGGAGGAGGAGGAGGAGGAGGGGGTAGAGCTCACGTCTGGCATCATCACCACCAGCTGTATGGAGACGTGGGGGTACAACAAGCTGCAGCACTAAGCCTTGTCCTGCATCCTTTCGAGTTGCAAGCAGCGTTACCCAGTGTGCTGTGAATGAAATATATCGTCCCTGCCCATGCTTGCTGGACCATGTGTCAGCAGTAAGGTGGATTTTATGGCTGACTGCCTTGCCCAATGATGCCAGAACATTCCCTTCCACGTGATGGTAGAGAGGGAATGGTCTTACGTGAAAAGTACAGTACCTGCCCGCGAGAATGTGTTTCCAGCTGGTTCTTGGCGACAGGGTACTGTACATCTCACGCTGGCTGCAATAGGAAAAACACATTATCCTATTTCAGCGAGAAAGAATTCCCCTCCAATAGCATACCAGGTCCTTAGGTCTGGTATGGATTTCAAGGGGAACCCCCTACGCTGAAAAATGGCGTGGGGGTCCCCCCAAAATCCATACCAGACCCTTATCTGAGCACGAAGCCCGACCGGTCAGGAAAGGGGGTGGGGAGGAGCGAGCGCCCCCCCTCCTGAACCGTACTAGGCCACATGCCCTCAACATGGGGGTGGGTGCTTTGAGGAAGGGGGCGCCCTGCAGCCCCCCCACCCCAAAGGACTTTGTCCCCATGTTGATGAGGACAAGGGCCTCCTCCCGACCACCCCGGCCGTTGGTTATCGGGGCCTGCGGGCGGGGGGCTTATTGGAATCCAAGAGCCCCCTTTAATAAGGGGGCTCCCTGGTCCTGGCCCCCCACCCTATGTGAATGAGTATGGGGTACATCGTACCCCTTCCCATTCACCTGGGGGAAAAAAGTGTCAATAAAAAAACGCACTAGACAGGTTTTTAAAGTAATTTATTAGGCAGCTCCGGGGGTCTCTTCCGACTTTGGGAGTCTCTTCCGAGACCTGTAGTCCCACACAGGAAGATTGAAGGAACTAGAGACTGAGTTCAAATAGGCCTCAAGCCTACCCTTCACTGCACTAATAGCACTGTGTTACACAAAGTTAATTGCATCGGAGACAGTTACAGGTTACTACACTACAAGAATAATCTTCAGCTTCTACTTAATCTAACCCTGGGTTATTTAACCACTTGACATCCGCGCTATGGCCGAATGACGGCCACAGCGCGGACCTACATTCCCGGGAGGCCGTCATATGACGGCCTCCCCTGTGCACGCTCCCTGCGCGCGCCCTACAGGGCGCGCGCCGGGCGCGGTGTGATCACCGAGTCACTGAGACTCGGCTGATCACCGATCTGAGTAAGGGGCCGGTCCCGGCCCCTTACCATGTGATCAGCTGTCAGCCAATGACAGCTGATCATATGATGTAAACAGGAAGATCGGTAATCGGTTTTTTTTTTACTCGCGCTGACAGCGCGAGTAGAGAAAAAAGCCGATCACCGGCTCAGATGCCAGGGACATCAGTCCCAAAGTAAGAGCACAAAACATTCTCATCAGTGCCACCCAAAAGTGCCACCTAACAGTGCCACCTAACAGTGCCCACAGTGCCACCTAACAGTGCCCACAGTGCCACCTAACAGTGCCCACAGTGCCACCTATCAATGCCAACAAGTGCCACCTATCAATGCTCACAAGTGCCACCTACCAATGCCCACCTGTAGTGCCAATCAGTGCCACCTGTCAGTGCTGCCCATCACTGCCACCCATCAGTGCCCATCACTGCCACCCATCAGTGCCCATCACTGCCACCTATCAGTGCCCATCACTGCCGCCTCCTCAACGTACATCAATGAAGGAGAAAAATTACCCGTTAAAATTTTTTTATAACAAAATATAAAAAAAAAAATTTTTTTTAAAAAAAAAAATTCAGGTTTTTAAATTTTTTTAACAAAAAGTAAAAACCGCAGAGGTGATCAAATACCACCAAAAGAAAGCTCTATTTGTGGGAAAAAAATGATAAAAATTTCATTTGGGTACAGCGTTGTATGACCGCGCAATTGTCATTCAAAGTGCGTTAGCGCTGAAAGCTAAAAATTGGTCTGGATAGGAGGGGGGTTTAAGTGCTCGGTAAGCAAGTGGTTAACCATTGGATTACAATTCATAAATAGCTAGCAGAAGACAGAAGACAAAGAAAAAAAAAGACTACCCCCTTTATTGCAACGCCTTGCATTCTATTGTCTTTCAGAGAGACAGCTTTGCAAAGCAGGGGGAGCTCCCTAGTAATTGCGTTGTTCATTGTAACATAACATTTGTCCTGTTATAGTTATCAGAGCGGGCTCGGAGAGGGAAAGTGCTCAGAGTGAAGGTGATTTCACTCTGACCATAGTCCCACTCAGAGGCGCACTTCCATGGACCAGTTACTACCTCTTTCTGTGTACAACCTGTTATAAAGAACCCCTTTGTTTTTCTCACTGTTACATTACATTCGTGTGACAGTACAAATACTGTAATTACCATTTTCTACAAATTACAAGTAAAAATACGTTCCTGGTTAAGTACAATTGGTGTGGAGTGTTGTTCTTTTCCAGCAGGTGGAGCACCGGATGCCCAGGTAATAACAAAAGTATATTATTGTTATTGTATACATTGTGGGGGCTATTCTTTGTTGTCAGCTGCACACCACACCACAGCTGTGTCAAGGGGATTGAGTCTGTGCTGTTACTCCGAGGGTCTGGGATGGCCAGTGAGAAAATAAACAACTTCGCAGCTCCCAAGGGAGTAGTGCGCTACATATATATATGTGTGTGTGTATATATATATATATATATATATATATATATATATATATACACCCCTCACCCTCACATTTTTGTAAATATTTTATTATATCTTTTCATGTGACAACACTGAAGGAATTATACTTTGCTACAGTGTAAAGTAGTGAGTGTACAGCTTTTATAATAGTGTAAATTTGCTGTCCCCTGAAATAACTCAACACACAGCCATTCATGTCTAAACTACTGGCAACAAAAGTGAGTACACCCCAACTGAAAATGTCCAAATTGGTCTCAATTAGCCATTTTCCCTCCCTGGTGTCATGTGACTCGTTAGTGTTACAAGGTCTTGGGTGTGAATGGAGAGTTAAATTTGGTGTTATCGCTCTCACTCTCTCATACTGAACTCTCCAAGGATCTGAAAAAAAATGTTGCTCTACATAAAGATGGCCTAGGCTATAGGAAGATTGGCAAGACCCTGAAACTGAGATGCAGCACATATAGATAACCTCTATACAGAGGTTTAACAGGACAGGTTCCACTCAGAACAGGCCTCGCCATGGTCGACCAAAGAAGTTGAGTGCACATGCTCAGCGTCATATCCAGAGGTTGACTTTGAGAAATAGATGTATGAGTGCTGCCAGCATTGCTGCAGAGGTTGAAGGGGTGGGGGGTCAGCATGTCAGTGCTCTGACCATACGCAGCACACTGCATCAAGTTGGTCTGCATGGCTGTCATCCCAGAAGGAAGCCTCTTCTAAAGATGATGCCCAAGAAAGCCCACAAATGGTTTGCTGAAGACAAGCAGACTAAGGACATGGATTACTGGAACCATGTCCTGTGGTCTGATGAGACCAAGATAAACTTATTTGGTTCAGATAGTGTCAAGCGTGTGTGGCGGCAACCAGGTGAGGAGTACAAAGACAAGTGTGTCTTGCCTACAGTCAAGCATGTTGGTGGTAGAGTCATGGTCTGGTGCTGCATAAGTGCTGCCAGCACTGGGGAGCTACAGTTCATTGAGGGAACCATGAATGCCAACATGTATTGTGACATACTGAAGAAGAGCATGATCACCTCCCTTCAGAGACTGGGCCGCAGGGCAGTATTCCAACATGATAACAACCCCAAACACACCTCCAATACAACCACTGCCTTGCTAAAGAAGCTGAGGGTAAAGGTGATGGACTGGCCAAGCATGTCTCTAGACCCAAATCCTATTGAGCATCTGTGGGGCATCCTCAAATGGAAGATGGAGGAGCACAAGGTCTCTAACATCCACCAGCTCCATGATGTCATCATGGAGGAGTGAAAGAGGACTCCAGTGGCAACCTGTGAAGCTCTGGTGAACTCCATGCCCAAGAAGGTTGCTGGAAAATAATGGTGGCCACACAAACTATTGACACTTTGGGGTTGATTTACTAAAGGCAAATAGGCTGTGCCCCTGCAAGTGTAGTTGCTGCAGAGCATAATAAATGAGGTAAGGCTTCACTTTGCAAAGAGTACCCAATCGTGACCAAGGAAAATAAAAAAAATGCATTTTTACTTGCACATGATTGGATTATGGCAGTCAGCAGAGTTCCTGCTCATTTACTAAGCTCTGGAGCAACTGCACTTGCAGAGTGCAATTGCATTTTGCAAAGTGCACAGTCTTTTGCCCTTTAGTAAACCAACCCCTTTGGGCCCAATTTGGACATTTTCACTTAGGGGTGTACTCACTTTTGTTGCCAGCAGTTAAGACATTAATGTCTGTGTGTTGAGTTATTTTGAGGGGACAGAAAATTTACAGTTATGCAAGCTTTATTCTCACTACTTTACATTGTAGCAAAGTGTCATTTCTTCAGTGTTGTCACATGAAAAGATAGAATAAAATATTTACAAAAATGTGAGAGGTGTACTCAATTTTGCAAGATACTGTGTGTGTGTATATATATATATATATATATATATATATATATATATATATATATATATATATAAATAGTTGAATATATTACGACTCCCTTGGCCAGTATATTGTGCTTACACGTATTATTATTTATACCTCCAATGGTTGATTTTGCTACCATTTTGTATCTTAAACATTCAAAGATTGCCTCTGGAACTTTGATCATAGCTTTTTTTTCAATTGCCTCCCCCTTCCCCTTTGGAGTATACTGTAATCACACACTATACTTTTCCACTAATATACTGTACATATTCCTTAACCACTCGCCGAACAGCCGCCACAGTTTTACTGCAGCAGAATGGAACGGCTGGGCAAAACGATGTTATGTTACGTCGCTTCGCCTTTTGGCCACTAGGGGCAAGCGCAAACACCTGCAGCATATGCCTGATCCTGATGCGAGTGCCCAGTGGGCACGATGACCGCTGGGCTCCCGCGATCTCTTGTGACAGAGCTAGAACCGGAATCTGTGTGTGTAAACACAAAGATCCCGGTTCTTTCAGGGGAGAGGAGACAGATTGTGTGTTCATACTATGTATGAACACTGATCTCTGTCTCCTCCTAGTCAGTCCCACTCCCCCCACAGTTAGAACACACATAGGCAACACAAATAACCCCTTAATCACCCCCTAGTGTTAACCCCTTCCCTGACAGTGACATTTTGACAGTGAATTTTTATAGCACTGATTGCTGTATAATTGTCAGTGTCCAATGTGTCCGACATAATGTTGCAGTCCAGATAAAAATTGCAGATCACCGCCATTACTAGTAAAAAAAAAAAAACTAAATAAACTAAAAATATAATAAAAATGCCATAAATCTATCCCCTATTTTGTAGAGGACATTACCAAAAACATGTAGAATAATACATATCGGCCTAAACTGAGGATAAAATGTGTTTTTTTGATAAAAAATGTGGGATATTTATTATAGCAAAAAGTAATTAGATAATGGGGTTTATTTACTAAAGGCAAATCCAAATTGCACTACAAGTGCACTGCAAGTGCACTTGAAAGTGCACTTGGAAGTGCAGTCGCTGTAGATCTGAGGGGGACATGTAAGGAAAATAAAAACAGCATTTTAGCTTGCACATGATTGGATAATAAAATCAGCAGAGCTTCTCCTTATTTCAGATCTTCCCCTCAGATCTACAGCGACTGCACTTGAAAGTGCACTGTAAGTGCACTTTCAAGTGCACTTGTAGTGCAAAGTGGATTTGCCTTTAGTAAATCAACCCCATTGTTTTTTTCAAAATTGTCGCTCTTCTTATGTTTATAGCGCAAAAAATAAAAACCGCAGGGGCGATCAAATACCAGCAAAAGAAAGCTCTATTTGTGGGAAAAAAGGACGTCAATTTTGTTTGGGTACAACGTCGCACGACCACGCAATTGTCAGTTAAAACGATGGAGTGCCGAATCGCAAAAAATGGCCTGGTCAATGAACTGCCAAATCTTCCGGGGCTGAAGCGGTTAAGGATGGTTTTTCCTTCACTGATACTTTAAATGCATAACAAGCAACTATTTATTATATTTATAATCACATTATTTATGGTTTTTCTATGCATGTTCCATAGGAGTTGCTTTGTTTTGCAAATCTTTTAAAATGGTTTGTTAAGCAGAGACAGTCTCCTTCACTACTACAAGTGCGTAATTTTTTTCCTATTGAGTCACGCTACCCCATATTTTCTGACCAATACATATTGAATTATTTTTTTATAGATACTGGATATATGTTTCATAGGTATGTTCCAGTGTGCTCATGGATAGATATGGTGGTGAGTGAGGTATTTTCCCGAGACCAGTACAGGCGGTCCCCAGGTTACAGACAAAAGTGTAGCTCCAGCCTAAAAAACTATTTTTAAGCTTTTTGGATAGCATGGGGAAGGGTTAACACCCGTGAAATGTTTGTTTTGCTGTCTGTGCCCCCTGTTCAGAAGATTTCACCTTACTTTCTGTCCCAATGACAATTGGATTTTGAAAATGTTGGGTTGTTGTGCAAACAAGGATCGGTGATAAAGCATCAGTGGAGGTAACTTTTTCCCATAATAACTCTTACAGGAGTGAATTTCCCTTCCTAGGGGTAGATTTCCTCTCACTTCCTGTTGTCTCCCTCCGTTTGTAAGTAGGAGTCGTTTGTAAGTAGGGTTTTGTAACTAGGGGACCACCTGTATATCAGTTGGGTTTTTTGGGTTGTTTTGATTCTCTTGAATATTTGTATTATGTATGAATATCTTTTCAAGATTTTTCATGAGAAACCTGATGCTTGTATAAGATTACTGTAAACATATTAGGTCATCAATGGCTACACTTAATTCATTGTTAGGCTTAATTGGTTCTGGCAGACACATTCTCCCTTAGGTACTTAACTCCAATATGCATGTTGTATGACAGTCTTTTTGAGAGATAACAATGCATGACTAAAATTAGTACCCTCAGGCACTTTCATTTTTCATTTTGTAAGAACAATCTATAACTAGACAGGCTACTGGATTCACATGAACACATTTTGAAAAGTTTGCTGTATTTGGCAATTGGCAATATTGAATCATATGTACTCCATGATAATATGAATATGCAGCACACTGTTTGAGTACATATTTAACAAATGTAAATGTAAGTCCCTATATATATATATATATATTACATTAAACTCTGTCCCAATTCCACTTTTAAATGCTTATTAAAAATATTTTAGTGACATGTGGCTTAAAAAATATTTGCAGAGATGTCAGTTTGGAAGCAGAGTGCTAATTGCAAAATGCTGGGACAAGAGGGTGTGTTTAAATACAAGGGGGTGTGACCTAAGCCTCATGTGCATGGTAAAAGACAGAATTAAACTATTTATACAACACAGAATAGCCAACTGCAGTTTAACACGTTAAGGGCTGCAGTGCATTTGGGTTATTGTGTTAGGAGGGTTGTCATTTCTCATTATGGTTGCAGGTGCTGTGCAAACAGTCAGCTAAATAAGATAAGGTATTCAGGCACAGTAAAATTATCCATCTGTCAATAGGCAATGTCATTCTGTATACAAGGTAGTTGGAATCCTAGTTTCACGGCAATTAGGAGAATAAATCATGATGCTCACACTGAACATAACAGGTTAGAAACCTCTGTGATCCTGGATGATTAGATTAAAATGATTAAACAGAACATGTGTTCCCTAATAACAGATGTCCCTATCTGAGTCCTTCTTTATATCAGGAGATGTTATAAGAGTTCTTCTTTACATCATGAGTATTCATCAGACCCCCCCTTTACATCAAGTTCCCATCACAGTCCCCCTACATCAGGGTCCCTATCAGAGTTCCCCCTTGCATCAGGGTCCCCATCAGAGTTCCCCCCTACATCAGTGTCCCATCAGAATCTCCCCTTATATCAATTTTCTCCATCAGAGTGCCCTGTAACGACACCCCGAGTATGGAAGGGGTTAAAGTCGTTTAGGACATTTCATACCCAAACACAAAGGCAGCTACCGAACACTCCAATCAGCCGAACAAGGAACCCATACAAATAATCCACCCCAAAAACGAGGCACGGCTCCGTCTTCAGGTTTCAAACAGGAATGACTCTTTATTCAAAAAACACATGTTATACAGGTCCCCCACCCTTGGAAAACAGGGCGGGTTAAACTGTCCAATAACAATGGATACACAGGTCAGGTGTGCTTAACTTCTCATCAGTAAACAGTCTTAACAGGGGGGCTGCTGGAGGAATCCCCCCTCCCTCTTTCCTCACAGCAATACACATCCTGTGATCCAAGGCAGACAAACACAATAGAACATTGGAACACAGCCCCACCCCAAACCAGCACAGCAAACAGCACACACCACATACACAGTATTAAGTCTCTGACCAGCACAGATCACAGTGGGGTTCCCATTCACCCCGTGCCTCTATTAGTGACTCCCGTCACATGCCCCCTTACTTATGATCAGTTATCCCTGTCAGAGCGCCCCCTTACATCAGGTGTCTGAATCAGAGTTCCCCCTTACATCAGGTGTCCCTATCATAGTGCCCCTCACATAGATTGTCCCTATCAGTGTGCCTTCCTACATCAAGTATCTGCATCAGACTGGCTCATGGATCAGTGGATGCACTCTGAGAGACCTGGGTGGTGGTGGGGCACATCCCACCCCAGCATCCCCTCTCCCTAGGTCTGGCCCTGCATAGGAAACAACCTTGCCATTTACCATTTGAAAAAGGAAAACAGAACATGTACCATGAACTTTAAGTTGTGCTCCTTGTACACAATATTGCACTGATATGTATGTCATATTGGGACCAAATCTCAAGTATATTAAATTGCTGTAACTGTCCACTATTCATAGCCACATCAAGGGACAGGAAAAGTAGCAATTCCTTATTTATAATGACTCAGTCGAACATATGTAAAGCATTTAAAGAGTTATCTTTAACCTCAGATTAAACTACAAATACAGGTAGAGTGGACTATGAAAAACAATAAAGAATAAGTCTTGCCTATGAAACCCTTAGTGAAAAAAAAATAATACTGAAGGTAAACTCTGGGCAGATATAAAAGCCACATATTATTTCAGCTAAATCATGAATCACTTAAAGAGGTTTTATAACGCAGACAGGAAATATGAACAAAGCATACGGCTCTATAGTGTGTGCTTGGCTTAATTAAAGTGGCTGTAAACCCCCAAAAATATTTTTTTTAATAAAGACTTATATCTGTTACTTCAGAGGATGTAATTTCATCTGTGCCCAGTCTTGCCATGAAGAGTTAATCCAGCTCTGAGCAATCCTCTTACCTTTCTTCAGTAAGATAAAAAAAGACACACAGAGAAAAAGGTGTACTTTCTTCCCCTTGCTGTGAGTGACAGGTAAATTCCTTTTCTCATGCATGAGTGTGAGAGAGGCATTCTCTGTACTTCACATCCCCCCTCCTTTATTCTCCAGGATTGGCTGCTCCACACCTCAGCATGATTGGGCATGCTGAAGTCATGTGGTGACTTTCCTGGGTTTTGACTGGATTTTAGTGATCATTGGGCATAATCCACGAGACCAGCAGAAGTTCAGTGAAAGAAATATTGATGCCTGGCCAAAGGGAGTGTAGAGGTGGGCGGGGAGTCTACTGACATCACGACTCCACCCACCGAGTCCTGGACAACAGACCTGCCCACAGAATCCATAGTATTGCAGGGCTCCAAACAGCTAAAGGGGAGATATTTGACAGGTAAGGATACATACAAGAGGTATGTATATCCTTATAGATCAGCACTATGGAAGTCATTTAGAAATGATGAGAGTGGGTTTACATCCACTTTAAGGGCTCATGTACATAGTGCAGCTGAAAACCTTCTCTGAACGCTGGAAACTTGACAGCTTTTATATTTTGAGTTTATGAGAGTTTAGCAGCGGTTATGTGCGTTTCAGGTAAGAAGCGTTTTTTAAAGATTATTTGAGGAGACCCTCCCAAATGCCCACAATGCATGAAAAACAAGTAAATGAATAACAATTTCAGCCATTCTGTGAGAAAAGAGAGAGCAGCAACAGAAAGAGCAGAAAGAGCAGTGTGCTTGTAGATAGCTGTCTTATTTTTTGTGTTTTCATTATGTATTCAATCATGAGCATGTGTGAGGAAATGTTGCTGTTGCTGAGGCTCCAAAGACATAGAAAATTGTGTGAGAGGACAAGAGTTTGTCGCTACTGGACTCATCTATTCATGCAGGCAACAGCATGTGGTT
The DNA here is from genome assembly GCA_037952925.1 of Lithobates clamitans. Lineage (NCBI taxonomy): Eukaryota > Metazoa > Chordata > Amphibia > Anura > Ranidae > Lithobates > Lithobates clamitans. The sequence goes on along the minus strand of JBBGZY010000006.1, from coordinate 409,507 downwards.
AATTTTGTGTTTTTTCAACATTACCAAAATGTTTTCCCCTTTTAAATCACTTTTAAATGCATGTACATGTACACATGAGATAACATAGAGGAGAGTTTAGGGGCTGCTGAAAAAAATTCCCAACTGCTCCTAAACTTCAGTTTAGCAGCCGTGATGTAAATGAGGCCTAAGAGCACTAAGTGTAATTTCTGTCTACACTTCTTTCCTCTGCTATAAGCATGAATCACTTCTGACAAGTTTTCCAAGACACCAAGAGAAAAAAGGTGACGGGGAGGGAGCTCCAGCTCATTGACAGCCTCAACTCTGTTTCTGTGTGCTGTGTTAAGGGGTGAAGAATATTTGAAGATAACTAATATTCTCGTATCTCAAGGGCGTTTCTGGACGAATAGTATTAATAGTCAGACTGACTTAAAAACAAAGTGTGAGTTTATTGTCACAAAGTTGGCATCATATATACAATGTAAAAATTATAATGGTTCAGTTCAGTGTAGGTAAAAATATATGAAATAGAAGCAATACTTATGAAAAATATATCAAGCTTGAAATCATGGCTGCTCCGGCATGTGTGTCTTTCCATGTGCTGCTCCCTTCTGTCTGTACGCTGTCTTGTGTGTCATGGAACAAAAAACAAGTAACAAAGGCGCAATGCAGGTATACCTCAAATAACTGTTCCTAAATAGTCCAATGGCAGGATGGGTATATATAAATATATATACAAGAGAAGGTCAGTCAGTCAGGGCTGCCACCAAAAAAGACCAGAAGCGAGGTCCAATAGGCTAAGGAAGATAAACAAGGAAAAGGGGCGCCTCTGAGTATATATCAAAAAACATTTATTTCAACAAACAATATCCACTCACATGGAAGACTGTAGTGTTGCATTTCGGTAAGTCTCTGTGCAGAGGAAGAGCTGGAGGACCACAAGTCTCAGCGAGTCCGTGCAGTGCTGTTATCACATCGGATCCTGGCAAGGATGGATGGTGGTGGCTGGACACAGCAGGGGCTCCCTCAGGTCTCCAGATGGCGCTTCCGGGTAGAGATGGGTTAGAATGGCACAGATCAACTGTCTGCGGGTTCCAAGGTGGAGGTTAAGGGGACGCCAAAGCCGATCGCCGGGCGTGCTGCAGTGTGTGGTAAGGCTCGTACGGCTCCGTGAGTAGAATGGTGACGGCCGTGTATGGAGCCAAAACGAGGCCTGGAGGGCAAGCACAGTGCGGCGCCGGACCGTGACGTCACAGCTATGCGACGCGTTTCCGAGTCTGCGCGCTATTGGTGGCAAGAATAGCGGCACTCCTTTCTCAAGCATGAGGGGCGGATGTTATGGCAGTCATTTTTGTAGTCTCGGAGGGGGCGGGGCTAAGGATGATAAGCCATACACTACAACTAGAGGCAGAACTAGATACAATACATATGGAAGTCAAACACAAATTAAAAAATATACATATTAAAAAATATATATATTAGAAAATATATAAATAAATTAGAAATAAATGAAGGAAGTTTTGAAATGGCAATGGCATAAGGTATAAAGTATACATATATGCATACATAGACAACATGTATGCATACAGATATGTATAAAGGTAAGAACAAGTACATATCTGTGGGCAAGATAAAACCTAATACATAAACATCTGGCATGAATCATGAATAAAAACATACATATATATCTGTTAAAAAACGGGATGTTACTTTAAAAATAATACGTAAATACACGATAAAAATGTAAAAAATACAGAGGGAATTTAAAATTGGTGATTAGGAGAACATGAATATTGGTAGACACCATTAATACAGTCCACATGGGAAATAATGGGAGGGGAGGGGGGAAAAAAAAAGTGGGGGGGGAGGGGAGGGGGGGGGGAAGAAAGAGGAGAGGGAGGGGGGAGAAAGAGGGGGGGGAAGGGGGAGGGGAAAAGGGAGAGGAAACAGAAGAGAAGGGGAGGGGGGGAAGGGGGGGGAAAGGGAAGAAGGTGGGTAGAGGGGGGAAGGGATGGGATATACTTACTGACATATGGACCCGCCACCCCCACAATTAAAGATATGTTAGTGTGTATACAACCTGTAGTAGAAATGATAAGAATACAAATTGTGAATATTGACATGCTGGAGATGTGTATAAGCAAATATAAGCAATATAGATCTATAGTATGGTGGCAATCTCGATACCCTCATTCAAGCCCCCAGGCGAGAGGACATCGAGATTGTAAATCCAATACGTTTCCCTTGCACAAAGCTTTTTGAAACGTTCGGCTGGGGTATATGACTTGGGAATTTGTTCGATAACCCATACAGTAAGGCCCGTGGTGGATTTTTGGTGAAAACCAGCAAAGTGTCGTGGGACACTATGCATGTCCTTACCACCCTCTATCAGTCTGCGGTGTTGACCGAAGCGCTGCCTGAGAGGGCAGATTGTGTGACCGACATAAATCAGTCCACAAGGGCACATAAGGCCGTACACTACAAAATCTGAAGAACAATTATAAAATTGATCCATCTGATATGTTTTACCCTTGAAAGAAAAAGACTTTTGTCCATGTTTAATGAAGGCACAGGTTTTGCATAGGGCTTTATTGCATCGGTACATGCCAACCAAAGGTATAAGTGTAGTGGAATGGTTGTTGGTCCTGGTGGTTTTGAATTTGCTTGGGGCGATTTTGCTTTTTAAGTTGGGTGCTTTACGGTAAGTGATTCGTGGTACTGTGGGGAGGAGGGTTTTGAGAAGGGGGTCCTGTAATAGAATACCCCAATGTTTTTTCATGATTTTTTCCATTTTTCTATATTCGAAATGAAAGGTGGTAATAAATCTGGTGGAGTGATCTGTTGGGCTGGTATTTGTTTTGGCTGGTTTGCCTTTGGAATAGGAGGCACATGTGTCATGGAAGAAACAGGAAATTATTATTATTATTATTATTATACAGTATTTATATAGCACCAACAGTTTACAAAGCGCTTTACAACTTGAGGGTAGACAGTACAAATACAATACAATTACGTTGTCTTAGGCTTCTGAGAGAAGTCAGCTGTTCCAATTTTTTCCCTGTGTGTGTGTCCTTATATCTGTGTCCATCTGAATATGGATGTCTCTGCATTTTTTGCTCCATGTGGACTTCATAACTTCACAAAACACAGAACCTTGTATGGCACGCAAAATGCCATACTAGAAGGAGATACTAACTCAGATTCATATGTGGACTTTGATTGACAAGCCCACATGAAACACTCTATTCTTGTTTTGTAATGTGCTGATCATGTTATATAACCAAAAGTCTACTAAAGTAACACATATTACCAACAACATTAAGTAAATACATACAAACACTAATGATTATAACTGAGATTACACTAATCCCAACAGCATTTAAACAAATATATGTATTATTCCTCTAATTACATAAATCTTGTCTATTCTTGACTTCCCTTGACATTCTATACCAGATACTTTATATGTCATTCTCAAACTAGCTACATACGCCAGAAATATCTAACATATTACTGACTCAGCTTCAGCTGAACATCTATTTTACCAAACATCTGATCAAGGTCATTCACACATACTGTATTAATATTATGTACTGTATTAATATTATGATTAATCATAAATCCAAATATATTTTACAAGCTTGCTATGAAAATAATATAACACCTATAAGTGCCGAATTAGGAATTTGGAATAATACTCTAACAAGGGGGTGTGTCCTGTTCCTCCAGTGAGGTCTCAGAGCTCTCCTCACTGAGCTCTGCAGAGTGTAACTTCAGCTCTACATCCCCTTTTTTTGGCATCTCAGACAAGCTTTATAAAGTCTAGACTTTGAACAGCTGTAGCAAAGAGAAGAATACAGATAAACTGGTACAACTTATGTATAATGATTTGTTTCATCTCTGTGTATCACCTGAGACTAGTCGCTTCACTGGGTATATGTAAAGGTTTACCATCACTTGTAATATTTAAAACATTTAAATAATTTTATTTAATTTAATCAGATAAATCATTTAATGTATTTCTTTAAATGCAACTAGTGTAAGAAAATTAATTTGAGTTGGTATCACAGCAGCAGTGCTACTGTTTTACTGTTCAGTCAGTAGGTTTGGGGTAAAGAGTTGACATTGCTGTATTTATAACTATAAAAGAGAAAATTATATCTTCCACCTGACTGTGCTGTCTGGCAGTGCTATGCAAACCTTAGGACAGGATAGACAAAAATACAGATCCTTTAGCAGGTAAAAAGTGCCCTTGTATGTGTTTCATTTGTGTATTTAGTTGTTTGTCTGGAGTTCAGCTTTAGGCAATGAAAAGGGCATGTAATTATGGCATGAGGCAGGGTCTTAAATACTGGTTAGTAGATACATTAGGGTGGAAGGAGTTCTTGCAAAATAAATGTGTGAATTTAGTGTATTACTGTATCTTTTATGGAGCCAAGTTGGTTCTGGAATTCTATTAGGATTCATTGGTTATAATGCAATGAAAAGTTCCTATTCACAAAATGTCACTTCTGAGATTTCTACCACTTATGTAAGCTTTACAAGTGGCATTCTGGAGGTAAAAAATATATATTTTTGAAATGATTTGTCTGATAAACCTCAAATAAAAAAAATAATGTACCTTAACAACTGTCTGACTTATATTGATTGTAGATTGTTGTTTTAAACAACACAGCACAGCAGCTTATAAATTATATTTCCTGACAGACTCCATGGCAGCAACGTGTGGGTTAAGTCCCGCCTCTACTACCCTATAGGACACTACTCCCATAAATCTTTGCTCCCTGCCCCCGGCCATGTTCTTTTTTTGTCCTCCTCCGCAAGGACCTAGTGTTGGTCTTTCTACCTGAAGATTTTTCCCCACGATCAAGTCGGCCGAGCTGCGACTTCGGATGAGATAGTCGCATTACTCCACTAAGCCCTAGCTATAAGCAGGGTATGGAGTGGGGCGTTGGAAGAGGCGTTGGAAGAAGCCGGTTTCCTGGCCACTGGCAGGCAAGGCTACGCACAGGTCGCATAGCCAGCTACTAGCAGGTGACCCCTTATTGCCCCTGGGGAGTCCGGTGTTGTCACATTACCTTCGGCCTGATGATCGTGCTGGGAGTGGTGAGGTGTCCTGTATTGTTTATGGCAGCAGTGTTTGTGAAATGTTCATTTTCTCCTTTTGTCTTGTCTTTTCTGTCTCCTGTTTGTGTATGGGCACGGCGGCTGGTTCTTCCTGCGTTCCAGCCGCCGTTTTAGTTTCGTTTTCGCGTCTCAGCCGTACTGCACATGTGCGAGTACGGTACGAGACCGAGGCTTGGTTTCGCGCATGCGCGACAGCGGCAAATTGCCACTAAATCGCGCATGCGCACTACGTATGCTCGGCACAGGCGGTGACGTCACGGGGGCGCCCTTTTTAAACAGGGCAGATAGCCTGCAGGCTTTGGGAATGCTTGCAGGCTGTTATACTGAAGTCCCCATATCTCCAAGGTTTTCAGCTACTGGTAAGTAGCCTTTCTTTGTGGGGGGTCACTCGTTCCCTGTGGTTTTTACTAATTGCCATGTCCTTGCAGTCCGGATGGATGCTACCGAGGACATGGATTCCCCACCGCCTGCCTGTGGCCAGCCTCCTCTCAAAAGGTACTGGGTCGGATTCTGCCATCCTTGGGGGTCCAGTGACCAGGGGAGGAGGTAATTGGCGGGGTGTTTAGGTTTCTCTGACTATTCTTTTCTATGTGGTTCTTTTTCTTTTTGTGCTTTAGCCCTTCTACGACAGAACAGCGACGAAGCTCTCACAAGGGAAGCGACTCTTCCAAATCGCATCACCGGCAATCCTCTTCCAAACCTAAACACTACGGTTCCTCCTCAAAATCGGGACACCGTAGTGAGGAACGCTCTCATTCCTCAGTGGCTCGTTCCAGTCACTCATCCTGTGTCTGCTGGGGATGCAGAATACAAGTACCTGTGGGTAAATCTCTATGCGACCCCTGCTTCGTCAAGCATCCAAAGAAAGGGGAGATACGGACCAGCAACCTAAAACCCTAGTTGAGAGGGTTGTTAAAGAGTCACTTAAAGGTATAGAAGCGGTCCGGTCCAACGTTCCTCAGGCAGAGCTGTCATGTTCCCCAGTGAGGGAAACTCAATTGCAGGACACCTGGGAGTCCTCCCTACCTAGCCATCCTTCAATTGCTATCTCCGATAGTGACTCAGATGAAGATAACCCCTGCGTGGGATTCGACTTTGCTCTACTTCCTCCCTTGGTCAAGGCCATTAGAGAAACCCTAAATTGGGAGGATCCGGTGGCTGTTCCTCCCAAACAGAGGAAATTCTTCAAGCAGTTAAAGAAGGAACGGGTTAACTTTCCATTCTTTACTGAATTGGGCGAGGTCATCACAGATGAATGGAGCAAGGTGGAGAAGAAGAACTCCATGCTCGCTAAAGTTTCAAAGCTCTACCCCTTCAAGGAGGAAGAAGTGAAACATTTGGACTCAGCTGCATTGGTGGACGTGGCCGTAATGAGGCTGGTGAAACATGTGACACTTCCCCTAGAAGACACAGTGTCCTTTAAGGACGTCTTGGACAGGCGAATTGATGCTGATCTAAGGAGAGAGTATCTTACGGCTGGTATGGCTTGTAAACCAGCCTTGGCCCTGGCGGCTTTGTCCAAAGCCATGGAAGTGTGGACGGATAATGTTCATGATACGCTGAGGAATATCTCGGATGATACGGCGAAGAGCTCACCTATTCAGGAGTTGAGGTTAGCGTCAGCTTTTCTGGGGGAGGCCTCGATTGACATCATACGCCTTGCAGCCCGGGTAATGCTTTCGTCGGTTACCGCCAAGCGGGCTTTATGACTCCGTCCCTGGCTGGCTGACCCAGCTTCCAAGCAGGTATGGTGCCGGATTCCCTATGGGGGGTCTTCTCTTTTCGGCAACAAATTAGACAAGTATATTACGCGGGCTACTGGCGGGAAGTCGGGGTTCCTACCCCAGGACCGACGTCTGCAAAGTCAGAGAAAGTCCTTCCCGAAGAGGCAATACCAGGATCGAGCCAGAGAGGCTCGCACCTACAATCCAGGCTGAGAATTTTCCAGGTCTTGGAAGTCAAGCCAATCATCCTTCAAGAAGTCCGCAGGTGCTGAGTCGAAAGGGGATAGACAACCTTCCATATCTTTTTGAGATTGGGCCCGCTCAGACAGGCCGTGTGGGAGCTTGTCTTTTCCACTTTCGGCATGTCTGGGCGGCCTCGATTCACGACTTCTGGACCATCAAAACGGTCTCCTTCGGTCATGCTTGGACCTTCATTGGCACTCCCAGACTCAGGTGGGTTCCCACTTCTCTTCTGGCATCAGAAGAAAAAAGGACAATACTTTTAGCCTATGTAGAATCTTTGTTGGCTCAAGGCGCTGTCAGCCCCGTTTCAGTCAATCAGCGAGGCATGGGAATGTATTCCCCCCTCTTTCTGGTCCAGAAAAAGAGTGGGGCCTGGAGGCCCGTCATAGACCTAACTCATCTAAATCGCTTCATCAAAAAGGAGAGGTTCAAAATGGAAACACTTTCCACAATTTAACAGTCAGTGCAACCAGGGGACTGGATGGTGTCCATAGACCTCAAGGACGCTTATTTTCATGTCCCCATCGCGGAAGATTTTCAACAATTTCTCCGCTTCTCCATGGGCAAGCTCCACTTACAGTTTACATGCCTTCCCTTCGGGCTTTCAAGTTCTCCATGTGTTTTCTCAAAGGTGCTGTTGGCAGTAGTAGCTCTCCTGAGAACCAGGGAGATTCGTCTACATCACTACCTAGACGATCTTCTTCTCTTGGCGCAGGACAGGGATCAACTCATAACACACAGAGGACAGGTGATCTCCACATTACAGGAATTCGGGTGGATTCTGAACCTGGAGAAGAGTCAGTTAGACCCATCTCAGTCGCTGGTGTTTTTATGAGCCCTGTTCAACACAGTTAAAGGTACCATTTCATTACCAGAGGAGAAGATCTCGACAATCAGAGACAGGATTCAAGCGGCTCTTTCTGTTTCTCATCTTCATGCCCTCCAGTGCCTGAGGATCATCAGCACTATGGTAGCGACGATTCCGATGGTGAGATAGGCCCAATGGAGGATGAGGCTTTTTCAGAAAGGTTTTCTTCTTCAGTGGAAGGGCCACAAGGCCCATCTGATCCGAATTACTATGTCCATGAGGAACTCTCTCCTGTGGTGGCTCCAGCGGGAGAACCTCTCCAACTGCCATTCCATCCTTTCCATCTCATGGGTAACCATAACAACGGATGCCAGCAACAGGGGCTGGGGTGCCCACTGTCTGGCGGAAGTAGCTCAGGGCACATGGGAATTTCCCTCCAGAAGATTAGTGTCAAACATCCTGGAATTGAGAGCAGCCTTCCAGGCCCTGCTGGCGTTTCGTCATCTCACTCGGGGAACTTCGGTCCTACTCAGATTAGACAATACCACAGCAGTGGCATACATAAGGAAGCAGGGAGTACTCAAAGTCTATCCCTATTACAAGAGGTAGAGCCAATTATGTCCTGGGCTCAGAAAAACCTGAAGGATCTAACAGCGGCATATGTTCCCGGGGTTCAGAACATTCAGGCAGACTTCCTTTCCCGGATACTCCTAGACAACAACGAGTGGTCTCTCCAGGAGGAGGTATTCAAGTGGATTCTGTCGTTGGGGTTCTCTCCGGAAGTCGATCTGTTCGCCTCCCCCTGCAACAAGAAAATGGCAAGATACTATTCGAGGTACAGGGACCCTCAAGCGTATGGGGTGGACGCCCTGACGGAGAAATGGTGGTTCAACAGAGCCTATGCCTTTCCGCCAACTCTGATCATTCTTCAATTCCTGAAGAGACTCAGGGCAGAAAGAGCAGAAGTGTTAGCTATAATTCCCTACTGGCCCATCAGGCCTTGGTTTCCTCTCCTAATGCTCCTCAGTGTCCGGGATCCAATTCCTCTACCATCCAGACCAGACCTTCTGTCTCAGGGATCGAGACTACACCCTTGCCCGGATCACCTGCGCCTAAGGGCTTGGCTTTTGAAAGGGGAAGGTTGGAGGCGCTAGGCTGCCCAGATGAGGTAATTCCCACTCTCCTTAGTGCGAGAAGGAGTAGTACCAATCGGGTATATCAGAGGATTTGGTCGAAATTTACCAGCCATATGTCTTCCAGGTCCAACTCCTGTAATAATCTGGCGGTTCAGGACATTCTAAGTTTTCTGCAGACGGGTCTGGATATCTCACTGTCCGTCAGTTCTCTTCGTGTCCAGGTTTCCGCAATCTCAGCCTTCTCCGGAGTCGCATGGGCCAAGCACCCTCTGGTCCTACAGTTTTTTAAAGGAGCAGTCAGGCTTAGGCCACAGAGGAAACCCAGATTCCCCAAATGGGATCTTCCGTTAGTTCTGGATTTCTTTTCACAACTTAATAATTCACTCTCGGTCAGAGAATTATCCCTCAAGACTTCTTTTCTGATAGCCATAACCTCGGCAAAGAAGGTTTCGGAAATTCAATCTCTGCGGTCTAAGGAACCTTTTATTACCTTTTTTCCAGACAGAGTGGTCCTAACACCAATGCTTGGGACGAATCCCAAAGTTACCTCGGTCTTTCATGAGAACCAGGAGATCACACTCCCTACCTTCAAGTCTGCTGGGAGTCCGGATCCACACCCTCTTGATATGGGAGCTACTCTCAAACAATACCTGGAAGTTACGGCCTCTTTTCGTCAATCTGACTCTCTCTTCGTTCTTTTTCATGGGAAAAATAGAGCAGTGTTTCTCAACTCCAGTCCTCAAGGCGCACCAACAGGTCATGTTTTCAGGATTTCCCTCAAATGAAAGGGCTGTGGTATTTACTAAGGCAGTGAAACTGATCAAATCACCTGTGCAAAATTAGTGGAAATCCTGAAAACATGACCTGTTGGTGCGCCTTGAGGACTGGAGTTGAGAAACACTGAAATAGAGGCTCTAGGGCTTCTGTCAGAACTATCGCGGCTTGGGTGGTCATCCAATGGGCTTACAGAGAGAAGGGCTTGGCTCCTCCTGAGGCGGTTACAGCGCACTCTACTAGAAGTCTTTCAACTTCCTGGGCGGCCTCGATTCATGTTGCACCTGAAGTGATCTGCAGAGCAGCTTCTTGGTCCTCGATTCATACCTTTATGACCCATTATTGTGTTGAACCAGCAACCTTATCTTCTGTCAATTTTAGTTTAAAGTGCTGTCGGCCGACAGTGTTAAATAAATCTTTTGTTCAGCATTTAAGCCACCCGGGTGTGTACAGCGAGTTATTTCCCACACGTTGCTGCCATGGAGTCTGTCAGGAAAATGGAAAATTCCTATCAAAATACTTACCGTAATTTTCCTTTCCTGATGGACTCCATGGTAGCAGAAGTTCCCTCCCGAATGTCTGAAGTAGGCTAGTTACCAAACACGGCCAGGGGCAGGGAGAAAAGATTTATGGGAGTAGTGTCCTATAGGGTAGTAGAGGCGGGACTTAACCCACACGTTGCTGCCATGGAGTCCATCAGGAAAGGGAAATTACGGTAAGTATTTTGATAGGAATTTTCCGTTATTTTCCATGAATGCCTTAAATGAAACCTGTGCTTTTAAAAATAGATTGCTTAAAAAACAGCACCGCTCTTCCAGTCCAGTCTATGTTTTTTTTTAACTCTTTTTATTGCAAGAGATGCACAGTGCATCTGGAAAGTATTCACAGCACTTCACTTTTTCCACATTTTGTTATGTTGCAGCCTTATTCCAAAATGGATGAAAGTCGTTGTTGTCCTCAAAATTCTACAAACAGGAGGCGGGGCTTGCATGCGCAAGAGATGGCAGCTTAAGCCTGGAGCTCTCCTCAGTCGGCCGGACATCCACAGCAAGCGGGCTAGATCTCAGCCCCATTGAGGCTCCACAGCAGCTCACAGAGCCCGGCGAACCCCACAGACCCGATGTCCCACAAAAAGAAAGACGAGAGGTGCCCGCAGAAGCTCACAGCCTTCTCCTTTCAGCCTGATCAGCGGGGAAGAAGAAAAGATGATGCCGCCGGAGCAGCCACCATCAGCCTACACGGACCTCCCGGATGACGATCCAGGAGTAATAGAAGGGAGATTAACTTCACCTTCCCCCACCAACTCTCCTCTGCTCTCCCCGATCTCTGAGCCCAGCAAAAGCGCTGATGCGGATGGATCCTCCACACCAGGCCGAGACCACAGTGAGTAATGATCTGCATAATGATCATGCAATATCCTCCCTGCAATCCTCCATAGCGGCCTTTCCTACCTCAGGGCAGCATGTACTTGACACTACAATGAAAGACATGCTATTATCATTGCAATCCTCTCTCATGACTAATCTATCTTCCCTGATACACAAGTTCACTACAGATATGAGGCATATGGGAGACAGAGTGCCGTACATGAGACATAAAATGGAGGAATGCTCTGATACAGTAAACGACCTGGTGGATGCTTATATGGTACAAAAAGATGTTACTGTATGGATAAAAGCAAAGCTAGCGGACCTCGAGGACTGCTCTCGTCGCAATAACAAAAAAATACTTGGCATACCTGAGTCCATCCCTTCCGCAGAATTGCACAACTATGCGAGCACAATGTTCTCCACGCTGCTTCCTGAGCTATCCCCTATTGAGCTCACTATTGACCGCATGCACAGGATCCCCAAACCACGCCATCTAGAAGAGGCTATCCCCAGAGATGTACTCCTGTGGATCCACTACCAGGCAAAGGAGAAAATCCTGTCCAGGGCATGGGCACTTATCACACTGCCAATGCCATATGCAGATATACAACTATTTGCTGATCTCTCACAATTTACATTACAAATGAAAAGACAACTGAAAACGGTGACAAAAGCCCTCACCAACCATAAGCTAACCTACAAATGGTGTCACCCAGCCACTATCTTGGTCACGCACAACGGTGTACCTCACACTATATTTACAATCGAAGGGGGGGTGAAGCCCCAATTCTTCTCAACAAGGAAACATCCGCGGGAACCACAAATCAAAATTCAAATGACAGACCTTGCCCTTTACAAAATAAGCTATAACACAAAGGGGGCTATTTACTAAAGGAAAATCCACTTTGCACTGCAAGTGCATTTGAAAGTGCACTGAAAGTGCACTTGGAAGTAAAGTTGCTGTAGATCCGAGGGAGACATGCAAGGAAAATAAAAAACAGCATTTTAGCTTGCACATGATTGGATGATAAAATCAGCAGAGCTTCCACTCATTTCAGATCTACCCCTTAGATTTAGAGCAACTGCACTTCCAAGTGTACTTTCAGTGCACTTTCAAGTGCACTTGCAGTGCAAAGTGGATTTGCCTTTCGTAAATAACCCCAAAAGTCTGGCCCAGCTTTCCGCTTAACTAAGTACAGAGTTTGAACTTTCCCCCAGGTTTAGTCAGCACCTCACTAAAGTTACATTTGCTGTCTTGTTTGTTTATTGATTTTACTTTACTTTTCTATTTTTTTGTCTGTTGAACTTTAACCACTTCAATACCAGGCACTTTTGGTCATGCTACACTGTACCCAAACACATTTTTTATCATTTTGTTCCCACAAATAGAGCTTTCTTTTGGTGGTATTTGATCACTGCTGGCATTTTTATTTTTTAATTTTTTAACAAATAAAAAAAGACAGAATTTAAAAAAAAAAAGTTTTTCTTTGTTTCTGTTATAAAATTTTGTAAAAAAAAAAGTTTTTTCCTTCACTGATTGGCACTGATGAGGCTGCACTAATAGACACTGATAAGGTGGCACTGATGGGCACTGATGAAGTGGCACCAATGAGTTGGCACTGATGAGGTGGCACTGATGGGCTCTGATGATGGGCACTGGGCAAGCTACCTGAAGAAAATTGGTGGTGTTCTTCTGATCCTATTAGTACCACAGGCAGGCAGCTGCAGTATTTACAGTTAGTGTACTGTGTCCTCTGCAGTGTGCACCTAAAGCTACCTGAAGACAATTGCTTTTGTTCTTATCCTATTAATACCACAGGCAGGAAGCTGCAGTATTTACAGTTAGAGTACTGTGTCCTCTGCACAGTGTGCACTTAAAGCTACCTGAAGAAAATTGGTGGTGTTCTTCTGATCCTATTAGTACCACAGGCAGGCAGCTGCAGTATTTACAGTTAGTGTAGTGCGTCCTCTGCACAGTGTGCACCTAAAGCTACCTGAAGACAATTGCTGTTGTTCTGATTCTTTTAATACCACAGGCAGGCAGCTGCAGTATTTACAGTTAGTGTACTGTGTCCTCTGCACAGTGTGCACCTAAAGCTACCTGAAGAAAATTTCTGATGTTCTTCTGATCCTATTAGTACCACAGACAGGCAGCTACAGTATTTATAGTTAGTGTACTGTGTCCTCTGCACAGTGTGCACCTAAAGCTACCTGACGACAATTGCTGTTGTTCTGATCCTATTAATACCACAGGCAGGCAGCTGCAGTATTTACAGTTAGTGTAGTGTGTCCTCTGCACAGTGTGCACCTAAAGCTACCTGAAGACATTTGCTGTTGTTCTGATCCTATTAGTACCACAGGCAGGCAGCTACAGTATTTACAGTTAGTGTACTGTGTCCTCTGCACAGTGTGCACCTAAAGCTACCTGAAGAAAATTGATGGTGTTCTTCTGATCCTATTAGTACCACAGGCAGGCAGCTGCAGTATTTACAGTTAGAGTACTGCGTCCTCTGCACAGTGTGCGCCTAAAGCTACCTGAAGACAATTGGCGGTGTTCTCATACTAATACTACTACAGGCAGGCAGTTGATTCTGCTAGCTGCAGTATATATATATATATATATATATATATATATATATATATATATATCCCAGCTTTGTGTAGCTACATCTCACTGCAGGCCATTAGTATGTCTGGAAGGCCAACAAGGAGAGGCAGACAGTCACAAGCCAATAAAAGAGTGCAAGCAGGCTCTCTCTGTGTCTAGAGGCAACAGTGCTGGTCATGGAGACGGTGCATTCTCATCAGCACGTGGCCGTGGGACACGCTTGTTCTTTTTTTCAGCAGCTGGCCGTGTTGAGCCGCAATATGCTGAAGACTTGGTAGAGTGGATGACCAAGCCATCCTCATCCTCCTCATCCTCTCTCACCCAGGCTCAGGGTACTTTGTCTGGCAAAGCAGCTGCCAACGCGGCCTCTTCCCTCGGCTCAATGGCATCAGTCACTCCTTCCCTAGCCCCACCATGTCCTCCTGAGGAGTCCCCCGAACTGTTTGACCACAGTGTTGGGTACATGCTCCAGGAGGATGCCCAGCATTTTGAAGGCTTTGATGATGAAACCCAGCTAGAGGAAGGCAGTAACGTGAGCCCAGAGAGAGAGGGTGCCCAAGAAGGACAGCAATCTGGCAGTCATGTTCCCCCAGCTGTAGCATACTGCCAGCTTTCCTCCAGTGATGAGGAGGGAGGGGATGATGAGGTCACTGACTCCACGTGGGTGCCTGATAGGAGAGAGGAGGAGGAGGAGGCACATCTCCAACGAGGCAGGATGCCCTCCAGGGGCCAGCTTAAGGGCAGCACACAGACTGCATCACACCACAGAGATCCGCATGTGCAGGGCGCTGCTGTCTCTGCACGTTATTCCAAAAGTTCTTTGGTGTGGGCCTTTTTTGAGACGAGCGAATTCGATCCCACCGCTGCTATTTGCAACATATGTCTCATGCGTATCTCGTGTGGCCAAAACATCACCTGTTTGTGCACTACATGCCTGACCAGACATATGTCAACCTGCCATGCAGTTCGTTGGCAAGCGTACCTAAAAGACCCACAACAAAGAACAAAGCAGACCTCTCCTTGCTCCTCATCAGCTGTGATCTCCAACCCCACTATACCTTCAGTCCTCTCTGAAACCTGCATTGAGAGGAATGAAGGTGTAGAATTAGATGTGTCACAGCCAAGTACTTGCGGGCAATCTGCTATCGGTACACTGCTGTCAGTTTGTACCAGACAAATTTCCCTGCCCCAGCTGCTGCACCGCCAAAAGAAGTTCGCTCCCAGCCATCCACATGCCCAGTGGTTGAATGCTAGCTTGGCTAAATTGCTAGCACTTCAACTGCTGCCTTTTCAGTTGGTAGACTCTGCCCCCTTCCGTGAGTTTGTGGAATGTGCGGTTCCTCAGTGGCAGGTTCCCAAATGCCACTTTTTCTCATGGAAGGCGAGTCCGGCTCTCTACCGGCATGTGGAAGGCAATGTCTTGGCCTCGCTGGACAGGGCAGTCAGTGGTAAGGTGCATATTACCGCTGACTCATGGTCCAGTAGGCATGGACAGGGACATTACCTATTTTTTAGCGAGTACTGGGTGACTCTTCTGGCAGCTGGGAAGGATGCAAGACAGGGTGCAGTAATGTTGGAGATTGTTCCGCTACCACCCCTCCAAAATTCTACTAGTGGTGATTCTGCCACACCTCTGTCCTCCACCCCCTCTTCTTCTACTTCCTCCATGGCCTTTTCCTGTGCTGATTTGTCCTCGGAACCAGCGGTGCTCCGTAGGCATTCAAGGGGCTACGCAAGCACGCAGGCAAAAAGATGCCATGCGGTGCTTGAGCTGGTGTGCTTGGGGGACAGGAGCCACACTGGGGCAGAGATTCTGTCAGCTCTGCAGGGGCAGGTTCAGAGGTGGTTGACACCAGGCCAGCCTAAGCCAGGTATGGTGGTTTGCGACAATGGCACGAACCTCCTCTTCGCCCTCCGACAGGGACAACTGACCAATGTGCTCTGTTTGGCTCACATCCTTAACTTGGTGGTACAGCGGTTCTTGGGAAGGTACCTGGGCTTACAGGATGTCCTGAGGCAGGCCAGGAAAGTCTGTGTGCATTTCCGCAGGTCATATAATGCCAGTGCTCAGCTGGCTGACCTCCAAAAGGAATTTAACCTGCCCAAGAACTGCCTAATCTGTGACATGCCCACCAGGTGGAACTCAACACTGGCCATGCTGCAGCGGCTGCACACGCAGCAGAGGGCCATCAATGTGTACCTATGCGACTGTGGCATCAGGACAGGGTCAGGGGACCTTGGTTTTTTTCCCCACGCCAGTGGGCTATGATCAGGGATACATGCACTGTCCTGTCACCATTTGAGGAGGCCACGAGGATGGTGAGCAGTGACAGTGCATGCAGCAGTGACACTGTCCCTCTTGTCCACCTATTGGAGCACACACTGCATGGAATAATGGACAGGGCACTTGAGGCAGAACAGAGAGAGGAAGAGGAGGCTCTCAAGGCCCCCTTTATCCAGACAGTGTTCCTGTGTGCCTGCCGATCACACAGGAAGAGGACGAGGAGGAGGAGGATTGTGTCAGCATGGAGGTGGGGCCTGGCACTCAGCATCAGCAGCAGTCTTCAAGGGATCATTTACAGTCCGAAGAAACCCATGGACTTGTACGTGGCTGGGAGGAGTTGGCTCCGGATCATGTCGTCCTTAGTGACCCAGAGGACTCTGGCCTGAATGGCTCAGCAAACCTATGCTGCATGACCTCCCTGATCCTGCAAAGCCTACGGAAGGATCCTCGTATTCGTGGTATCAAGGGGAGGGATGATTACTGGCTGGCAACCCTCCTTGATCCACATTACAAGGGTAAGGTTGGGGACCTTATCTTGCCGTCGCAGAGGGAGCAGAGGGTGAAACATCTTCGGGAGGCCTTGCAGAAAGGTTTGTGCAACATGTTTCCAGAGCCTGGGAGGTTACAATTTCCTGGTCCTCCTGGACAACGTGTTGCTGAGGCTTCGGTCAGTCACAGAAGGAGCGGTGGAGAAGGTGGCTGTCTGACCGATGCATTCAGACAATTTCTTAGTCCGCAGCCCTAAGGTCTGATCGGTTCCAGCAACCATCGCCAGCGTCTGATTCACATGGTGCAGGATTACCTAGGGGCAAGATCAAACTTGGACACCTTTCCCACTAAAAATCCTCTGGGTTACTGGGTCTTGAGGATGGATCACTGGCCAGAGCCTTCACAGTATGCAATTGAGCTAAAGGCCTGTCCTGCATCCAGCGTTCTTTCGGAACGCACATTCAGTGCTGCTGGAGGCTTTGTAACCGATCACAGGGTGCGCCTGTCCACCGAATTGGTTGATCGGCTGACCTTCATAAAAATGAATCAGTCTTGGATCACCAGCTACCAAGCACCTGATGCTGATGTAACGGATTGATTTTTTTTAAAATGTGAGATCCCTTCAAGACTGGCTATGCTGATGCTGAGTGACTATCCTGTTATGCTGAGTGACAATCCTCTTCCTCCTCAGTTTTCATGCTGATAGCTTGTAAGAACATTTTTGGTTCTGGGCACCGCCACCAGTGGCCAAGGCCCAATTTTTCTGCCCCCGTTTAACAGGGGCATGTAATTACAATTTTAATGCAATCAAAAAATTGCATCAATAATTGTAATTACACACCCCTGTTAAACAGGGGCAGAAAAATTGGGCCTTGGCCACTGGTGGCGGTGCCCAGAACTTTGCAGCAGGGCTATTCCTGCGCTCCAACTATAGTATCTGTGAGGGGTTGCAGTGTTGTGGCACCAGCACCAGTGCCCAAGGCCCAATTTTTCAGCCCCTGTTTAACAGGGGCGTATAATCACAATTTTTGATGCAATACTTTGCGACAGGGCTCATTCCTGCACTCCAACTATAGCATCTGTGAGGGGTTGCAGTGTTGTGGCACCAGCACCAGTTCCCAAGGCCCAAATTTTCAGCCCCTGTTTAACAGGGGCGTATAATTACAATTTTTTGATGCAATACTTTGCAGCAGGGCTCATTCCTGCACTCCAACTAGAGTATCTGTGAGGAATTGCAGTGTTGTGGCACCAGCACCAGTGTCCAAGGCCCAATTTTTCAGCCCCTGTTTAACAGGGGCGTATAATTACAATTTTTGATGCAATACTTTGCAGCAGGGCTCATTCCTGCGCTCCAACTATAGCATCTGTGAGGGGTTGCAGTGTCGTGGCACCAGTGCCTATGGCCCAATTTTTCTGCCCCTGTTCAACAGGGACATGTAATTACAATTCTTGATCTGATATTTCACAGCAGGGCCCATCCCTGCGCCCACCAAGAGTAACTGTGAGGGCTTACAGTGTTGTGGCAACACCACCACCACCACCAAAGACCCAATTTTTCTGCCCCTGTTAACAGGTGCATGTAATTACAATTCTTGATATAATATTTCACAGCAGGGCCCGTTCCAGAGCCCACCAAGAGTAACTGTGAGGACCTACAGTGTTGTGGCACCAGCACCACCAAAGGCCCAATTTTTCTACCACTGTTCAACAATGGCATGTAATTACAATTCTTGAGCTAATATTTCACAGCTGGGCCCGTTCCTGCACCCACCAAGAGTAACTATGAGGGCATACAGTGTTGTGGCAACATCAACACCTAAGGCCCCAATTTCTGCAGAGTATATAGGGCAGGCCCCTACTTTCAAACATCCAACTTACAAACGACTCCTACTTGCAAACAGAAGGAGACAACAGGAAGTGAGATGAAATCTACCCCCAGGAAGGGAAATTCTCTCCTGTAAGAGTTAATATGGGAAAAACGTGTCTCCTCTTCACTGATGCTTTATTACCAATCCTTGTTTCACTAAAAAGCACAAATTTTCAAAAAACATTTGTCATTGGGACAGAAAGTGAGGTGAAATCTTCGGAAGAGGTGCACAGACAGCAAAACAAATGTTACAGGGGTGATAACCCTTCCCTATGTTTTCCAAAAGGCTTAAAAAAAGATTTTTTGGCTGGAGCTACACTTTAAAAATGTACCAGTTCAAAATTACAAACAGATTCTACTTAACAACAAACCTACAGTCCCTGTCTTGTTTGCACCACCTGTATACTGCTGTTCAGAGTATATAGGGCCTGGGGGCCCCACGCCTTTCCTTTTTTTAATTTGGGTGCGGGGTTCCCCTTAATATCCAGACCCAAAGGGCCTGGTAATGGACTGGGGGGGGGGGTACCCATGCATGTCTCACTGATTTTCATCCATATTGCCGGGACCGACATTACATTAAAGCTGAAAGCAGTTTTAAATGACTTTTATTCCTTTAAAAATTTAATTTTGTGCAGGGACTGTCCTAAGCACGGGAAACATGCGCCACTTTACAGGCATACTATAGACACTCCCCAGGTACAATATTTAAAGGAATATTTCACTTTTTTTTTCACTTTAAGCATCATTAAAATCACTGCTTCCGAAAAATCGGCTGTTTTTAAAACTTTTTTTTGCATTGATACCCTGGGGCAGGACCCGGGTCCCCAAACCCTTTTTAGGACAATAACTTGCATATTCGCCTTTAAAATTAGCACTTTTGATTTCGAACGTTCGAGTCCCATAGACTTTAATGGGGTTCTAAAATTCACGCAAACTTTCGGTCTGTTCGCAGGTCCTGGTGCAAACCGAACCGGGGGGTGTTCGGCTCATCCCTAGTGGTGAACCAGTGGCGGAAGTATAGGGGTCGCTGAGGTCGCCATGGCGACTGGGCCCCATGCTGCAGGGGGCCCTTGAGGGCCCCCCTGTTTATTTTGATAGGAGGAGCGGCTGAGAACGATCTCCCCATCGTTGGCCGAACTGTAATCGGCATTGTGCGGGGAGCTGCTTGTCACACTGATCTAAAGTGAAAGCAGTGTGTGCTGTGCTCTTTGTCTCCCCCTACAGTGCAGTACCCGGCAGGAAGAGGGAAGGTAAAGCACTGACGTTTTTTAAAAAGGCTTTCTGTAAGTGTGTGTTCTTATATGTGTGTTCATGTATGTGTATGTGTTTGCATGTGTTTATGTGTGTATTTATATATGTGTTTATGTGTGTATTTATATATGTATATGTGTTTATGTGTGTATTTATATATGTATATGTGTTTGTGTGTGTATATACAGTATATGTGTGTGTATATTATGTGTGTGTTTATGTGTATGTGTGTGTGTGTTTAGATTGCAGTGGTGGCCCATGCATTAGGGGGGGCACGGGCGCCGCCCTCTCTCTCCAGCCACCCCTCTATCACCAATAGATAGATTCATGCATTGCATGAATCTATCTATGGCCACTGCTGCCACCCCCTTTTTGGGCGCAGGGAACCTGAATTACAGCGGCGGGGGGTGTTTTTGAAGCACCGGATTAGAGCCATAGGCTCTAATAGGCATCAAAAAAGGTGATCTCGCAGGCCACTTGGCTGTGTTAGAAAAGCGAATGACTATTCGCTTTCCTAACACTAAACTGCCTCTCCACCAATCAGGTGCTCGGGTCTGTTACCCGTCACCTGATTGTCTGAAACGACAGGCGCCGCTATTGGACGCCTATCACGGGGAGAGGACGGGAGATGTGGACAGCAGGAGACGCATGGAGGACCCCACTCGTCGCAGTCACCCGCTGCCCCACCAAGACAGGGTAAGTGCCGGTGAGCGGTCGGGGGTCACACTGGGGGCATTGCAGGGGACACTGGCAGCATTTAATGGGCACACTGGCAGCATTTGATGGGCACACTGGCAGCGTTTGATGGGCACACTGGCAGCGTTTGATGGGCACACTGGCTGCGTTTGGCACAGTGGCAGCATTTGATGGAACACTGGTAGCATTTAATGGGCACACTGGCAGCGTTTGATAGGCACACTGGCAGCGTTTGATGGGCACACTGGCTGCATTTGACACAGTGGCAGCATTTGATGGAACACTGGTAGCATTTAATGGGCACACTGGCAACATTTGATGGGCACACTGGCAGCATTTGATGGGCACACTGGCAGCATTTGATGGGCACAGTGGCTGCGTTTGATGGCACACTGGCAGCATTTAAATGGCACAGTTGCAACATTTAAGTGGCACAGTGGCAGCGTTTGATGGGCACAGTGGCAGCGTTTGATGGGCACAGTGGCAGCGTTTGGGCACACTGGCAGCGCTTGATGGCACACTGGCAGCATTTAAGTGGCACAATGGCAGCATTTAAGTGGCACAATGGCTGCAATTGATGGCACAGTGGCTGCAATTGATGGGCACAGTGGCTGCATTTGATGATTTTTTTTCAAAAAATGTTTGCGCCCCCAAAAAATTTTGAGCAGCAGCCGCCACTGTTTAGATGTATGTATGCACATTTTATGTATGCACGTTTAATCCTGACACCCTATATGTGTACAATCAGGACTGGTTTTTGTTTTCTTGCTCGTTCAAAGTACCAGCAACAAAATGCTGTTCCTCTGAAAAGCGATCCATGCTCAGATCACTTTTCAGAGGCATTTTACAGCAATATGTTGCCTCCTGACCACCTGTTTTATCCCCTTAAAGTGATTGTAAAGTTTTTTTTTTTTTAAATAACAAACATGTCATACCTTCATTGTGCAGTTAGTTTTGCACAGAGTGGCCCCGAACACCGACTTCTGGGGTCCCTCGGCGGCTCTCGCGGCTCCTCCTCTTATCAGACAACCCCCTAGGAAAAGCGCTGTCCAGGGGTCAGGGGGGCCCTTCATGATTTCTTGCATCGGGGCCCTGAAGGTTTTAGTTACGCCACTGTGGTGAACTATCTACTTGGTTACTCTCTATGTCATATAAAACTAAAATACCCTCTTATATCCCCCTACAATGTGGACAACAGTTAAAGTTTCGCATACGTTCGTATGACTCAGCTCAAATTACCCTACCAAGACTACTTTGAAAATCATATTCCTGCAAAACAAAATGGACTTAATATCCTTCACGAAGTGGCAAGCGAAGGGTATTATGCACATTAATTACCTTTTTACCAATGACAAGCTCAAATCATTTCCCACCTTACAAAAAGAAAACCGACTATCCAACTCAATCCTCTATCTTTATATACGCACAAAAAATTATTTACATACATCCCCACCGTGATCATATAAAATTCCCCAACCTGCTTGGATCTTTCTTAGCGCCCCCGTAGCTCGTCAAAAAGGAATCTCACTCTTCTACAACCTCCTCCAACAAAAAAGTGATTTCACTAAAACAACTCCACTAATAAAACAGAAATCCGACCTAGGATGCATATGCCCAGTAGAATAATGGTTAAAGCCTGCAATTCCACATATAAAGCCACATGTTGCTCCACGCTCTGGGAACTATCCATTAAAATATCACATCACTG
The DNA here is from genome assembly GCA_037952925.1 of Lithobates clamitans. NCBI lineage: Eukaryota > Metazoa > Chordata > Amphibia > Anura > Ranidae > Lithobates > Lithobates clamitans. The sequence continues at coordinate 387,443 of JBBGZY010000006.1, read as the reverse complement.
GTACTTGGCCCCTGATACAATGTCTAGATTCCACAAAGACCTGGATGATAAGTGCTGGAGACAATGCGGACAAAGGGGAGTTATGCTCCATGTATTTTGGAAATGTCCCAAACTGACATACTAATGGGAGACTATCTTCCTGCTAATATCTGACATTTCCCAATCGAGAATAACTCCATGAACTAGCCTAGCATTGCTCTCTCTCTCGAATTGGACCAGTACCCTAAACAACTAAGACATACAATATCTCATATATTACTGTCAGCCAGACTTAATATCACTAGAAAATTGAAAAATTCTGATCCACCCACATTGTGGGAAGTGGTGCAAATGACACAGCTACATTACACCTATGAACAGACCTTAGCAATAAGGCACAAAAATAGGGACTGTACCTCTCAAATGTGGTACCCATGGTTGGTATGGAACAAAGACAAATCTCTGACTACTCTGATTATATCTAATGCTAAAGTTACCTAAGTAAAGGTGTCAAGGTCTTGAGTCTAATTCCCCAAGTCTTTTCCTGATACTACTGATCGTAATATGGTTCTCGTCAATGTATAACAAACAGCACGATTGAATGGATTAACAAGTAGGAGAGGAGGATTGTCTATAGTCCTGGACATAGTCTTGAATCCGAAAGGGGTGCCCGGAAGGGTAGACAACCTTCACCTCCGCTATATTACCAGAAAAGGTAGCTTACAAGATGTTAATGATACCCAATGTTGATATTACAATGTTACCTTACTTGAACTGGCACATGGCATTGTTCTACTGCCTTGCGACACACAACAGTTTTGTTTTCATTAGTTGTATGTAGGGTTGTCCCGATACCACTTTTTTAGGACCGAGTACAAGTACCGATACTTTTTTTCAAGTACTCGCCGATACCGATTACCGATACTTTTTTTTAATGTCACGTGACAGGTTTTTTTTTTTTTTTTTTTTTTGAGGGGGGGGGGGGGGGGGGGGGGGGGGGGCGGGTGGGGGGGGGGGGGTGGTGGTATAGTGAACGGTGTCTGTGTGTGTGTTTTTGTTTTGGTTTTTTTTCATTTACATTTATTATTTTTTACAATTTTTTTTTTATTCTTTATTGCACTATGTGTGTGTTTTTTTTTTTTTTTTTAATCAGCCCTGTTGGGGGGCTTTGGTGAGATATCAGGGGTCTTAACAGACCTCTGATATCTCCCCCTTGAGACAGAGAAATAGACTGAGGATAGAGATTCCCCAGTCCCTTTCTCTGCAGCCTCAGCTGCACTGAGAATGAATGGAGAGAACACAGCAGCTTCTCTCCATTCATAAACTGACACATTGTAATCACAGGAGATTACAATGTTTCAGTTATGTGAATGGAAAGAGTCAGCTGACTCTCTCCATACACACAGCGGAGAGACAGCAGAACGGAGGGGACAGACGAAGAGAGAGGGGGACAACGGAAAGCCGGAACAGATGGGGACAGCGGAGGGGGACAGAGGAACGCATGGGGACAGCGGAGGGGGACAGAGGAACGCATGGGGACAGCGGAGGGGGACAGAGGAACGCATGGGGACAGCGGAGGGGGACAGAGCAAAGAAGAAGGACAGCGGGAGGTGGACAGAGGAACGGAGGAGGACAGCGGAGGGGGACAGAGCAAAGAAGGAGGACAGCGGGGGGGGACAGAGGAACGGAGGGGGACACAGCAATGGAGCAGGACAGCGGAGGGGGACAGAGGAACGGAGGAGGACTAAGGAGGAGGAGGTGACAGTCAGCGGTGATCGCGTGTGGGGGAATTACAAGCACCGATCACCGCTGTATGTCACTAAGCAGCTGAAAGCCGCGGGGGGAGAAGCTTGTAACTCCCCCACACGTCCATCACCGCTGACAGTCAAGGTATCGGGGGAAGCATCGGGAGCATTTGCCCGAGTACAAGTACTTGGGCAAATGCTTGGTATCGGTGCCGATACCGATACTAGTATCGGTATCGGGACAACCCTAGTTGTATGTAAAAATCATCAATAAAAAAAGTATTGACTTCAAAATTCCACAAACAATTCCCCATAATGACAACGTGAAAGAAGTTTGTTTGAAATCTTTGCAAATTTATTAAACATAAAAACAAAAATCACATGTACATAAGTATTTACAGCCTTTGCTCAATACTTTGTTAAAACACCCTGACACCAATTACAGCCTCAAGTCTTTTTGAGTATGATGCTACAAGCTTGGCACACCTATTTTTGGGCAATTCCTCCCATTCTTATTTGCAGGGCCTCTCAAGCTCTATCAGGTTGGATGGAGAGCTTCGGGGCACAGCTATTTTCAGATCTCTCCAGAGATGTTCAATCGAGTTCACGTCTGGGCTCTGGCTGGACCACTCAAGGAAATTCAGAGAGTTGTCCTGTAGCCACTCCTTTGTTATCTTGGCTGTGTGGTCAGGGGCGTTGTCCTGTTGGAAGATGAATCTTCACCCCAGTCTGAGGTCTAGAGCGCTCTGGAGCAGTTTTTCATCAAGGATGTCTCTGTATATTGCTGCATTCATCTTTTCCTTGATCCTGACTAGTCTCCCAATTCCTGTCACTGAAAAACATCCCCACAGCATATTGCTGCCACCATCATGCATCACTGTAGGGATGGTATTGGCCAGGTGATGAGTGGTGCCTGGTTTCTTCTAGACATGACGCTTGCCACTCAGGCCAAAGAGTTCAATTCTTGTTTCATCAGACCAGAGACTTTTGTTTCTTATGGTCTGAGAGTCTTTCAGGTGCTTTTTGGCAAACTCCAGGTGGGCCGTCATATGCCATTTACTGAGGAATGGCTTTCATCTGGCCACTCTACAATACAGGATTGAATGGTGGAGTGCTACAGAGATGGTTGTTCTTCTGGAAGGTTCTCCTCTCTCCACAGAGAAACGATGGATCTGTCTCCGAATGACCATTCCGCTCTTGGTCACCTCACTGACTAAGACCCTTCTCCCCTGATCGCTCAGTTTGACCTGGTGGCCTGCTCTAGTAGGAGTCCTAGTGATTCCAAACTTCTTCCATTTATGGATGATGGAGGCCACTGTGCTCATTGGGATCTTCAATGCTGCAGAAATTTTTCTGTACCCTTCCCCAAATCTGTGCCTCGATGCAATGCTGTCCCGGAGGTCTACAGACAGTTCCTTGGCTTTCATGGCTTGGTTTGTACTCTGACATGCACTGGTAACTATGGGACCTTATATAGACAGATGTGTGCCTTTCTAACTCATGTCCAATCAACTGAATTTACCACAGGTGGACTCCATTCAATTTGTAGAAACATCTCAAGGATGATCAGTGGAAACAGGATCCACCTGAGCTAAATTTTGAGTGCCATGGCAAAGGCTGTGAATGCTTATGTACATATGATTTTCTATTTTTTTTATTTTTAATACATTTGCAAAATATTTCAAACAAACTTCTTTCACATTGTCATTATGGGGTAATGTTTGTAGAATTTTAAGGGAAAATAATGAATTTACTCTATTTTGGAACAAGGCTGTAGCATAACATTCTGGATGCACTGTATATACAGTGGGGCAAAAAAGTATTTAGTCAGCCACCAATTGTGCAAGTTCTCCCACTTAAAAAGATGAGAGGCCTGTAATTGTCATCATAGTTATACCTCAACTATGAGAGACAAAATGTGGAAACAAATCCAGACAATCACATTGTCTGATTGTTGAAAGAATTTATTTGCAAATTATGGTGGAAAATAAGTATTTTGTCAAAATCAAAAGTTTATCTCAATACTTTGTTACATATCCTTTGTTGGCAATGACAGAGGTCAAACGTTTTCTTTAACTCTTCACAAGGTTGTCACACACTGTTGCTGGTATATTGGCCCATTCTTCCATGCAGATCTCCTCTAGAGCAGTGATGTTTTGGGGCTGTTGCTGGGCAACACAAACTTTCAACTCCCTCCAAAGGTTTTCTATGGTGTTGACATCTGGAGACTGGCTAGGCCACTCCAGGACCTTGAAATGCTTCTTACGAAGCCACTCCTTCGTTGCCCGGGTGGTGTGTTTGGGATCATTGTCATGCTGAAAGACCCAGCCATGTTTCATTTTCAATGCCCTTGCTAATGGGAGGAGTCTTGCACTAAAAATCTCATGATACATGGCCCCATTCATTGTTTCATGTACATGGATCAGTCGTCCTGTTCCCTTTGCAGAGAAACAGACCCAAAGCATGATGTTGCCACCCCCATGCTTCACAGTAGGTTTGGTGTTCTTTGGTTGCAACTCAGCATTCTCTCTCCTCCAAACACGATGAGTTGTGTTTCTACCAAACAGTTCTACTTTGGTTTCATCTGACCATATGACATTCTCCCAATCCTCTTCTGGATCATCCAAATGCTCTCTAGCAAACCTCAGATGGGCTCGGACATGTACTGGCTTAAGCAGGGGGACACGTCTGGCACTGCAGGATCTGAGTCACTGGCGGCGTAGTGTGTTACTGATGGTAGCCTTTGTTACGTTGGTCCCAGCTCTCTGCAGGTCATTCTCTAGGTCCCCCCGTGTGGTTCTGGGATTTTTGCTCACCGTTCTTGTGATAATTTTTACTCCACAGGATGAGATCTTGCGTGGAGGCCCAGATCGAGGGAGATTATCAGTGGTCTTGTATGTCTTCCATTTTCTAATTATTGCTCCCACAGTTGATTTCTTCACACCAAGCTGCTTGCCTATTGCAGATTCAGTCTTCCCAGCCTGGTGCAGGACTACAATTTTGTTTCTGGTGTCCTTCGACAGCTCTTTGGTCCTCACCATAGTGGAGTTTTTAGTGTGACTGTTTAAGGTTGTGGACAGGTGTCTTTTATACTAATAACAAGTTCAAACAGGTTCCATTAATACAAGTAATGAGTGGAGGACAGAGGAGCATCTTAAAGAAGAAGATACAGGTCTGTGAGAGCCAGAAATCTTGCTTGTTTGTAGGTGACCAAATACTTATTTTTCACCATAATTTGCAAATAAATTCTTTCAAAAATCAGACAATGTGATTGTCTGGATTTGTTTCCACACTTTGTCTCTCATAGTTGAGGTATACCTATGATGACAATTGCAGGCCTCTCTCATGTTTTTAGGTGGGAGAACTTGCACAATTGGTGGCTGACTAAATACTTTTTTGCCCCACTGTATAATATTACAAGGTAAAGTAGTATGCAGAAGCAACAGCATAAAATTCTGTATCACTGACCTACCTACCTGACACGCACTGACCTACCTGACATACATACTCTGACCTACCTACCTGACATACACTGACCTACCTGACATACATTAACATACATACACTGACCTACCTACCTAACGCACTGACCTACAGGCTGTAACTATAACACTTATAAGCAATTATCTCCATGGATTAGTGGGTGTCAAACAGGGGCGTTGCTAGGTAGCAAAAAGACCAGGAGCTTCAGCCCGAAGTCCGAGGTCGGCACGGGGGGGGGGCTGCGGCGGCGCAGGTTTTTTGGCTGGGCGGTGGGATGTGTGGCGGGGGTAACCTCACTTGCTGGTTGCTGCCTAGCTTACCGGTGTCCATCAATGCTGACCACTAAACTCACCTGCCTGCCACACTGAACTACCTACCTGACATACACTGACCTACCTACCTGACATACACTGACCAACCTACCTGACATACACTGACCGACCTATCTGACACACATACACTGACATACTCTGACCTACCTGACACGCACTGACCTACCTGACACGCATACACTGACATACATTGACCTACATACACTGACCTACCTACCTGACATGCAATGACATACATAAACTGACCTACCTACCTGACACGCACTGACCTACATACATTGACCTACCTACCTGACACGCACTGACCTACCTGACATGCACTGACCTACATACACTATCCTACCTACCTGACACGCACTGACCTACCTGACACACATACACTGACCTACCTACCTGACATACACTGACATACATACACTGACCTACCTACCTGACACGCACTGACCTACCTGACATACACTGACATACATACACTGACCTACCTACCTGATATACATACACTGACCTACCTACCTGACATGCACTGACCTACCTGACATACACTGATATACATACACTGACCTACCTACCTGACACGCACTGACCTACCTGACATACACTGACATACATACACTGACCTACCTACCTGATATACATACAGTGACCTACATACCTGACATACACTGACCTACCAGACATACATACACTGACCTACCTACCTGACATACACTGACCTACCTACCTGACACGCACTGACCTACCTGACATACACTGACCTACATACACTGACCTACCTACCTGACACGCACTGACCTACCTGACATACATACATACACTGACCTACCTACTTGACATACACTGACCTACCTGACATACACTGACATACATACGCTGACCTACCTACCTGACACACATTGACCTACCTGACATACATACACCGACATACCTACCTGACATACACTGACCTACATACACTGATGGTAGTGACAAACACTGACCTACCTGACCAGAAGACTTCAGTGTCCTGCAGCAGCAGCTCAGCCGTGGTGTGCGGTGCATGCCCATCTTCAAAGCAGGCAGCCGGAGGAGAGGAGGAGAGCCGAGCGCCGAGCAGGGATCTCACATGGCGGCTGCATTGTAATTCCCGCCTTCTGGAGCCTGCAGCGCCTATGATAGATTTTACACGTCCCGCGGTCCCACCATTGGACCAATAGGATGTCCATCAGCACTGCAGGCTCCAGAAGGCGGGACCTGCTATGTGACTCGGCCGCGCTCAGCAGCACTAAGCGGCGCTAGGGATAAGATCGGTCCCCGCTCGGCGATGCTCGGGGCTATCAATAGAACGGTGCCCACTCGAGACTCAGGGCTTTTTGAGGACCCACTTGGGGCTTCAGCCACGGTGAGCCCCCCCTGCCGACGCCACTGGTGTCAAGTATGTACCACCAGCTGGAGGTGGCCAAATATGTACTTGAGTCACTTGGCCTTGATGCATGTATCATTTCAGAAAGAGCCATCAGTGCAATGGGAATAGCAACTGCCTGATGCACTTTAATCACTCAAAAATTGCTGGCAGCAGTACATTTTTATTGGGAAAGAACTGTCTGAAGCCTCAATCCACAGCACTAGGTGTGATTTCTGTCTCCTCTTTCTTCCCTTTGCTTTCTACATTAGTCACTTCTGACAGATTATCCTGACACCACATAATCTTAGGAGAGGGTCCTGCCCCCCTTTAGCACACAGAAGGTGATTGACAACCCCAGCGTGTTTCCCAGTGAAACTGTGTAGAGGAGGTGAGTCTTTTTCCTCTGCTCAGGTCTCAAATTACACTCAGCTCTCCTCTCTATGCTGTGCAGTGTGTGACATTAGATCTCAGCCCCTGCTTCCTGTAGCTGAGAAATAGCCTTTGATCTGTGTGTTTTAGAGGCTGTAGAAAAGAGAGGCTGCAGATAAACAAGTAATACTTACTGTATGTATGAGGATTTGCTTCATATGTATCGCCTGAGGCATGTCACTTCAGTAAGTACTGTATAAGTAAGGGTTTACAAGTACTTTAAGGAACACAACTGGTAATGCATTATGTTCTTAAAGATTTTGAAAAAGCAGTGTGGGGGGGAGAACCCCTGTCAACTTGTTAGTGTTTTGTGTGTGTCATCATAAAGAGATTTACTCTCTCTAACTGATCTCATCATAGTCTAATGCCGCATACACACGATTGGACTTCTCGTCGGAAAAAGATATGACGGCTTTTCCGATGGGATTCCGCTCAAGTTTTCCTTGAATACACACGGTCACGCAAAAGTTCGCTGAACTTATGACCGTCAAGAACGCGGTGACGTACAACACTACGACGAGCCAAAAAAATGAAGTTCAGTGCTTCCCAGCATGCGTTGAATTGTTTGTGTTGAATTATTGAATTGTAGGAATTTTGCGAGTCGGAATTACCACAGACGATCGCATTTTCGAATAGGAACTTTTCCCGACGACCGAAAAATTGAGAACATGCTCTCAATCTTTTGCTGGCTGGATTTCGGCCAGCAAAAGTCAAATGGAGCATACACATGGTCGTATTTTCCGATGAAAAACTCTTTTGTGAGCCGAAATTCCGATCGTGTGTACGGGGCATAAGAGGGGATCTCCCTCATGTGGAAATCAATGTTTTCACAACCTGGTTAGTCTACAGGACAGGAAGTGAAGAGAAATATTTAATATTTCAAATGAGATACCAATGGCACAGAAAAAGAAAATAAATGCAATGATTGTATATTATATTGTGTACAGTAGATCTTACAGAATTTCTTAGCAAATAGGATCTCCAAAAGCCTCTCATTGCCACTAACTATTGAGGTGAAATGGAGAATTCAGTTTTTGCATACAATGTCGTTAGATCCAATAAAGCACCTTTGTATATGCTGATTAGGGATGGGCCGAACAGTCCCCTGTTCAGTTCGCACCAGAACTTTCGAACACAGCAAAAGTTCGGACCCGAATAACGGACCACATTAAAGCCAATGGGACCCGAACATCAAAAATCAAAAGTGCCCATTTTGAAGGCTTATTTGCAAGTAATTGGGCATACAGTGGTTATAGGGGTCCGTGTCCTGCCCTGGGGGAAAAAAAACTTCATTTTTAAATGAGCAATGATTTTTTGATTTTTAAAGTGAAAGCATAAAAATGAAAAATTCCTTCCAATATAGTGCCTAAAGTGGCAGATCTGTACCATGTCTAGAATCTGCTGCAGCAATAATTACATTTATAAAGCCAAAAAAAAATTACATTTTCCCTGCAAGCTGCCCTTATTTTGCTCAGCAACAGCTGGGGAGCCAGTGTGTATGATGAGGCCACAATGTAGTGCACTGGGGATAAGATTAGATATTTTTTGGATACATTCTGGGGTCACTTTGACTTTGGATAGAAGTAAAGAGTGCGTAAAAATTGGTCTTTGGAGGTCAAACAGGTGCTGAATAATTGGTCTTTGGGGATCGTGGTGCCTTCCCACCATAACCCTATAAAGGTACTCTTGATGAAAGCAAGAATTGGCCTTGCTGTAAAAAATTGCAATGATATGCACCTGTCAAACAGGTGCTGAATAATTGGTCTTTGGGTGTCGGTGGTGCCTTCCCACTGTAACCCTATAGAGGTACTCTTGATGAAAGCAAGAATTGGCCTTGCTGTAAAAAATTGCAATGATATGCACCTGTCAAACAGGTGCTGAATAATTGGTCTTTGGGTGTCGGTGATGCCTTCCCACCGTAACCCAATAGAGGTACTCTTGATGAAAGCAAGAATTGGCCTTGCTGCAAAAGATTGCAATGATATGCACTTGTCAAACAGGTGCTGAATAATTGGTCTTTGGGTGTCGGTGGTGCCTTCCCACTGTAACCCTATAGAGGTACTCTTGATGAAAGCAAGAATTGGCCTTGCTGTAAAAAATTGCAGTGATATGCACTTGTCAAACAGGTGCTGAAAAATTGGTCTTTGGGTGTTAATTGTGCCCATGAAATCTATACCAAAAACATTCTTCCAGATGAAATGATTGACCACCCTCAAAGCTAGGCAGCCTCGAAGTCCTGCAGAGATTCCACATCCCAAAAATACTTAATCAGTGATTAATCAGGGGCTTCATAGCTGGTAATCCAGGACTGATTCATTTTTATAAAAGTCAAACGGTCCACGGAGTCTATGGACAGACGTGTTCTATGATCAGTAACAAAACCTCCTACAGCACTGAATGCCTGTTCTGAAAGCACGCTGGATGCAGGGCAGTCCAACAAATTAATAGCATACTGGGCAAGTTCTGGCCAGTGGTCTATTCTAATGACACAGTAAGTCAGTGGATCATTAGCTGGAAAGCTCTCCATCTCTGTTTTGGCCCCGGGGTAATTGTCCACTATGTGATGCAGACGCTGCCGATGAGATGTGGAAGCTGACAGCCCTGGGTGGCAAGGACTAAAAAAATTCCGAAATGCCTCACCTAGGCAGAAGCCTTCTCCAACGCTCCTCTCTTGACCAACAGAAGACTCAAAATGAAGTTTTCCACCAACACTGTAACCTACTGGAGTCAGGAAAGATGTTCAATAAAATCCTCTTTAACGTGTCCTCAAGAGATTTTATCTTCTGCACTCTCTGTGGGAACAGGATGAGTTCTGAGACCTTCCCCTTATAACAGTGGTCAAGGAGGTTTGCTAACCAGTAATCATCCTACTCCTTTATGCCATGTATTCTTGGGTTCTTTCGCAGGCTTTGAAGCATGAGGTTGCCCATGCTTGAGAAGCAGACTCCTCGGGGTCACTCAGGATGACAGCATCTGGAACTTCCTCCACCCAGCCATGTACTACTCCCAAGGGTCCAGGGGTTGGAAAGCCATCACTTACAGATTGATGCACGTCTTCTTTGAAGCCTATGAAAGTGCCAGAATCCTCCTCATCATCCTCCTCCCCTTTCTCCTCCTGTGTGTTCTGTGGCATAGGAATGATGGTGTCTGGATAAAGTGGGCCTTGAGAGGAAAGGAAGTCCTCCTCTTCCTCCTGCTGCTCTGCCTCCAGTGCCCTGTCGATAATGCAACACAGAATCTGCTCCAGCAGGAACACAACAGGGATTATGTCACTGATGCATGCACTGTCACTGCTCACTATCTTTGTGGCCTCCTCAAATGGTGACAATACAGTGCATGCATCCTTAATGATCAACCATTGGCGTGGGGAAAAAAAGCCGAGGCAGCCTGAGCCTGTCATCGTGCCATACTGGCACAGATACTCGTTGAAGGCCCTCTGCATGTATAGCCGCTGCAGCATTCCCAAAGTTGAGTTCCACCTGGTGGGCATGTCACAAATCAGGCGGTTTATGGGCAGGTGGAATTCCCGCTGAATTTCAGCCAACCAAGCACTGGCTGTGTATGACCGCCTGAAATGGCTACAGACTCTTCTGGCCTGTTTTAGTACACCTTGTAACCCTGGGAAATGCTGCACCACCAAATTGAGGACATGTGCCAGGCATGGCACATGTGTCAACTTTCCCTGCCTAAGGGTGGACAGGAGGTTTGAGTTATTATCGGACACCACCATTCCTGGCTCCAGCTGGCATGGTGTTAACCACCTCTTGGCCTGTCTCTGCAGAGCTGCAAGAATCTCTGCTCCAGTGTGGTTCCTGTCCCCTAAACACACCAGCTGAAGCACTGCATAGCACCTTTTAGTCTGGCTTTGGGAATAGCCCTTTGAATGCATAGGGGGTACCTGATGTTCATAGGACAATTCTGAAGAGGAGGGCATGAAGGTGGCAGAGGAGAAGGGGGTAGAGCTCACAGGTCTGGCATCATCACCACCAACTGTATTGAGATGTGGGGGCACAACAAGCTGCAGCACCGAGTCCTGTCCTGCATCCTTTGAGTTGCAAGCAGCATTACCCAGTGTGCTGTGAACGAAATATATCATCCCTGCCCATGCTTGCTGGACCACGTGTCAGCAGTAAAGTGGATTTTATGGCTAACTGCCTTGCCCAACGATGCCAGAACATTCCCTTCCATGTGATGGTAGAGAGATGGAACGGCATTACGTGAAAAGTAGTAGCGACTGGGAACCTGACATTGTGGTACTGCACAATGTGCAAATTCACGGAAGGGGGCAGAATCCACCCGGCTGAAAGGCAGAAGTTAGAGAGCCAACAGCTTTGATAATCTTGCATTCAGACGCTGGGCATGTGGGTGGCAGGAACTGTATTTTTTTTTGTTCGCTGCAGCAGATGGGGCAGAGAAATTTGCCGGCTACGGCTGGTGGTATGCTGCTGGCAGATGTGCTGCTAGGAACTGGGACACTTTGTGCTATACCATCATTCCTGTCAGTGAAGGCTGCTGAAAGGTAATGACTCGGTATTGCAGGGGCAGACTGAAGTGGGTAAGGAGGAGGAGGGAAAGATTTGTGCCCCTTTTGTGTGGCTTTTAGGTGCTCTTGCCAACGGGTTGAGTGGTTGGACGTTAAATGCCTTGTTAGGCATGTGGTACCCAAATGGTTTTTTGTTTTTGCCACATTTGATGTGCCTGAGACACAGTTTGCAGATAGCAACAGTGCGATCTGTTGCAGTTGTGTTGAAAAAGGCCCAGACAGCTGAGCTTTGGGGAGTGGGCCTGGAGATAACAGCTGCAGAATGTGATGGAATAGGGTGGCTTCTCTCTACTCTTTCTTGATGTCGGCCTCCTTGGGGTTGTGCCGCCTCACCTTCAGTTTCCTCCTCTGCTCTATGTGGTACCCAAGTCGCATCAGTATCATCATCATCATCATCTCCATCTCCTCCATCTTCATCATTACCACTGGAGACAACTTAGCAATACGCTGCAGCTTGGGGAACATGAATGCCAATTTGTCTACCAGTGTTCCTCCCTCTCTCTAGGCTCATGTTCCTGTCATCCTCAACCTCAGAACCAACATCTGAATCCAGTAATGGCTGGGCATCATCAAGGAGAAAGTGGCTGATGCTGTGGTCAAATAACTCAGCTGACTCCTCAATGGCTGATGTTGGGGCTATGGCAGGAATAGATGTGGACAAGGAGGCAGGTTTATCCACTCTGGCAACTGCAGGGGACTGCACACTTGTCTCTACTTGCGTGACAGAGGATGAGGAGGATAAGGAAGGTTTAGTAAGCCAGTCCACCACCTCCTCTGCATTCTGTGGCTGGAAAGCATGGGCAAACTCACTAAAAAGAGGAAATGATGACCTGCCTGAAGATTGACCACCACGTCCACCTGTGCCTGTGGACACATTTGTTGCTGGCCCCCTTACAGTGCCAAGGGAATGTCTGCCTCTGTTTATTGTCCTCCCAGACATTATTGGGAGGGAGGGGGCGGTGCTTATAAGCAAATGTAAAGAAGAAGTTAAAATCTATACGTAGATGCACTTTAATCAATGTAAAGAGGTGTTTGCTGCACTTTAATTTGAGTATTCACACTACACAGACACAGTCTTGGTCTTTGACCCCTTGACGCCTTGGACCTCTGTTGTGTTGTTTGGCTGCATTGGCTTCATAGGATATTTCTCCTATTTATCCATTATTAATTATTATTATGTTTTGTTACATCACACTTTTACTTTCCTTTAATCAACTTTCATTGATTGTTTCAGTGTCAACCACCTCTGTTTTTTATTTTATATCTACAATTGAGCCTTGCTGCTTCCCTTTCCCCCTCCCCCCTGTCCCATGACAGGTGCTGGCACGGGACGCTCCACCTGTGTCTTCCCGCAGCAGCCCGGAGAGCTCCCTGGTGGAGGGGTTGGTCCCGTTCTCGGGGTTGCCCCCTCCTCTTGCACTGACCCTGGCAGGGACATCGTCCCTTGGCCATAGAGCCAGTGCGCATGCGTGCATGCGCGACTCCCTCGCACATGTGCCGTGTGGGAGCTCTGACCCTGTGACGTCACGCGCTGGCGTCCGCCGGCGTGTGTTTCAACGTTGCGGGGTTGGGAGCTACTAATAACGGGCATTTGCCTGTACACAGACCCTCTGGACCTGGGAACCCGGGATTGTTGCGCCTCAGTGAGCTCCCAGTAAGCCACTCTAACTTTACAGTTTCATCAAAGCCAGGTTGCGGTACCCTGTACCCTAGGCACCGACTTTGGCTTGTTAACTATAATACCATTTATCTTTTTCTTATAGGTGACTTTGGCATGGGTGGATTAGCTTCACCATGCCTCCGCCCTATGCTTACGGTCCACCAGTGGCACAGACTGAGGCCATACATTGGCACTAACCCCCTTAATGGGCTTGCCTCTCCCGGGATTCCCATATATATTTTTTCTATATATATTTTTTTATATTTTTTCTACATCATTACCAGGTATATGCAGCTTCCCCTTTTCACTTCAACTGCACTGTGGTTCACATCCTTCCCTTTTTCCGTCTATCACTCTTCCCTCCCTATTTTCCCCTTCCCTCTCTCTCCCCTCTCACCTTTCCCTCCTCCTCTCTCTCCTTCCTTCCTCCCCCCTTTTTCCATTTTTTCTCTTTTTTCCTTTTCTCCCCCCTCTTTTTTGGTGTTTTTTGTTTTCTCTTTCCTTCCCTCTTCTCCTTCTCTCTACTTCCTTGCTTGCTCTTACTTTCCTTTCCACTTTGTCCCCCTCTTCTCCCCCTTTTTTTTTCCCGCCCCACACTCATTCACACCATGCTAATTGCTCACTCTCCCACTCCCATGTACCTCACATTAATATATCCCCTGTTTCACTTCAATTTCAATTAACTTCTTATCACTTTCACCATGTTTTTCACTCATTATTTGATGCTCTTCTCTCGTTTTTTCACGCTGTTTAAATGCACTCTCCGCAAACAGCACTATTACTCCATTATCTTCATTTTTATGTCCACCCCACAATTATTTTCACCTTTTCACTCACCTCTTCACTGGCCTACAATTTTTGGTTTGGAAAGTCCACAGCATATCCATGCCTTTTATTTCATTTACCCAGACTCCGGTCGGTTTTATTTGTGGCTCCCCTGAGTCGCCGCGGGAGACCCCTTTTGGTGGCGGCGCCCTGTGCTTAGTGGCTGCTGGGACATGGGTAAGCAGCTCTGCTCTTTCCCCCTTCTTAACCCATCAATATTTCTTTTAATAATGATGCTGTGTTACAAGTTGTTATTTTTATGCTTTTCGATCATATTATTGTCTTTCTGATCCCATCACAGATACCCTCCTGATGAAGCGGCACTGCCAGCAAAACTAGTTGAGGAAAATGACATCTGTGATCCATTGCACTAATGTGATTCTCCCCTTTAGGAGTTAATCTTTTCACTGGTGACATATTTGTACTGCTACCATGTTTTTTATTTGTAAAAGATGATTTGTTTTTCTGCCATCAATAAAATCGTTTGTAATTTTTATATTCTGTTATATTATTTAAAAGTGTATTGCCTTACTGTACCGTGATAGTCCAATTGCCCCTATGTTCTTGTGGCAGCCTAGCTAGGCTACCAATTCTGCTATTTAATGACCCATTTGTTTGAATGTTCGCCGAACAACTGAACAAAGAAAGTTCGGCCCGAACTTATGCTCGGGCCGAACCGTTCACCCATCCATAATGCTGATAACTACAAATCACGTGTGTGTAATAACAATTTATATACTGTATATTTTTGTATCATTTTTAACTTGAAAATTAGACTTTCTCTATTTTTATGCATAGCAAAATAAATGATTACAGTCCCTTTGATAAGCAATGCAAAAGATGCCATTTCATGTGACTAATACATTTATTTGAATAATTACTGCATAACAGGTGGTAATCAAGTAAGCATAATCTAATTGCATACATTTGCATAAACAAGTTCATCTGGAATATGAGTGCATGTAATCATAAATTATATATACAAATGACTATCCTTATTACTTTTATTTTTTCTCAATTTTCACAAAAAAATGATATATATCTGTTTAGAAAACATGTTGGAAAATAACAAATATACTTTATTTTAAGTACACTCTTACTTATGTGCACCTGTCCCCAACACCAGCACTTTCAGTAGCTACCAAACTTGCCTACAACTCCACTTCTAAAACAGCTTCAGCCTTCTTGAGGATGTATGGTCTGGTTAGCACATACAGTAAATATTTCATAAGTATATGGGGTTGTACAATGTATGCTGTATGAGATGCTCCGTCATGGAGGAGTACAAGAGGACTCCAGTAGCAACTTGTGAAGCTCTGGTAAACTCCATGCCAAAGAGGGTTAAGGCAGTGCTGGAAAATAATGGTGGCCGCACAAAATATTGATACTTTGGGCCCAATTTGGACATTTTTACTTAGGGATGTACTGACTTTTGTTACCAGAGGTATAGACATTAACCACTTCAGCCCCAGAAGGTTTTACCCCCTTCCTGACCAGAGCACTTTTTACAATTTGGCACTGCATCACTTTAACTGCTAATTGCGCAGTCATGCAATGTTGTACCCAAACGAAATTTGCGTCCTTTTTTTCCCACAAATAGAGCTTTCTTTTGATGGTATTTGATCACCTCTGCGGTTTTTATTTTTTGCGCTATAAGCAGAAAAAGACCGAAAATTTTGAAAAAAATTATATTTTCTACTTTTTGTTATAAAAAAAATCAAATAAACTAAATTTTAGTCATACATTTAGGCCAAATGTATTCAGCCACATGTCTTTGGTTAAAAAAAAATTCAATAAGCGTATATTTATTGGTTTGCGCAAAAGTTATAGTGTCTACAAACTAGGGTAAATTTTCTGGAATTTACACAGCTTTTAGTTTATGACTACCTATCTCATTTCTTGAGGTGCTAAAATGGCAGGGCAGTACAAACCCCCCCCCAAATGATCCCATTTTGGTAAGTAGACACCCCAAGGAAATTGCTGTGAGGCATGTTGAGCCCATTGAATATTTAATTTTTTTGTCCCAAGTGATTGAATAATGACAAAAAAAAATATTTTACAAAAAGTTGTCACTCAATGATATATTGCTCACACATGTCATGTTTATATCTGGAATTGCACCCCAAAATAAATTCTGCTGCTTCTCCTGAGTACGGGGATACCACATGTGTGGGACTTTTTTGGGAGCCTAGCTGTGTCCGGCGCCCGAAAACAAATCACCGCCTTCAGGATTTCTAAGGGCGTAAATTTTTGATTTCACTCCTCACTACCTATCACAGTTTCGAAGACCATAAAATGCCAAGATGGCACAAACCCCCCCAAATGACCCCATTTTGGAAAGTAGACACCCTAAGCTATTTGCTGAGAGGCATGGTGAGTATTTTGCAGCTCTCATTTGTTTTTGAAAATGAAGATAGAAAAGAAAAAAAAATTTTTTTCTCTTTTTTCAATTTTCAAAACTTTGTGACAAAAAGTCTGCAAAATACTCACCATACCTCTCAGCAAATAGCTTGGGGTGTCTACTTTCCAAAATGGGGTCATTGGTTGGGGGGGGTTGTGCCAACTGGGCATTCCATGGCCTCAGAAACTGTGATAGGCAGTGAGGAGTGAAATCAAAAATTTACACCCTTACATACCCTGAAGGTGGTGCTTGGTTTTCGGTGTCCCGTACGCGGCTAGGCTCCTAAGTCTCACACATGTGGTATCCCTGTACTTAGGAGAAGAAACAGAATGTATTTTGGGGTGTAATTTCACATATGCCCATGGCATATTTGAGCAATATATCATTTAGTGACAACTTTGTGCAAAAAAAAAAATTGTCTTTTTCCCGCAACTTGTGTCACAATAAAAATATTCCATGGACTCGACATGCCTCTCAGCAAATAGCTTGGGGTGTAGAAGCTTATGTCACACATCACCCACTCTTCTAACCACTTGAAGACAAAGCCCTTTCTGAAACTTTTTGTTTACATGAAAAAATATATTTTTTTGCAAGAAAATTACTTTGAACCCCCAAACATTATATATTTTTTAGAGCAAAGGCCCTACGGATTAAAATGGTGGGTGTTTTTTTCACACAATATTGGCGCAGCGATTTTTCAAATGCATTTTTTTGGGAAAAAGCACACTTTTTAAATTTTAATGCACTAAAACACCCTATATTGCCCAAATGTTTGATGAAATAAAAACAATGATCTTAGGCTGAGTACATGGATACCAAACACGACATGCTTTAAAATTGTGCACAAACCAGCAGTGGCGACAAACTACATACATTTTTAAAAGCCTTTACAGGTTTCCACTTTAGATTTACAGAGGATGTCTACTGCTAAAATTACTGCCCCCGATCTGACCTTCGCGGTGATACCTCACATGCATGGTGCAATTGCTGTTTACATTTGATGCCAGACCAACGCTTGCGTTCGCCTTTGCGCGAGAGCAGGGGGGGCAGGGGTGCTTTTTTTTTATTATTTTTTTTGCTTTTTTATCTTATTTTTAAATTCTTCCTTTCATTTTTTTTTAATCATTTTTATTGTTATCTCAGGGAATGTAAATATCCCCTATGATAGCAATAGGTAGTGACAGGTACTCTTTTTTGAAAAAATTGAGGTCTATTACACCCTAGATCTCTCCTCTGCCCTCAAAGCATCTGACCACACCAAGATCGGTGTGATAAAATGCTTTCCCAATTTCCCAATGGCGCTGTTTACATCAGGCAAAATCTAAGTCATGAAATCCTCGTAGCTTCCGGTTTCTTAAGCCATAGAGATGATTGGAGCCATTCTGGTCTCTGATCAGCTCTATGGTCAGCTGACCGAATCACCGGCTGCATTCTCGGGTTTCCTGTTGGGACAGGAGAGCTGCCCCATGCTTCGGCATATATGCTCTTTTTTTTTCAACTATGGTGGTGAAATCACCCCCTACAGCGCTGGAGTCAAGGCTTTATGTATCGTGGGAGCAAACGCTGTTGCTGTCAAGATAAATAAATCTGCGCTGCAACTGAATGGTGTACCTGCTAAGCAAATGATGGTTACAATAAAACAAAGTAACATTACAGTATAACAGTAAGACATACCATACCTGCAAGGCGAATACAAAAAAAAATAGTAAAAAATAAAAAAAATGTTATAACGCAACCTGTGCCTAAAATATATATATGCCGAAGCATGGGGGCGCCACCCACAAAAGGTAAGAGCAAATCACTCCTCAGCCCCTGCTGCCCCCATGCTTTGGCATGTATGCTCTTTTTTTAACTGTGGTGGTGAAATCACTTCCGACAGTGCTGGAGTCACAGCTTTATGTATCGTGGGAGCAAACGCTGTGGCTGTCAAGATAAATAAATCCATGCTGCAACTGAATGGCATACCTGCTAAGCAAATAATGGTTAACAATAAAACAAAGTAACATTACAGTATAACAGTAAAACGTATCATACCTGCAAAGCAAATACAAAAAAAATAGTAAAAAATAAAATATTTTTTAATGCAACCTGTGCCTTAAATATATATATGCCGAAGCATGGGGGCATCCACCCGCAAAAGGTAGGAGCAAATAGCTACTCCGCCCCTGCTGCCCCCATGCTTCGGCATATATGCTCTTTTTTTAATTGTGGTGGTGAAATCACCTCCAACAACGCTGGAGTCATGGCTTTATGTATCTTGGGAGCAAACGCTGTTGCTGTCAAGATAAATAAATCCGCGCTGCAGCTGAATGGTGTACCTGAAAACAAAATGGTTAACAATAAAACACAGTAAACAGAAAAGTATAAAAAAATTACATACCTGAAAAGCAAACATGATAAAACATAATAACAATAAAACAGTGCAGAATACAATACAGTAAAAAAAGAGCAGAACAATAGAGAGAGAATAGAGAGAGAGAGAAAACAATAAAACGACAATTTTTGTTTTTTTTTAAATATTTTTTGTGTTTTTTTTTTACACTTTTTTTGTAACTGTAACTTTTGTAACTGTAACCGGTTCCAGGTTCAGGTCTCTGCGATGGCATCTTGGGAGACCCTGTGAAAGTGTGCCTAGTCTGTCCAATGCTGTACTCTACGTTAAAACTAGTGTATGGTAGCGCTCAAAACATTCACCAATGCAAAGACCAGGATTGTCAGGACAGGAGGGACAATAATAGCGGGTGTCACGCCTATATCCGCGCTTTCTACAGACACAACATTTTCTTTAGGGGGTTCGTTGGGTAGGGGTACTCGGAAGGACATAAAGAAAATGCCTCTCATGCAGCCGGCTTACTGCATTTGGTTGGGGAAGGTGAGGTGGAGCACCGTCTGGAAACAGAAGGGCTCTGATGATCTCTTCCTGGAATTTAAGGAAGGATCCAGTCTGCCCTGAAGCTCTGTATAGCACATGAGCGTTCAGCAAAGCCAATTGAAATCAGTATACAGACACTTTTTTATACCAGCGTCTGGCCTTACGGGCAACTAGGTACGGCGCCAACAACTGGTCGTTGAGATTCACCCCTCCCATATTTTGGTTATATTCGTGGACACAGAGGGGTTTCTCCACAACACCAGTCGCCGTAGTCATTTAGACAGTCGTGTCTGCATGAAGGGAGGTAAAAACGAAAACATTCTTATTATCCCTCCACTTCATAGTGAGCAAGTTATTACACTTCAAGCAGGCTCTCTCCCCCAGCCTAAGACGGGAATCTACAAGCCACTGGGAAAAGCCCCGGCGATTAGATCACACGGTGCCAGATGCTCCAATCTAATTATCAAACAAGTGACTAAAAAGTGGCATGTTCATGTAATAATTGTCCACGTACAAGTGGTATCCCTTTCCGAATAAGGGTGACACCAAGTCCCACACAATCTTGCCAGCGCTTCCTATGTAGTCAGGGCAATTTGTCGGCTCTACGTGACTATCTCTTCCCTCGTAAACCATAAAACTACATGTATAGCCTGTGGCCCTGTCACAGAGCTTATACATCTTGACCCCATATCTGGCACGCTTGCTGGGAAGGTACTGTTTGAATGACAAGTGGCCAGAAAACATAATCAGGGACTCATCAACGCAGACAACTTGATGGGGAGTAAACAAGTCTGCAAAACGTTGGTTGACGTGATTTAAGAGGGACCGAATTTTGTAGAACCGATCGTATCCAGGGTCTCCACGAGGATGACAGAGTTCATTGTTGTTGAAGCGCATGAACCGCAAAATCTGCTCGTATCGTACCCTGGCCATGGAAGCAGAGAACACTGGCATATGGTGAATTGGGTCAGTGGAC
The DNA here is from genome assembly GCA_037952925.1 of Lithobates clamitans. Lineage (NCBI taxonomy): Eukaryota > Metazoa > Chordata > Amphibia > Anura > Ranidae > Lithobates > Lithobates clamitans. The sequence goes on along the minus strand of JBBGZY010000006.1, from coordinate 366,817 downwards.
CAATATGACCGCAACTCACTCTTTTTAGTTATGCTTATGAGGAGGGATAGGCCCAGAAAGATCTTAAATTTGGAAACCGTAATTGGTTTCCAATCTCTGGCAAGGGAGGACTGGGGAATAGTGGCGATGTGTTGACCAGCGTACAAATTGCTTTGGTCCACAATAGATCTATAGAGATCTTCAGTGAAAAACATCGGATAAAAATCAAGTGACGTAAAATCAACTGTTTCCACCTGAATGACGGGTTGGCCAGTGAATGGGGGAAGTACGGGTGCTGCAGAAGTGGTGGGTTCCCAATTAGAATTGGCGAATGCAGCAGGAAGGGCACTATAGGCACGACGGGCCTGTGTTTGTCTTCTTGGTGGCAGCCGGACACTACTTGTGCTTGCCACCTCGCCAGCTTGAACTGTACTTATGGGACTCGCCACGTCACCAAGTGTTACTGCAGTGCTGGATGTATGACCAGGGTGTACTAGGCCGCTGGTGCTTGCCAGTTCACCAGAAGGAATAGCGGCGCTAGTCCTTCTCTGCTCCATACAAGAGCCCTGCAGTTCTTGCACCTCAACAGCAAAAGATGATTGGGGTCTGGTACGCCTGACCTTGGCAGGGACCACAACTCTGTCATCAGAGATATCTGTCATGGAGCCGCTGCTGTCTACAGGTTCGTATTCTGAGCCTGAATCTAACAGATGAGTGACTTCCACTTCATTATCTGTCATGCTCAGAAACGTGTAGGCCTCTTCACTACTGTACCTTTGATTTGCAATTTTGGGCTCTAAATTTAGTGGTACAGTAGTGAGACTCACAGGTAAAAAAGCTCCTGACTGTTAGAGACTGTATCAAATCGCTACCAAAAAAACTGTTAGCGATCGCAGGGATCAGGCCTGACTCTGCGAACGCTACAGTTATGTGTTTAGTGTTTTGTAAGTGACAGTGATCAATCGATACTGCACTTGGGTGGGCTGGGCGGAGGGGCAAAACGCAGGTGCTAGCAGGTATCTGGGCTGATCCCGCTAACACTGCGTTTTTTGGGAACCCTAAACTGCTGGGGACGCTGGTATAGATCTGATCAGATCAGATGTTGATCCGTTCAGATACTATACCACTAAGGGAGGTGTATGCTGCGTGCGTGGGTGTTAGCGCTACTGGCACTAACCTGATGCTGCCTGGGGCGACGCAGACCCTATCTGACCATAAAACCTAACTTATATCACCCGCCGGGCGATCAGGGGGTTAAACCTTTATTAGGTAATAAACATCCTGACACTATAAAAAACTAACTAACCAGCATCACCCGTAACAGTTATACGGTAATCACTGGTGAAAGGGTTAACTAGGGGGCAATCAGGGGGTTAAAACCTTTACTAGGTAGTATATGGGGGTACCTGACGCTATAAACACCTGACGGTAAACCTAAATACTTACCTGCCTAACTAGCGTCACCTGTGACACTAATACACAGATCAGATAAATGATCGCTTAGTGACACTGGCGACGGGGGGTGATCAAGTTAAAACTTTATTAGGGGGGGTTAGGGGTGTACCTTAGACCTAAAGGGGCCTACCACTAACTGCCCTACCACTTATAACTGTCACAAATGACACCAATGCAATAATCAGTAAAAAAACAAAAAAAACTGGGGGGTGAAAAGTGTGCCTAGAGTGTTCTACTGTACGTGTAGTGTTGTGCAGACTTACTTGATGTATTCTCTCCTCAGAAGCCGGAACGAAATAGCTTCACGAGGAGCGATGACATCACTTCCTCTGGCGCTGTTTACATTACAGAAGCAGAGGAAGATTGTCATTCGCAAGGAGCGATCGTGAGGGGGTGGCCATGAATCAGTGGTCTCCCCCTCAGCATGGATCGCTCCTGCCCGCGGGCAAGCAGGGACGTACATTTAAGCCCTTATGCCTGCCCGTGCCATTGTGACGATGTACATCGGCGTGCGGCGTGCGGCAACTGGTTAATGGCTGTGTGTTGAGTTATTTTGAGGGGTTAGAAAATTTACACTGTTATGTGTGTAAGGAGGGTTGTAGGTTCTGTAAAACTTTAACTACGTCAGCCCCGGACCATTTGGCTGCCTAAAGACCAGAGGACTTTTTACAATTTGGCACTGCGTCGCTTTAACTGGTTATTGCGCGATCATTCAATGTTGTACCCAAACAAAATTTGCGTCCTTTTTTCCCCACAAATAGAGCTTTCTTTTTTATGGTATTTGATTGCCTCTGCAATTTTTATTTTTTGCGATATAAACGGAAAAAGATCGGAAATTTTCTACTTTTTGTTATAAGAAAAATCCAATAAACTCAATTTAGGCATACATTTAGGCCAAACTGTATTCAGCCACATGTCTTTGGTAAAAAAACTAGGTCTACAAACTAGGGTACATTTTCTGGAATTTACACAGCTTTTAGTTTATGACTACCTATCTCATTTCTTGAGGTGCTAAAATGACAGGGCAGTAAAAACTGTCCCCAAATGACCCCATTTTGGAAAGTAGACACCCTAAGGAAATTGCTGAGAGGCATGTTGAGCCCATTGACGATTTAATTTTTTTGTCCCAAGTGATTGAAAAATGACAAAAAAAAAAAAAGTTGTCACTAAATGATATATTGCTCACACATTCCATGGTTATATGTGGAAATACACCCCAAAATATATTCTGCTGCTTCTCCTGAGTACAGGGATACCACATGTGTGAGACTTTTTGGGAGCCTAGCCGCGTACAGGACCCCAAAATACAAGCACCGCCTTCAGGATTTCTATGGGCGTACATTTTTGATTTCACTCCTCACTACCTACCACTACCTATCACAGTTTTGAAGGCCATAAAATGCCCAGATATCATAACCCCCCCCCCCCAAATGGCCCCATTTTGTAAAGTAGACACCCCAAGCTAAAAGTGTCAGAAAGGGCTTTGTCTTCAAGTGGTTAGAAGAGTGGGTGATGTGTGACATAAGCTTCTAAATGTTGTGCATAAAATGCCAGAACAGCTAAAAAAAAAACCCAAATTACCCCATTTTGGAAAGTAGACACCCCAAGCTATTTGCTGAGAGGCATGTCGAGTCCATGGAATATTTTATATTGTGACAAAAGTTGCAGGAAAAAGACAATTTTAATTTTTTTTTTGCCCAAAGTTGTCACTAAATGATATATTGCTCAAACATGCCATGGGCATATGTGGAATTACATCCCAAAATACATTCTGCTGCTTCTCCTGAGTACAGGGATACCACATGTGTGAGACTTTTTGGGAGCCAACTGCGTACGGGACCCCGAAAACCAAGCACTGCCTTCAGGCTTTCTAAGGGCTTAAATTTTTTGTTTCACTCCTCACTACCTATCAGTTTCGTAGGCCATAATATGCCAAGATGGCACAACCCCCCCCAAATGACCCCATTTTGGAAAGTAGACACCCCAAGATATTTTGTGAGAGGCATGTTGAGTCCATGGAATATTTTATATGTTGCCACAAGTTGCGGGAAATGACAAACTTTTTTTTGGCCCCTTTCACACTGGGGCGGGAGGTGCGTCAGCGGTAAAGCATCGCTATTATTAGCAGCGCTTTACTGTCATTTTAGCGGCAGTATTTGGCCACGAGCGGGGTGGTTTTACCCACCGCTAGCGGCCGAGAAAGGGTTAAAAATCACCGCAAAGTGCCTCTGCAGAGGCGCTTTGCCGGCGGTATAGCTGCGCTGTCACATTGATTTCAATGGGCAGGAGCGGTGAAGGAGCGGTGTATACACCGCTCCTTCACCTCTCCAAAGATGCTGCTAGCAGGACTTTTTTTCCTGTCCTGCTAGCGCACCACTCCAGTGTGAAAGTCCCCCGGGCTTTCACACTTGAGACACAGCAGCGGTTGTTTCGGGTCAGTTTGCAGGCGCTAATTTTAGCGCAATAGCGCCTGCAAACAGCCCCAGTGTGAAAGGGGTCTAAATGATATATTGCTCAAACATGCCATGGGCATATGTGGAATTACACCCCAAAATGCATTCTGCTGCTTCACCTGAGTATGGAGATACCCCATATGTGGGACTTTTTGGGAGCCTACTAGCCGTGTACGGGTCCCCCGAAAACCAACCCAAGCTATTTGCTGAGAGGTATGGTGATTATTTTGCAGCTCTCATTTGTTTTTGAAAATGAAGAAAGTAAAGAAAAATTTTTTTTTTTTCTTTTTTCAATTTTCAAAACTTTGTGACAAAAAGCGAGATCTGCAAAATACTCACCATACCTCTCAGCAAATAGCATTAAAATATAATATAAAATATTCCATGGACTCAACATGCCTCTCAGCAAATAGCCTGGGGTGTCTACTTTCGAAAATGGGGTCATTTGGGGGGGGTTTGTGCCATCTGGGCATTCCGTGGCCTCCAAAACTGTGATAGGCAGTGAGTAAAATAAAAAATTTTCACCCTTAGAAAGCCTGAAGGCGGAGATTGGTTTTTGGGGTCCTGTATGTGGCTAGGCTCCCAAAAAGTCTCACACATGTGGTACCCCCGTACTCAGGAGAAGCAGCAGAATGTATTTTGGGGTGTAATTCCACATATACCCATGGCATGTTTGAACAATATATCATTCAGTGACAACTTTGTGCAAAAAAAAATTGTCTTTTTCCCGTCACTTGTGTCAAAATATAAAATATTCCATGGATTCGACATACCTCTCAGCAAATAGCTTGGGGTGTCTACTTTCCAAAATGGGGTAATTTGGGGTGGGGGGGTTGAACTGTCCAGGCATTTTATGCACAACATTTAGAAGCTTATGTCACACATCACCCACTCTTTTAACCATTTGAAGACAAAGCCCTTTCTGACACTTTTTGTTTACATGAAAAAAATATTTTTTCTTTTTGAAGAAAATTACTTTGAACCCCCAAACATTATATATATATTTTTTTAAAGCAAAGGCCCTACAGATTAAAATGGTGGGTGTTGCATTTTTTTTTCAAACAGTATTTGCGCAGCGATTTTTCAAGCGCATTTTTTTGGAAAAAACACACTTTTTTAAATTTTAATGCACTAACACACACTTTATTGCCCAAATGTTTGATGAAATAAAAAAGATGATCTTAGGCCGAGTACATGGATACCAAACACGACATGCTTTAAAATTGCGCACAAACGTACAGCTGCAACAAACTACATACATTTTTAAAAGCCTTTAAAGGTTAGCACTTTAGATTTACAGAGGAGGTTTACTGCTAAAATTATTGCCTTCAATCTGACCTTTGCGGTGATACCTCAAATGCATGGTTCAATTGCTGTTTACATATGACGCCAGACCGATGCTTGCATTCGCCTTTGCACGAGAGCAGGAGGGACAGGGGTGCTTTTTTTTTAGTTACTTATTTTGCTTTTTTATTTTATTATTAAACTGTTCCTTTCATTTTTTTATCATTTTTATTGTTATCTCAGGGAATGTAAATATCGCCTATGATAGCAATAGGTAGTGACAGGTACGCTTTTTTGAAAAAATTGGGGTCTATTAGACCCTAGATCTCCCTCTGCCCCCAAAGCATCTGACCACACCAAGATCGGTGGGATAAAATGCTTTCCCAATTTCCCAATGGCGCTGTTTATATCCTGTGAAATCTAAGTCATGAAATGCTCGTAGCTTCCGGTTTCTTAGGCCATAGAGATAACTGGAGCCATTCTGGTCTCTGATCAGCTCTATTGTTAGCTGGCGGAATCACTGGCTGCATTCTCAGGTTCCCTGTTGGGACAGGAGAGCCAGAGAAAACCATGGAAGACAGTGGGGGGGGATGTTCCCTCCCACTGCTTGTAAAAGCCCACCATTAGAATACCTCCCTTCATCCACCCACTTCTAATGATGGGCATACATGCACCATTTTGTTTTTAACTGTGGTGCTAAAATCACCTCCTACAGCGCTGGAGTCACGGCTTTATATATCGTGGGAGCAAACGCTGTTGCTGTCAAGATAAATAAATTTGCGCTGCAACTGAATGGCATACCTGCTAAGCAAATGATGGTTAACAATAAAACAAAGTAACATTACAGTATAACAGTAAGACATACCATACCTGCAAAGCAAATACAAAAAAAATAGTAAAAAATAAAAAAATTTTTAACGCAATCTGTGCCATACATATATATATATATATATATATATATATATATATATATATATATGCCGAAGCATGGAGGCACCCGCCCCAAAAGTTAGGAGCAAATCGCTCCTCCACCCCTGCTGCCCCCATGCTTCGGCATATATGCTCATTTTTTTTAACTGTGGTTGTGAAATAACCTCCTACAGTGCTGGAGTCACGGCTTTATGTATCGTGGGAGCAAATGCTGTTGCTGTCAAGATAAATAAATCCGCATTGCAGCTGAATGGCGTAGCTGAAAACTAAAAAATGGTTCACAAAAAACACAGTAAACAGAAAAGTATAAAAAAATTACATGAAAATTACATTACCTGAAAAGCAAACATGATGAAACATAAAACAATGAAAAATTGCAGAATAGAATACAGTAAAAAAGAGCAGAACAATAGAGAGAGAACAATCAAACGAAAACTATTTTTGGTTTCTTTATTTTATATATTTTTTTGTGTTTTTTTTTTTTTTTTTACTTTTTTTTTTTTACACTTTTATTTGTAACTGTAACTGTAACTGTAACGGTTCGGTTCCAGGTTCAGGTCTCTCAAAATGCGATGGCATCTTGGGAGACCCTGTGAAAGTGTGTCCTATTCTGTGCACTGCTGTACCCTACGTTAAAACTCCACTAGTGTATGGTAGCATTCAAAACATTCACCAATACAAAGACCAGGATTGCCAGGACAGGAGGGACAATAATAGCTGGTGTCACGCCTATATCCGCGCTTGCTACAGACACAACATCTTCTTTGGGGGGCTCGTTGGGTAGGGGTACTAGGGAGGACATAAGGAAAATGCCTCTCATGCATCCAGCTTACTGCATTTGGATTGGGAAGGTGAGGTGAAGTACCGTCTGGAAACAGAAGGGCTCTGACGATCTCTTCCTGGAATTTAAGGAAGGATCCAGTCCGTCCTGAAGCTCTGTAAAGCACATGAGCGTTCAGCAAAGCCAACTAAAATAAATAAACAGACATTTTTTGTACCAGCGTCTGGCCTTACGGGCAACTAGGTACGGTGCCAACAACCGGTCGCTGAGGTCAACCCCTCCCATATTTTGGTTATATTCGTGGACACAGAGGGGTTTCTCCACAACACCAGTTGCCGCAGGAATTTGGACCGTCATGTCTGCGTGAAGGGAGGACAGAACAAAAACATTCTTATTATCCCTCCACTTCACAGTGAGCAAATTATTACACTTCAAGCAGGCTCTCTCCCCCAGCCTAAGACAGGAATCTACAAGCCTCTGGGGTAAGCCCTGGCAATTAGATCGCACGGTGACATATGCGCCAATCTGATGATCAAGCAAGTGACTAAAAAGTGGCATGCTTGTGTAATAATTGTCCACATACAAATGGTACCCCTTTCCGAATAAAGGGTGACACCAAGTCCCACACAATCTTGCCAGAGCTCCCTATGTAATCTGGGCAGTTCGGTGGCTCTACGTGACCTCTTCCCTTGTAAACCTTAAAACTACATGTATAGCCTGTGGCCCTGTCACAGAGCTTATACATCTTGACCCCGTATCTGGCACGCTTGCTGGGAAGATACTGTTTGAAAGCCAGAAAATTTTATCAGGGACTCAGACAACTTGATCGGGAGTAAACAAGGCTGGAAAACGTTGGTTTAAGTGATTTACAAGCCGATCGTATCCAGGGTCTCCACGAGGACGACAGAGTTCATTGTCATTGAAGTGCATGAACCGCAAGATCTGCTCATATCCTGCCCTGGCCATGGAAGCAGAGAACATGGGCGTATGGTAAATTGGGTCAGTGGACCAATATGACCGCAACTCACTCTTTTTTTATTTTTTTATTAGCCACTTCAGTTACCTTGATCCAGAGACATCTTTCAGATTGATGGTCATATTTGTCTCTTGCCGAGTCACATCATTGTGGCCTTTCAGACTTTTCTCTTGATTTATACATTCAGTATGTAAGTGATTACAATTATACAAAAGTGTAACATAAAGAAAAAAAACACCCACTATATACGTCCCGGCCAACCGGCCACACAATCTCTTACTATTTAAATACATGGCTGTATTTTGTTGCTTTTTAATCTAGTAATCCCCCTCCACCCCCACCCCCCAGTGACCCACCCTAATTATTCCGATGCACACCTTATATCAAACTATTGTTTTTTCCCTTATTCTCTCTTGACTCCAGGTCTCTAGGCTATGGTACCGCATCTCTGCCCTGGTAAAAAGACAATTGCCCTCGACACTAAAGTAACACTGGTAAGGGGCATGGCATTGCTTGGACCCATGGGTTCCATAGTTTCACGAACGTGTTGTGGTTGCCTAGCCTTGTGTAGAATGTCCTTTCGCTCCATATTGTGGAGTTGACCGTTCCGACCCAAACTTCCGGGGTTGGAGGTGTGCTTGATTGCCATACTTGTGCTATTAATTTTCTAGCTTGAAACAAGCATCTTGCTATCGCTACGGCTGTGCTCCTATCCCTCAGTCCACTACTGACGTAGCCCAGCACACAACTCACTCTTTTTAGTTACGCCCATGAGGAGGGATAGACCCAGAAAGGTCTTAAATTCAGAAACCGTAATAAGTTTCCAATCACTGGCAAGGGAGGGCAACTGGGGATTGACTAGCATACAAATTACTTTGGTCCACAATAGACCTATAGAGATCTTCCGTGAAAAACAGAGAATAAAAATCAAGTGACATAAAATCAACTGTTTCCACCTGAATTTCCGGGTTGGCCAGTGAATGGGGGAAGTACGGGTGCTCTAGAAGTGGTGGGCTCCCAATTAGGATTGGCAAATTCTGCAGGAGGGACACTATGGGCACGACGGACCTGTCTTTGTCTCCTTTGTGGCAGCGGGACACTACTTGTGCTTGCCACCTCGCCAGCTTGAACTGCACTTATGGGACTCACCACGTCACCACGTGATACTACAGTGCTGGATATACGACCAGGATGTACTAGGCCGCTGGTGCTTGCCAGTTCAGAAGAATGAGCGGCAATACTACTTCTCTGCTCCATGCGAGAGCCCTCTGAGTCTGGTCTGGTATGCCCGACCTTGGCAGGGACCACAATTCCGTTGTCAGAGCTATCTGTCATGGAGCTGCTGTGGTCTACAGGATTGTAGTCTGAGCCTGAATCTGACAGATGAGTGACTTCCACTTCATTATCTGTTATGCTCAGAAACGTGTAGGCCTCTTCACTAGTGTACCTTCGATTTGCCATTTTGGGCTCTAAATTTACTGGTACACTAGTTTGACTCACAGGAAAAAAAATCTCCTAGGCTGTCAGCAACTGTATCAAATGCTACCAAAAAAACTGTTCGTGATCGCAGGGATCAGGCCTGACTCTGCGAACGCTGCAGTTATGTTTTTAGTGTTTTGTAAATGACAGTGATCGATCGATACTGCACTTGGGTGGGCTGGGCTGAGGGGCAAAACGCAGGTACTAGAAGGTATCTGGGCTGATCCCGCTAATGATGCATTTTTGGGAACCCTAAACTGCTGGGGACGCTAGTATAGATCTTATCAGATCAGATATTGATCCATTCAGACACTATACCACTAAGGGAGGTGTATGCTGCGTGCAAGGGTGTTAGCGCTACTGGCACTAATCTGACGCTGCCTGGGGTGATGCAGACCCTAAAACCTAACTGATATTACCCACCGGGCGATCAGGGGGCTAAAACTTTATTGGGTAATAAACGGCGGGTGCCCTGATGCTGTAAAAACCAAATTAACTAACCAGCGTCACCCGTAACACTTATACGGTGATCACTGGTGACAGGCGGTGAAAGGGTTAACTAGGGGGCAATCAGGGGGTTAAAACCTTTATTAGGTAGTATATGGGGGTACCTGACGCTAAAAAAAATCTGACGATGAACCTAATAACTAAAAGGCTAACTAGTGTCACCCGCGACACTAATACGGCGATCAGAAAAAAGATTGCTTAGTGACACTGGCAACAGGGGGTGAAAGGGTGAACTGGGGGGCGATCAAGGTGTTAAACCTTTATTAGGGGGGGTACCCTAGACCTAAAGGGGCCTACCACTAACAGCCCTAACACTTATAACAGTTACAAAATGACACCAATGCAGTGATCAGTAAAAAAAATGAAAACTGCTATTGGTGTCACTGTGACAGGGGGTGACAGGGGGTGCAGGAGGGTGATCGGGGGGTGATTTGGGGGTGATTTGTGTGCCTATGTGTACTGGTGTTAGTGGGCTATTGGTGTAACTCACTCTGATGTCTTCTCTCCTCGGGCACCGGAACAAAAAGGCTGCACGAGGTGAAGCTTCTCATTCATCAGGAGCGATCATGAGGGAGAGGCCATGAATCAGCGGCCTCCCCCTCAGGACGGATCGCTCCTGGAATGATGCCGACCACCTCGGGCACCGGGGGGAGGGAGTGACGTATGGGTATGGGTCGGCAAGTGGTTAAAGAAGTTTGTTCTAAGGCCTGGGTCACATCTACGCAGTTTCCAGCAGCTGTGTTTGCTCGAGTGCAGCAGCCTATTTTTTTCAATTGGCTGCTGTACCTCCAGAAAATGCAGGGAAAAACACATATGAAAGGAATCAGGGTAGAAAAAGCGGGAAACTGTGCTGTGGTCTTCAGTGCGCGAGGTTGCAATGAGGCCGCTGCTAAGCAGCAGTGCACTTTTACCTGCAGGTGCAGGATGGTGTGCGATTTCATACCCTCCCGCACCCACTCAGATGTAAACCTAGCCTAAAATTTGATTTACTAAAACTGTAGAATGCTAAATCTGGTGCAGCTGTGCATGGTTGCCAATCAGCTTCTAACATCAGCTTGTTCTGTTAAGCTTTGAGAATAAAAAATCTGGAAGCTGATCAAAACGATCCCATAATGCCAATATGGGTAAACAGCGACACAGTTAAAGGAGACCTATACAATACAATGATTTCGTTAGATCCAACCCCATGTGCATTTTGTCAGATTTTGGGGGAATATCCAATCACAACATGTGTAAACTAACAACAAAGAAATAAATTATTAGTACCCCATTTTAATATTTGAACCTATGCTCTCTATCATTGGCCAGGTGCTTGAAGAAGTGGGTGAACAAAATGGGGCTCTCTTATTAATACTGGTCTCAACACAGCAAAGTGGATCCCAGTGGACGTACTTATGGTGAATTATAGAATGCTAGTTATTATTCCTGGAAAGTGAACTCCTTGTAAAAGCCCCCTCCCCACACTGCCTGTGTTAGACAGATGAGCTAATTATGAGGGGAAAAGACAGATATCGTGTTTACTGAACCTGATTATAATGTAGTATTTATATTTTTCAGTGTTTCACAGCAAGGTGCAAGACCTGGATACATTTACCGGAATCATGGCTAATATATGAAAAAAACCCCCAGATATTTCCAGGACCAAAATTTCTGGGACAACTTCTAAATTGTGACTTGGGAGAAAGCAACTCTGCATAGTTTATAATACAAAAAAAAACTCAGAACCTTTGCTTCTTTCAAATTTATATTTTATTCATTATTTTTTGCTTATATTCTTCAGTATTTTTTAATATTAGGTACATAAATGTGATGTGTTCTTACTGTTTAAAATGTAAAATACTAAACTACTCTTCACTGTATAATACATGGCTGACAGGAGCTTAGCTTGGAAAATTACTTAGTGTGACAGAAATTGCAGTGTTACTCCTGTCACATTTGACATATCACACAAACATCTTTCTCAAGCTTCATCTTGTATTTACAGTTTCTTGGTTAGTTATGTGAAAAGCATGCACATTGCCAGGTTTTCTTATGCTGCATCACTTTAACGTCCAGTTACATCCAAACGGAAAAGGGTTAGAATTTCTGTCTTTATGTAGAATGTGCTCTATTTAGGGTGCCTTGATTTTAATGAAGAACAACTAGAACTTAATATAAGGTACATAATATACATACATTTTAATTACAAGGTAGGAAAATGGAGGTTGAGAGGATGATTGACCGGGAGAGAGAAAAATAGTCTACTTTCTAGGCTTTCACACTAGTTTTTACCATAACTTTCACGCACAAATACCTCTGTCCAGTCTTGGAACACTCCCTCCCAATGGGTCCCAGCAAATCACATCCACACTTGTGGAATTGATGAGAACTTCTCCAACAGTGCATGCATCTGTCAGGTCATCTGAGACCAGGTGACAGATGCACTCCGTAGGAAGTGCACCGCTAAGATAGTGGACCCTAGCACTGACTGCTGCGGATAGTACCCAGGGAGGTTCAGGAAGCAGGTCTACTGGATCACTAACACAGATCCCAGTGGGAGCTAGAGCATAGATTCCCCAGGGTGTGGAGTCTAAGAGCCAGCAGGTGTTAACCAGAGCCATTAGTGGTGAGGATGGACTGCGTTGCAGTCTGGCTCCAGGTCCCTGCCCCTAGGGTCTCACAGCTCACGCTCACGGTAGACTACAGGAGAAGGAAGCAGCAGGCTAGAACAACAAGGATAGTAAAGGGATAAGGCAGAGGTCAGGGTGACTAGCAGACACGCCAAAGGTTCGTAGTCACAGGCAAGCAGAGATAGTCAGGGACATGCCAAAAGGTCAGGGTCACGAGCAGACAGGAATAGTTGAGAACACGCCAAGGTCGGAAACAGAGACAAACAAAGAGCACATGGCAAGGAGGAACCAGGCAGCCAAACACACAATAAATACACAATGGTTGATCAGCAAGGTTGGCTTGCAATGTCCAGGTTAATATAGTGTTCCTAATTAGAGACCGGGGTGGAGCTATGCTGAGGGAAGATTAAACAGTCAGGTGAGGGTGGCTGGCCTCTAAAGTTGAAGACAGAAGGAAAGGTGAGCTGACAGACACACATTACTGCATAACCATGACAGTACCCCCCTCTTACGAGGCCTCCCCCTTCCCCGCCTGGGCCCAGGCTTAAAGGGAAACTTCAGATAGAACCTCCTCAACAGACGAGGAGTAAAGACCTCAGATGCAGTGATCCAAGACCTCTCCTCAGGACCAAACCCTTTCCAATGTACGAGGTACTGAAGAATGCCTTTACGGAGCTGGGAATCCAAAACTTGACTAACCTTATACTTTATATTATCCTCAGTGACCGGAACTGAGGTAGGGAGAGGACAAGAGGACTTATTGAGGACTAAAGGCTTTTTAGGAATGGGTAAGGGCATGAGAAGACAATCAGGCATCTGAGCAGGGTCCCCCAGACCCTTAAAGATGAGCTGGACATCCAGCACAGGACCATCAGACTGGGTAGATGTCAGTGGATCCCTTGGGTCAGGTTGGTTAGAAGGTGACGTGTCACAAGAGTCAAGCTGGAAAGCTGAAACACAAACAGAATGCAGAGAGCCCTGAGAAAAAGATTGAAAACCCCACCTGGCCGAATGAGGCAGTCTATCCAAAGGATGGATTGAGCCTCTTAAACAGGTTTGAACAGACGTAGTAGCAGTAGGGTGAGGTCAGGTTACAGAAGGTCCTGAACAAGAAGCAGGAAGCTCACTGGGCATGGGCTGGACTGGCATCACTGGTGCAGAGGCCGACTGAATAGTATCGCCAGGTGTAGCGACTATCTCAAGCGCATCACAGGGCGTAGCGACTGTGGAACTTGCGGACAAGTTAGCCTGGCTGTGCATCCAAGGGAGTTTAGGGACAGGAAAAGGTAAATGGTTATGCAAATTGGAGTGAATGATTGGCTCAGGTTCATAAGTGGGCTCCTCAATGAGAGTGCCACATGATCTAGAGAGTGCATCAGTCCGACTATTGCAGGACACATACCAGAAATCGCTATATAAAGTGGGAAGAGCACAAGATAGTGGCATGGTGGCAACAGGAAGTCTCTTTTTTGGGGTAACCTTGAGTAGGCAGGAAGAGGAACAGGAGGAACCCCAAGCCAGGATCTGTCCAGCAGTCCAGTCAACATGTGGAGAATGGAGCCGTAACAAAGGAAGACCTAATATGATAGGAGATAAAGCCTTAGGTAAGACAAGGAAGGATATCCACTCATAGTGGAGTGTCCCTACCGACATCTTAACAGGGAGGGTCTGGAAGCGGATAGGGCTCCCTGGGAGAACAGTGCCATCAATCGCCAAGACCACCAATGACGTTGTAAGGGGCAAAGGGGTCAGTCTCATGGAAGATGCAGTTTCCCAATCTATGAAATTGCCAGTGGCTCCGGAATCCAGATGTGCCGAGACCAAATGAGAGAAAGCGCCGACATGAAGGAATACAGAATGGAGAAGACGAGAAGGTGAAGGTGATATTTCAGGGTCTAATACTCCACCTTCCAGATGTATTAGCCCAAAGCGTTTTTCCAGACGAAGAGAACAAGTGTCACGTAAATGACCTTTGACCCCACAGTAGAGGCACAGGCCCAGAGTTCTGCGCCTAGCGCGTTCTTCGGGAGATAACTTGGTCTGGCCCAGCTGCATAGGTTCCTCAGCAGGCAGGGGGTGCTCCTCGGATTGAAGAGAAGGGACAGGGAGCTCAGGCTGCCTAAAGAACGGGGAGTGCTGGCGTCTTTTTTCCAGGGCCCTTTCCTGAAAGCGAATATCGATCTGGTTACACAAGCTGATGACACCGTCCAGATCAGCAGGGAGGGATCTTCCTGCTAATTCACCCTTCACTCTATCAGAGAGGCCATGTAAAAAGGTTGCAACTAGGGCCTCATTATTCCAGCTCAATTCAGCTCATAAATGGACTCTTGACGGAGACGTAAAAGAGCGCTGGCCGCTAAGGAGATACGACCCGGTTCCTCGAAGATATTACGAAAAAATTTCAAGAAATCAGACAGGCTAGAAACCACTGGATCATTCAGTTCCCACAGAGGAGCAGCCCAGGCTAACGCCTCGCCGGATAGGAGGGATATAATATAGGCTACCTTCGCACGATCGGACAGGAAGTTTTGGGGCTGGAGTTCAAGGCCCTACAGGCCTTGGAGTCCCCAGAGAAGCGGCCCGGAATTGGCAGTCACCTGGCCCCTGAATCTCACAGCTCACGCTCACGGTAGACTACAGGAGAAGAAAGCAGGCTAGAACAACAAGGATAGTAAAGGGATAAGGCAGAGGTCAGGGCGACTAACAAAAAGGAACAACAGAGTGCATGCCAAAGGTTCAGGGTCACAGGCAAGCAATGATAGTCAGGGACACGCCAAAAGGTCAGGGTCACGAGCAGACAGGAATAGTTGAGAACACGCCAAGGTCGATAACAGAGCTAAACGAAGAGCACACGGCAAGCAGGAACCAGGAAGCCGAATAAACAATAGTTGATCAACAAGGTTGGCTTGCAATGCTCAGGTTAATATAGTGTTCCTAATTAGAGACCGAGGTGGAGTTATGCTGAGGGAAGAATATTTAAACAGTCAGGTGAGGGTGGCTGGCCTCTAAAAGTGAAGACAGAAGGAAAGGTGAGCTGACAGACACACATTACTGCATAACCATGAAAGCATCATTGTCCTTTGTCCCAAGCTCTAAATTAATTTTAATGCAGGTGATTACACAGGATGGAAGATACGACCATAATGTTTCCCCCCCCCAAACATTTATCCCTTAATATCACTGCTCAGCAAACCTCTGATGGTTGTTTTTCGATTTTCATCCACCTCAACGCATAGCCTCTTGTAGTCTGTTTTTTGAGGAGGTATATAATAAATTTATAATAAAGTTGCATGAATATCAATTGTATCAGTATTTTTTTTTAAATGCTCATTGAAGTAATGGCCAGCACATTTGTATACTTGACTATATTTCCATAATCAGGAGAGATAAAGTAATAAAATTATAATCAAGAAGCAAACTTTCTGTATTCTAATAGAAACAGTGTATCCATTGCTGTTTGTGTCCTTGTTTAGGGATTTCTTACTTTCTGTTTACTATGACCAGGGATGAGCCAAACACCCCCCCCCCCCCGGTTTGGTTCACACCAGAATCGCGAACAGACAAAAAATATGTGTGAACATGCGAACATTGTTACAGTCTATGGGACACGAACATGAAAAATCAAAAGTGCTTATTTTAAATGCTTATATTTATTGTCATAAATAGTGTTTAGGGACCCGGGTCCTGCCCCAGGGGACATGTATCAATGCACAAAAAAGGTTTTAAAATGGTTCTTTTTTTTAGTAGCAGTGATTTTAATGAATGCTTAACCACTAGCCGACCAGCACACGACGATGTACGCCGGCACAATGGCCCGGCAGGGCAAATGGGCGCACAGGTACATCCCCTTTAAATCGTGGCATTGTGGGTGCGAGCCCGCCACATGCTCCGTGACCGTGCCCGCGGGTCCAGCGGACTCGATGTCCGCCGGGGGCCCGCGATCGTATCACGGAGCGGAAGAACGGGGAGATGCCTTTGTAAACAAAGCATTTCCCCATTCTGCCTAGTGACATGACAGGGAGCTACTGCTCCCTGTCATCGGGAGCAGTGATTGTTGTCATGTCAGTGGAAGCCCATCCCCCCACAGTTAGAACACCTCCCTAGGACACACTTAACCCCTTGATCACCCCCTAGTGTTTAACCTCTTCCTTGCCATTGTCATTTACACAGTAAGTGCATTTTTATAGCACTGATCGCTGTATAAATGACAATGGTCCCAAAATGGTGTCAAAAGTGTCCGATGTGTCCGCCATAATGTTGCAGTCAAAATAAAAATCTCAGATCGCCACCAATACTAATAAAAAAATAATAATAAAAATGCTATAAATCCCCTATTTTGTAGATTCTATAACTTTTGCGCAAACCATTCAATATACGCTTATTGCAATTTTTTTGTACCAAAAATATGTAGGAGAATACATATCGGCCTAAACTGAGAAAAAAAATTGTTTTTTTATATATTTTTTGGGGATATTTATTATAGTAAAAATAAAAAATATTGGGGTGTGACCGGATGTTGGTGATGGTGGTGTGGGAGTGTGGAGAGTGAGTGGCGAGATGTGATCTCCCCTCTCTGCTACTGACCGACTATATTGCTGGGTAGCTCCGTGCTTTGCAGCCCTGCTCCTGGTGTCCTGTGCCGGGGTGGACGAGAGCGGTGGTGACGTTCGGCTGGTGAGTCAGCGCATGAATTCCTCCTTCACAACGTAGCTTCGCTTCGCTGTCGGAGCGGCTGCTGCTACTGCTACTGCGCCAGACTTCCCGCTGTTGAAGCACGGGGGCAGGAGAGTACAGGTGAGCGACACTGTAACAGCACGCTGGGACTATTAGAGGCAGCAGGTGGGCTGTAACAAGTGCTGTGAAACATCGCAGAATGCTGTGGGACTTTGAGACAGGGTATAAGGCTTGCACAGTTCATTGACTTTGTTATCAGGAGAAGACGTGCAAGTAATCCTGCAATATAAAACAAGGGAACTAAGGATAACCCGGGCGCATGCTATATAGCTTTTAAAGAACAGTGTCAAACAGCACAATACAGCATAAATTTACAAGTTATGCGCTGTGCTTGGGTGACCATGTGAGTACCGGGGTACTCACATGGCACTGGTGCGTCAGTGCACCATACTATAACGGCTTTCTATGCAAAATCACTGGATGTTTGGTGCGGTATGCTGTGCTGGGACAGCGCTGGTGTAAAGTCTGTGTCAGTCTCTCCATCCTGGCCCCTCCCCAGGACGGAGAGACTTTCACGGACTTTACAGCAGCGCTGTCCCAGCACAGCATACCGCACCAAACATCCAGTGATTTTGCATAGAAAGCCGTTATAGTATGGTGCACTGACGCACCAGTGCCATGTGAGTACCCCGGTGTGGGGAGCATTTTCTTTTAATAAAAGTATTTTGACTATATTACACTATATAGTTTCCTTTTCATTTATATGTATGGAGCCACATTGTTTCCAGCTGGAGGAGTGCAGCAGACACTGAGATTGAGCCCAGGGGTGGCTCCAAAGCGTATTTGGACTTAGGGTAGAAGCTGAGTCACACGCTCTGAGGTGAGCACATTAGCTTAAGGGGGTCACGAAGGAGCACAGGAGCATGTTTTGCAGCACTCAGGATATCTTCGGCATGATGTTGGATTGTTGTCACAGCTGAACACCACCTGCACGCATTGTTTTATTATCACTGTTGGACATTATTTGCATGCACTATTTAGAGTGCCAAAGAGAACTTTTTTTTTTTCCATTATTTATTATTTATTAATTTTTTCATTTAAAATAGCAGGAAACTTTATATTGAGCACTAAGCACTTTTTATGTTGATTAAGACACTATGGGGGTCATTTACTATAACTCCAGGAAGTACTGGGCACTATGGCAAATAATAGAGCCAATTTTAGCCAAATGGAAACAAAACGGCGAATTTGCGCATGAAAATCAGCGCTACAAGTGGAGAACAAACGTTTGAAAATTCTAAATTGCCGCTAATTAGCGCTTCCGCGTATATACAAATGCCAATTCTTATCAAGTTGTTATATAGCAGTGTACTGTAGCCATGATCCATGTATGTGAAAGAAACATTTTTATGTGAGATGTGCTCTACCTCGTGTGCATCTATTGATGTATGTTGCAATTAGTATTCCTATTTCTTTCCTTCTTTTGCTAACTAATGCAGTTATGAATGATTATTACATAGTAATGTCTGCTATTCTGTAAAGTTACATGTATTAAACATTTAGGTTACCTATTTGTTGTATGTTGTTTTTTATTTTTTAATTTAGGTGACTATAAAGCGGTAATTATTTATATTCATTCTTTAATCATACTACACTATTATGTAGGTCTCATACTTAGCACAATGGCTCAGATGTCTCCACAGCACTCATGGTACAAGTTCAAATACCAGCCAACCTACCATCCCCCAGCTGTGTTTATTTTTTCAGTGCACAAGCGAATTAAAATGAACAAACAAAAAAATGTAATCTGCCCATTAGTTAGTGTGTGGTGTTTGGAATTTCACACCATAATAGTATTGAATACTTACATATCATTGCATGCATTTGAAGAGTTAATATAATCAGCCAAATTTAAAGTGCATTGGCTAATTGGCATTCACCTATTTTCAGCATATGCTACTTTGGCTAATTGGCTAATAGTCATTTGCTTTTTTTTTCACTAATTCAATCTTTTAGTATTTCTCTGTGGGATTTGAACCCATGAGTTCTTCAAGGTAGAAGTGCTGACTGCTAGCCTATTGGGTGTAGCACAGTCATAAATAGAAAATACATAGAAAATACATTCACTAGTGTTTGATGTTTCTTCTCCCCGAGCTGTCTCTCCTGCTGCCACCATCTTCCCCGCTGATGTGTTCTTCAGCACAGCCGGTTACCCACTAATAAAAAAAAAAGCCGCTCTTCTTGTGGCGGTCTTCTGTGGCCATCCGATAATGTCACCCGGAGAGTCCGCTCCATGGCTATGTAAGAGACGCCACACAGCGGGTGACAACACAGCAGAGGAAGATCACCATGGAAAAAGAGCAGCTTTTTTTTATTAGCGGGTAACCAGCGGTGCGGAAGAAGACAGCAGATGGAGAACATGGCAGCGGCAGGAGAGACGGCTCTGGGAGAATACAGCTCGGGGAGAAGATGGAGGAGGGAGAGACAGCGTCTGGAGAAGATGGCCAAGGGAAGAAGACAGCTCGGAGCTATTTTACAATGAAGGACTTGTCAAAAACCGGCTATTGATTTTTTTTACATTTCACTGCTTTTTTTGGTGAATGGGTAGGGGTAAAATGTACCCTATACCTATTCACATAGGGGGCAGGATCTGGGAGCCGACTTTTTAAAGGGGGCTTCCAGATTCTGATAAACCCCCTGCCTGCAGACCGACAACCACCGACCAGGGTTGTCGGGAAGAGGCCCTTGTCCCCATCAACATGGGGAAAAGGTGCTTTGGGGCATGTGGCTTGGTAAGGTTCAGAAGGGGAGGGTGCTCACTCGTCCCCCCCTATCCTGACCTCCAGGCTGCATGCTCGGATAAGGGTCTGGTATGGATTTTGGGGGGCCCCACATCAAATTTATTTTACAATTTGGTGTGGGGTTCCCCTTAAAGTCCATACCGAAGGGCCTGGTATGTACTGGGGGGACCCTACGACATTTTTTTCCTTGAATTTTGGAATTCCATACCATAATATTATTGAATAAGTACATACCATTGCATGCATTTGAAGAGTTAAAATATGGAATAAAGCAAGCTGATGTGCTTTGGCTAATTATGCTTCTGAGTACAATGCACACTTCTAGGAGGTAATGCTGTCAGTGGGATTTGAGTTCATGGCTTGAACTTTTGGGGGCAGCAGGGTATACCGCTATGCTACAGAGCTGAGCACTTACCTACAGAGAAAATACATTTACTAATGTTTGATTCAATACAAGAATGTTTTGCATTTCAGGCATTAATATTATAGTAACAACCATGCTCATGCCGATGTGCCGATGTGGCATTGGCTAATAGGCGTTCGCCTCTTTTCAGCATACGCTGCTGAGTACAATGCAAGCTTTCAGTAGGTGATACCATCTGTGTGATTTTCAGCCATTTGAGCACAATTATATTGAGAACATATGTTTACTAGTGTTTGATGGTGGGACTACTTTATATTCTAGGTATAAAATAGTACTCAGCACAGTGACTTAGGCACCTTTCACACTTGTGCAACCTGAAAGTTGCGAGATTTTAATGCGACTTTAAGCAATGCCTGTGTAATCTTGAGGTCTATGGACGCAGGAGTCGCAGGGAAAGACACGCAACTTTCCCATGATTTTGCATCAGCAATTTTGCCGCAATTCCAGGGAATGCCTGTGTAAACTTGAGGTCTATGGACCTCAACTCGCATCAAAGTCAGACCAAAGTAGTACAGGGACTACGTTGAAGTCAGTGTTACTTGAAGTCGCACAGATATGAATGGTACACATTGAAAATCATGGGGTATGACTTGTCATACGACTCTGATGTCCAAAGTTGCACAAGTGTGACTCAGCCTGACTTTGTCAGCGATTTCAGAGACATCAGTGCACTTTCCTGCACAAATGGCTAGTGAAATCACATAGGTCCCAACTGTTCTCCTTTAAGAAGGTGTCCTATGCCTACCTACTTTTGCTAATAGGTGTCCCTTATACCCATCTCAAAAAGTTGGGAGGTAAGAAATCGCCCCCTGAAGTCGCCCAAAGTAGTGCAGGAACTACTTTTGGGAATTGTTGTGGCGTCGCACCAATTTGGACAGTTCCATTGCCATCAATAGGCGCTGATTTGGCCTACAATTTGACATGTCAATTCAGACCTATGTGAACATGGGTGAAGTTGCATAGATATTAGAGCTGCACGGTTCTGGCCAAAATGAGAATCACAATTTTTTTGCTTAGAATAAAAAGATCACGATTCTCGTGACATAAAATCTTTCACATTATCCCACAAGAAATTGGGCTAACTTTTCTTTTCTTTTTTTTAAATCATTAAAGTAATTTTTTCCAAAAAAAATTGCATTTGAAAGGCGCAAATACAGTGTGACATAAAATATTGTAACAACCACCATTTTATTCTCTAGAGTCTCTACTAAAAATATATATATAATGTTGGGGGGTTTTAAGTAATTTTCTAGCAAAAAAAAAATGATTTTAACCTGAAACCAACAAATGTCAGAAAAATGTTTAGTGTTTAAGTGGTTAAACTTTCCTCACTTACACAGAATTCTATTTAATTGACAAATTGTTACAAGGTTTCTAGTCAAGTTCACTGATAAAGAATGTTCTAATTCTTGGCAGACTTCCTGTTTTTTCGGCTGTGGCTTCAGAAGAGCAGAGAGAGTTCTTTGCAATAGCAAGAATCGTGAAACGCTTTTTTCAAGATCGTAAAGGGGAAAAAAATTACGACGACGATTAATCGTGCAGCTCCAATAAATATTAATGGAAATCAAGGGGGACAACTTTTCATGTGACTCTGAGGTCCAAAGCTCCATGAAAAGTCACCCAAGTGTGAAAGTAACCTAATGCGATTAATTGATAACACCTTTGAATAAGGCCCCATTTGCACAGCTTTGTCATGACTTGAAGCAATGTCTGTGTAATCTTGTGGTGTATGGACCTCAAATTGCATCAGTCAAACCAAGGTAGTGCAGGGACGAATTTGTTACACTTTCAGGATGCACAAGTGACAATAGGGCCAAATTCAAAAGGTGTTATCCTTGAATCTCATTCACACTGCTGCGACCTGAAAGTCACACTATTTTGCTGCCACTTTGCCGCTGCAACTTGGCCCCAACTTCTGGGAATGCCTGTGCAATATTGTACCCGATATACCTCAAGTCACACCAAAGTAGTACAGGGACTACTTTGAAGTTGGTGCGACTTAAAGTAGCACAGATATGAATGGTTGTCATTGAGAATCATGGGGTACAACTTGCCATGCAACTCAGAGGTCCAAATTTGCTGGAAAATTCGCTCAGCTGTGAAACAAGTCATATATATTTTAATAAAAGGAGCTCTCATTTATACTTGCATAGTCCTTACTGATTTACATCAGCAGAACAAATGCAGGAAGTGATGTGTGCACATGGGACGGAAGCAAATGTGTGGTGATGCCAAACAAATCAATGAACCCCACCCACACCAAATCTAACTATGACATCCACCCCCGCATTGATTAAGTACAAGTACATATCCTACACTTACCCGGCCAATGAGCAGCGCCTCCTCTCTGCTAAAGAGACCTCGCCATGTCCACCTAGATTGAGATCCTGACCAGCACAAGAACTTCCGGGTGCATACAATGACTAATTTCCAGGTCAGAAGGTGAAACCACATTGCAGCTGCGAATATTTGATCTCAACCATGATTAGTATTTTTTTATTTTCAGATATGCAAATCTGTATTTCTACATATATTTGAAGGTAAACTTAAGGGAGTTTGCTAAGAAATGGTGTCCCTGGGTTAGCAGCAGGTGAATTACAAAGGCAAAAGGCCCAGTTTGAGCCCTGGTTCACACTGACAGCAGGAGGAAAGCGTACAGCTGAACTCCCACAATTTCATTCCTGCATGTCAGTCCCGACTGTGGGGGCAACATCAGAGACATCGTTGCAGGTTTCTGCACCAATATCAATACAAATCGCACTAATTAGAACAGTGCAATTGCCACAGATTTGACATGTCAAATCACACCAATGTGAACCAAAGCTGACAGATTCAAACACTGCCTATCCACCAGCTGAATTCATTACCTGCAATTCTCCACAGCTGTTATATATAAAGATTCCACCTTTATCATTAACTTGCAGTTGTGCAGAAGCCTAGGTTTACATTGGAGCGATTGGTCATGCGATTTGAGAGATCAAATCGCGTGACTATTGGCAATGGCACTGGCACTGTTCCAATTGATGCAACATTTTTTTTGTGGCACCGCATCAATTTGCTAAAGTAGTTCCTGCACTATTTTTGCCGATTTCAGGTGCGACTTCAATAGACATTTGTGTATGAAGCCACCTGAAATCACGCTGACCTTGCTACTTTGAAATCATGCTACTTCAAGTGAAGTAGCACAATTTCAAAGTAGCACGTGAACCAGGGCAAAGAGATTAGTTTTTTGGTGCACAAATACATATTGAAATAAAATATAAAAGAGATATTGCACTTTCCCAAAACCGCCACCCACAAAAACTAAAGAAA
Source organism: Lithobates clamitans (assembly GCA_037952925.1). NCBI lineage: Eukaryota > Metazoa > Chordata > Amphibia > Anura > Ranidae > Lithobates > Lithobates clamitans. Next base: position 343,153 of record JBBGZY010000006.1, on the reverse strand, counting down.
GAAAAGTAGAAGGAAAAAAAAAAAACCCGACACCACAACAAGAGCTCAATGTACTTTTATTTTACCAGCAGAAAAAAAATAAATTTACATTTACTAGCTTCAAAAAAATTTGGACAGGATATATGGTACTACATTTAGCAACGGAATTTTAAGGGCCCTGCTCATAGGAGCTTACAATCTAAAATTAGACAAAACCTTAGAGTGGACACAGCTTTAATTTCAGTGTATAACGGGCAACACATCACATTATTATCTGAAAGATTATAGAAACATACTTAACAGTCATTCTTACAAAGCATTCCAACATAATATTGCAAAAGACTTATTCAAAACACCCACCACCAGCCCACAATCCACACATACATACATTGGTGACCATGTTCTACTGGAAGCTGCATTTTGGTGTACACAATTAAACGAGATCAAAAATAGTAGGTCAGCAGATGCTTCCAAACGATGTTTGCATGATCAGACAGGAACAATACACACACAACATTGACAGCATGGCCACATAAACCCACTTTTGATTGAAAAAATGCACAAGAATTTCATCAAATCTCCCAATATCATTCCTTCTCCATCACAACAAAAAACCTGACCTTCTCAGGCCAAACGAACCCCCCTACTGCAGGCCTTTATATAAGAGAGGTTGTATTGTTAGCACACTGACACACCCAATAGAAGTACACGCCCACCAGTATCTTTCAATCTGTCTCTTCATGTATGTCTAAAGTGATTGCACCTGATGAGCAGGAACACATAATAGTATTCGCAACTGTGTTAGCCTTGGCTATGTGCATCAAATCTCCAACTACGGGACAAAGATCAAAGTCCATTTGCATCCACATAAACAAAGCAAAAGTTTTCTAAGCATATGTTCCTGTGCAGTGTAAACCCTAAAATTTGAAATGTCCAAGTCCCTGGGCATGATTAGTGCTAATAAACATTAATATCAGTCCCTGGCTGCAATGAGCTTCCAATATAAAGTCCAAAATTAACTTTCTTACATTAGAACCTATTTCGACAGGAGACAAATAAGATGCCAGCATGTCTTTAGATTGTGGTGAGAAACCCACACAGGGAGAACATATAAACTTCAACACAAGCATTAGCATGTTGGTGGAAGTGAACCAACATCCCAGGTGCTGCTAGACAGAACTGCTACCCACTTAGCCACCAGGGCAGACCCACACATGTTCTCTGCATCTCTGTGGTGTGAACTAGCCCTAAGTCCATAGCCATGCTCAGTGTCACAAGCAATATACAGTATATTGGCGTAAGTATTGGGATGCCTGCCTTTAAACACACATGAACTGTAATGGCATCCCAGTATTAGTATTGGGTTCAAAACTCATTTGGCCCACCCTTTGCAGCTATAACAGCTTCAACTCTTCTTGTCCACAAGGTTTAGGAGTGTGTCTATGGGAATGTTTGACCATTCTTCCAAGTGCATTTGTGAGGTCAGGCACTGAAGTTGGACAAGAAGGCCTGACCTACAGTCTCCTCTCTAATTTATCCCCAAGGTGTTCTGTTGTGTTGACGTCAGGACTCTGTGCAGGCCAGTCAAGTTCCTCCACCCCAAAATCACTCATCCATGTCTTTATGGACCTTGCTTTGTGCACTGGTCCAAATGATTTGGTGGAGGGGGATTATGGTGCGGGGTTGTTTTTCAGGGGTTGGGCTTGGCCTCTTAGTTTCAGATAAGGGAACTCTTAAGGCGTCAGCATACCAAGACAATTTGGACAATTTCATGCTCCCAACTTTGTGGGGACAGTTTGGGGAAAGCCCCTTCCTGTTCCAACATGACTGCACACCAGTACACAAAGCAAGGTCCATAAAGACATGGATGAGCAAGTTTGGGGTGGAGAAACTTGACTGGCCTGCACAGAGTCCTGGCCTCAACCCGATAGAACACCCTTTGGCTGAATTAGAGTAGAGACTGCAAGCCAGGCCTTCTCATCCAACATCAGTGCCTGGCCTCACAAATGCACTTCTGGAAGAATGATCAAACATTCCCATAGGCAGACTAAATCTTGTGGACAGCCTTCCCAGAAGCTGTTCTAGCTGCAAAGGGTGGGCCAAATCAAATTTTAACCCTACGGACTAAGACTGGGCTGCCATTAAAGTTCATGTGTGTGTAAAGGCAGGCGTCCCAATACTTTTGGCTATATAGTGTATCTGGAAAAGACTTACAATGGTGGTGGAACCCTCCTACACATAACTACTACAATTAGACATAGTTATAGGACCTGGGAAATGAGACAACTTCTCTACATGAAGTAACATGGTTGGGATTTGAACCCAGACCCTCAGAGATACTAAGCAGAAGTTCTAACCTCTAAGCCACAGAGCTGCCACGTGTGAGACCCTCCTACACATAACTACACATAAATACACATAAAAACACATAAATACTGCATTTCTATGGACATACAGGTGATGGAATTACATTACTCAAGAGTTATTCTTCTTGATTTATTCTGTGATATTTGGTGTTTTTTTGTGGGTGAGAGTAGAATATTACCCTCAAATTTTTGGGAATGACATTTTGATTTCTGATGTTGGTACACATATCACATTTTTGGGCTCAAATTATGAATATTTGCAAATAATACAAAGCACAAAAAATTGTGATTCATTTTAAATTTTCATCAGCAACGGTATTGTTTGTGGATTGTAAAGACACCTGTGTGAGTTTGGGGTAAAGATGGTTGTGCGATGAAGAAAAACAAGTGAAAGTGACAGAGAAAAATATATTTTACCAAAACATCAAAACATTCCACATTGTAGCATTCTTAAAATCAAAATATTTTAAGTAGAAGCAACAATGTTGCAAAGGAAAATGTATTTCACAGAAAGATACATTTCATCTCAACATTAAAAGGTTTTTTTTGTAAAAGTTAGAATTGTTCCATTAGAATCAGTGACTGAAACTTCATTTGGACTAAATTAGAGCAGATTTTAACTCCCAAAAAATGTTCTCTAATTAGCTCTCATTTTGGTATTTACTATACCTCCAGGTAAAAAAGACACTTGAGTTAAAATGAGAGTTATTTTCAGGTCTGAGCATGCTCAGTTGTGTTGGCACCTAGTTGTCCAAAACGGGGAATTTTTCACTTTTCAGACTTTTAAAGATATTTCAGTGTAGAAATCACTTTTTCACACAGTTTAAAAGCAGATAATCTTTAAATAATATACCGCATATTTCAGTACCATTTAGGCAATTATATCATGCTCTAAAAATTATTTCCATGTGCAATTCTCTAGGTTTTAGCAGAGTAAGGGTTTGGGCTCTATTTAGTTTCAGAGAGCTATAGTAAATTCGATTTTGGGAGAATTTTCTCACCAGCGCTATAGTGAATACCGTTTTAGCGCGAATTACCGCTATTAGCGCTAATTCGCGCTAAATTGCCGCGAATTAGCGCTAAATTGCCGCGAATTAGCGCTAATTTGCTGCAATTTGCGCGAATTAGCGCCATAGCGCTATAGTAAATGACCCCCTATGTATGGTGTAACAAGCACTATTAAGCACTAATTTATGGTGTAACATGCACTTGTTTTTTCACACCTTGTTTATTTATTCAACATTCATATTATTTGTATTTAATGTTATCACACTAGTAAGCACAGAGTTGGTTATTATTAATTTTGTTTTTGGGGTCACCCAAGCGCAGCGCATAACTTGTAAATTTATCCTATGCACGTTATATGAAGCGTGATTAGCGCATGCAGCTGGAGGTAGCACAAGTAAGGCATAAGATCATTGTGGCTCACAGAATTTTTCCAATTGGATTTGAGCACAATACAGCATAACATAGCTCAATTTAACATTTTGCAGTACCACCCTTATTGCTATCTGCAGTGTTCTTGCCCGCTCCGTGTCCCTCCCTTCTGTTTTTGGTATTATCTTTTCATATCACTAATATATTAAAATCCAGCCATGTCATGAAAAAGAGGGGATGAACCAGTTAATCTGGAGAACGTGGGGCCCCAATCACTGTGATCCACGAAGGAGAAAGGAAGTCAGGCAGCAGCGGCAGCGGCAAAACTAGAGAAATATGCACACACTCCCAAAAAGACTCCCACAAAAAATGGGCAATTAACGCAAGTAAAAGCTCCTGTGGATAGGAAAAGCCAAGGGCAGGCATCAACAGCCTTAGTAGGAGCGGGGCCTAAGAACGCGAATAATAATAAGGGTGCAGGGATGGCGGAAAAAGATCATATGCCAACATCAGTTAACATTCCCCCTACGGAGGTAGAACCCACCCTGAGGGAAGTACTGCAAGCTGTTAACTCATGTAAAACATCGCTAGAGGGGTTAAGCTGTCAAGTTAAAGAGGTCAAAGAAGAACTGTCACTAATGAGGCAAGATCTACAAAAAGGATTAGAAAAGATAACACCTCTAGAGGGAAGGGTAAGCCAAGTGGAAGATGATGTATTCCCCTTACAGCAAGAAGTTAAAACCATAAAGGATCAACTGGGCAGAGTCATTGAAAAAATGGATGAAATGGAAAACCGTCTCAGAAGGGACAATGTGAGGGTAGTGGGGTTCCCAGAAGGGAGTGAGGGGCCCAATCCTATTGCTTTCTTGGAAAGATGGCTTACAGAAATATTTGGAAGAGAGTCATTTTTCCCTACAGTTTTCGATTGAAAGGGCTCACAGAGTCCCTTTTAGGGCTCCTCCCCCCGGAGGACATTCTAGATCGCTATTATTGAAGTTTTTGAATCACAATGATAAAATAACCCTACTGCGCAAAGCCAGAGAGATGGGACCCACCCTCTATAAAGGATCCAAAATCTCATTCTTCCTGGACTTCTCAGTAAATATTATTTGATCTCATATATCTGTTTTACCCATACGATCCTTCTACCAGATATAAAAGAAAAAATAAGAGGCGCTCACACCCCCCAAGTAGTGTAGATTAGGTGAACTACAATTACGCCGAATAATAGTGCATGTATTAACATGTGAACCTATTCATATACACAGTGCTTGCACACTCAATTTATAACCATGCATAAATTAATTCACCATGTGTAAAAGGTGGAAAAATTTGTGCCAATGGTGTACTATATTATTCATATAGTATAAACCACCATATCATGTGATGTACATAAAGTCCATAACTGTAAAAATATATATGAAAAACATAAACTATAAAAATCAGTCTAAAATCATGTGACAAAAAATCGTGATATAATTGTGACCAAAAAATCTTTAGCAAAGAAATCTTCAATGGATGCTGTGATCTTGATAAGTGTATGATTCCACGTGTCCTTCACCTCACCACCGTGAAACGTGAATCCACTCCCAAAAGAAACTCACTCACCAATTTTTATTACCAGCACTCTCATGCACGGCAAAAAACGATTTTTTACCACACTTCAGGGTAATCAGATATACGAATATCCCACAGTGCTTGATATACCGGTCCACATGAAAAATAATCAAAGTGCTCACATAGCGTAAACCAGCACGGCAAGTTTATTAAAACCACTACAATCTTCTAGAAAATCACTCACATTTAAAAGATTTAAAACAGCAGCAAATGCAGTGTAGCTCACAGCAACTTCAACAATCAGTGGATGAACTCAAAACACAAATGGTCACGGTGGACCCGAGGTGTGCTAATGCTTGGACTCACAGTCTCTTTCCCTTCCTCGGTAGGTTTTTAATGGGGGTGCAGGGTTGATGGGGGGTGGGGAGTAAGGGGCTTAGTAAGTTTAAGACAGAGTAAAATTAGAGTACACACAGTATCCGTGGTGAAATATAGGGAAGTAGGGAAAGGAAAAGCAGGTTTGAGTACAAGCGTGGAAAATAAGAAAGGAAAAAGAAAGAGAAGGGAAAAATGTATAGTCACTAGTAAGAATAGTAGGAAAAGCCCTATGGGCATTAAAGCACAGAGTGTAATTAAGGTTTTTTATATAATGCACTTTATTGATTTTGTAGTGGGGTCCTTTGTCAGTTGCCTCATGGGTATGGAGTCACAGAGTGTAATTGAGGTTTTTTACACAACGCACTTTACTGATCCTGAAGCTGGGTTTTTTCTTTTTATTATTAGGTTTTTGATGTCCCTCTTTATACTTTCTTCCTTATGCAGCCTAAGGTTCTCAACATAGGTTCCTGGAATGTGCGGGGGATGGGGAATCCAGATAAGAGATCTGCTATTTTTTCATTGCTGGAGATGAGAGGGGTGGGCTTGGTCTGCTTGCAGGAGACCCACCTGACAAAGGATACTATGACCTATCTTCAAAATAGGAGGTTTCAGGCCCAATATCATTCGGTTTACTCCTCATATTCTAGAGGGGTGAGCATAATGGTGAAAAGAGGAGTGGCTTTCTCCTGCCGGCAGATCAGCATAGATGGCATGGGCCGCTGTATCTTTTTGTATTGTTCAATAGAGAATAGAATGTACGTTTTAGCAAATATTTACATCCCCCCGCCATTTAAACTTGAAATGTTGTATAAGTTAATGGAATTTATGCTGGATAAAATGGACACCCTGGTAATAGTAGTAGGAGATTTTAATGAGGTTGTTAATAAAGGTTTGGATAGATTTCCATCGGGAGCCCATCTACATAACCTAGCAGAGGGTCGCTTGGGTCAGTTCTTGGCAGAGGCAGGGCTGATGGATGTATGGAGGGTACAGAACCCGGAAAAACGGCAATATTCCTGTTTCTCGGCCTCCCATTCCACACTCTCCAGGATCAACATGATTCTGGGGTATGTGGAATTATTGCCAATAATAAAGGACATGGTTTACCTCCCAAGGGGGTCTCAGACCACTCTCTGGTGGTAGTGTCAGTAAACATAGGGGGAAAGGAGACTCGAGGATTTTGGAAATTGAGCCCATACTGGTTGGAGTTAATGGGAGAACCAGAGAGGATAATAAAAAAAGTTAGAAGAATTTGTAATATCCAATGAAGGTTCAACTGCAGTGGGTGTACAGTGGGACACCTTGAAGGCATTTCTCAGGGGTATACTGATCCAGGGGGTGGCAGGGGTCAAGAAGAGAGCAAGAGAATGGGAGGAAGGGATTAGGAATGACCCGTGAGATGGCTGAGAAACAATATATAGAAGACCCAACATTGGAAAAACAAAAAGTATGGAAGGATAAACAAGAGACTTATAGAACAGCAGTATTAAGGAAGGGGGAGAATAAGCAACTTTTTCAGAGACAATGGGCCTTTGGAGAAGGAGAAAGCGTGGGACGAATGTTGGCTTATTTAGTGAAAACCAACTCCTCCTCTTCGACAATTCCCACAATCAGGACCATAAATGGTGAGATTTCTTCCCATACCTCTGAGAATATGGACACATTCAGGAATTACTACGAATCCCTGTATAGGTCGCAGGGGAGAGCCGGAGAAGAGGATATGGATATTTTTTTTAAGGATATATTAACTCCTACCTTTACAGGAGAGGATAGAGAGGGATTGGAGGCCCCAATAACATTAACTGAACTACAGCAAGTGGTGAATGGGATAGCAAATCAAAAATCTCCAGGGCCAGACGGTCTTCCGATTGAGATTTATAAGCGATATGGGAAAATCTTGCTACCAGAACTACTTAAAACACTGAATTGGGCGCTGCAGGTGGGGAGTTTGCCTAATTCAATGACCGAAACCACTATTGTCCTGCTACATAAAGAAGGGGGGGACCCATTGAAGTCGTCGGCATATAGACCAATATCTCTGCTATGCACGGATGCCAAAATATTGGCAAAAGTGTTAGCAGCCAGATTAAATAAAATCATTTACAAACTCATACACCCGGACCAAACAGGGTTTATTCCCAATAGGACCACCAGTATGAACAAAAGGAGGGTGTACCTGAAGCAGCAGACCCCGACAGAGAATATGGGGTCAAGAGTCGTTATGTCCCTGGATATAATCAAGACTTTCGACAGCCTGGAGTGGGGCTATCTCTGGCGGGCTCTGGGAGAATTCGGATTCGGCCCCGTTTTTATAAAATGGATAAAAATATTGTATAATGGCCCAAGCGCGAGGATTAGGGTCAACAACGAATATTCAAAAAAAATTTGTTTAGAAAGAGGAACGAAGCAGGGGTGCCCTTTGTCCCCCCTGCTCTTTGCTCTCGCAATGGAACCATTAGCAATTAGTATTAGGTCTTGTGCAAATATGAAGGGGTTCATAAGAAAATCAGGAGAGGAGAGGCTTGCTCTATATGCCGACGATGTCCTCCTTTTTTTGGGAGATATGGAGGGCTCCCTTAAGCAGGTAATGGATACGGTGGAGAGGTTTGGTAACTTTTCGGGACTAGTGGTAAACTGGAAGAAATCAGCACTCCTACCAATAGATACTCTTAACAACCCCTTGACGCTGGAAATTCCCCAACTGACAGTAGTCTCAACAATACGGTATCTGGGTATAAATCTGACAAAAGATCCAAATCAGTATATCGAAGATAATTTAGTCCCACTATTGTTTAAATTTAAGCGTAAAATAGACATATGGAATCGATTACCCCTAACAGTGGCTGGGAGATGCAACCTAATTAAGATGGTATGGATGCCCCAGTTACTGTATCTGTTACATAACACACCGGTGTTGCTGAATAAAAAATGGTTTAAGAAAATTGATACTCTATTTAGGGAGTTGGTATGGAGGAGGGGGTAAGGCCAGAATTGGTCTCCAGAGTCTACAACTGCCAACCAAGGAGGGGGGATTGGCACTCCCCCACCCAAGGTGTTACTTTCTGGCGGCACAACTGCAGCACATAAGAGGCGGAAATGCCGACAGGGGCTTGTTGACTCTGGAGGCGCCACACAAGACAGTGGTGGAGGTATTAGAGGCAGACTCCTTTGCCATTAGAAATCCCACAATTAGGATGATAGCAAAGGTATGGAAGGCAACAAAAAGTTTAATGGGATATGATGGGTCCACAGAGTATGCCCCTCTGTGGCACATTAGAAATCTACAGGAGGTGGTGGCTATGGGGGAGTTGAAGTATTTTGGGGAACTCCAAATTGAAAACGGGATCCCAAGACAAACATTTTATAGATACCTACAAATGAGATATGCCTTGAGCGCTCAATTTAAGACACTGCCTCTAGTATGGAATAACGCACCACTGCTTCAAAAAGTGGTCAAATCAGATAACGCAAAGGGATTCATTTCAGAAATATATGCGCAGCTGTGTAGTAAAAGTACTGTAAGGCCAGAAGATCTTGGATGTAGGGAAGGATGGGAGGAGGATATCGGTAAAATAACAGATGTACAGTGGAGAAAAATCCTGGAGATGGGTCAGGTGGCATCGGTTTCTCCTTCACAGAAAGTCTCTCATCTAATGTTGATACATAGAGCATATTACACCCCCGAAAAAATATTTAGATTTGGACTAAGACTAGATGCCAAGTGTCCTAGATGCTGTGAAGTAGGTGATCTGATCCACATGGTCTGGAGATGTCCCAAACTGGTTCGGTGTTGGACGGGGGTAGTAGAAGTTATAAATGGAACGTTTGGGACATCTCTGGAAACAGACATTAGATTATGTATCCTGGGATATAGAGTATGGGAGGAGGCAACTCTAAAAACTGCGGTTATAAGGTGCTTGTTCCAAGCCCGGAAATTGATTACGCAAAGATGGCAATCAGTTTCGCCCCCTACGGTAGAGGAGTGGTCAAAATCTATAAACGAGACAATATAGAAGGAAAGAGTTCTGTACATTAGGAGAGGGAACCTTAGGGAATTTGAAAGGATGTGGAATCCCTGGATGGTAAAATTAGGATGCAATGGTTAGCTGAGACTGTGTGAGAGGTAGGAGGAGGGGGTGGGATGGGATGGGAGGGAGAGGTAGGATAATGGATGCATTTTTTTTAACTAATAGTTAGTTAATTTAATGTTAGTAAAAAGAATAAAAATAAATAAAAAATATTGCTTTTTTTAAAAAATTGTCGCTCTTTTTTTGTTTATAGTGCAATAGTGCAGAGGTGATCAAATACCCCCAAAAGAAAGCTCTATTTGTGAGAAAAAAAGGACGTCAATTTTGTTTGGGTGCAACGTTGCATGACCGCGCAATTGTCAGTTAAAGTGACGCATTGCCGTATCGCAAAAAGTGCTCTGGTCAGAAAGGGGGTAAATCCTTCCAGGGCTGAAGTGGTTAGTGAAACAATAAAAATGAAATATTCCTTTAAATATTGTGCCTGAGGGGTCTCCTTAGTCTGCCAGCAGTGCATTTTTCCCATGTTTAGAACAGTACCGCAGCAAAATGACATTTCTAAAGGAAAAAATTTCATACAAAATTGCTCACGGCTGTAATGTATTACCAGATCTTGGCAATATACATAAAAAATCATTGAAAAAAACAGCGTGGGTCCCCCCCCAGTCCATACCAGTCCATACCAGCAAGTCTGGTATGGATATTAAGGGGAACTCCACGCCAATTTAAAAAAAAATGGCGCGGGGTCCCCCTCAAATCTATCCCAGACCCAAAGGGCCTGGTATGGACGGGAGAACCCTTGCCGTTTTTTCATAATTCTGTCATAGGGCTCCCCTTAACCACTTCAATACACTATATTATATATTGTACACTGCACTATATACACCGCACTGTATCATATATACTACACTGACTGCACTATATACTCTGCTGAAAAATTGGGCCTTAGGTGTTGGTGGTGGCAGAACACGGTAACCCCTCACAGTTACTCTTGTTGGGCGCAGGAACGGGCCCTGCTGTTAAATATTATTTCAAAAATTTTAATTACATGCCCCTGTTAAACAGGGGCAGAAATATTGGGCCTAAGGTGTTGGTGGTGCCAGAACACGGTAACCCCTCACAGTTACTCTTGTTGAGCGCAGGAACGGGCCCTGCTGTTAAATATCATTTCAAAAATTGCAATTACTTGCTCATGTTAAACAGGAGCAGAAAAATATTGTTGGAAGCTAGCATCATCATGATTGAGGAGGAATAGGATAGGCAGCATAGGCAGTCTTCAAGAGATCCCAGATCCATAGCAAAGTCAATAAGTTACATCAGCATCAGGTGCTTGATAGCTGTTGATCCAGGACTGATTCATTTTTATAAACCTGAGCCTATCAACTAAGTCTGTGGACAGGGGCACTCTTTGATCTGTTACAAACCCTCCAGCGGCACTGAATGTGCGTTCAGAAAGCACGCTGGATGAAGGACAGGCCAGTAGCTTAATTGCATATTGAGCAAGTTCTGGTCAGTGGTCCAACCTCAAGACACAGTAACTCAGTGGATGCTCTATTGGAAAGGTCTCCAAGTCTGCTCTTGCCCCTAGATATTCCTGCACCATATAATGCAGACGCTGGTGATGGTCGCTGGAACCTATCAGACCTTGGTGTTGAGGACTGAAAAATTGTTTAAAGGCATCGATCAGCTGGCCACCTTCTCCACTGCACTTCCTCTGACCGAACGAAGCCTCAGAAACATGTTGTCCAGCACCAGGAAATTGTAACCTCCCAGGGTCTGGAAATGTGTTACACACTCTTATATTCAAAGTTTCCTGAAGATGTTTCATCCTCTGCTCCCTCTGCGAAGGCAGCATGAGTTCTGCAACCTTACCCTTGTAACGTGGATAAAAAAGGGTTGCCAGCCTGTAATGATCCAGCGCCTTAATACCACAAATCCTTGGGTCCTTTCGCAGGCTTTGCAGAATCAGGGAGGCCATGCAGTGTAAGTTTGCAAAAGCATTCGTTTCTGAGTCCTCTGGGTCACTAAGGATCATATTATCCGTAAGTACCTCCCAGTCACGTACAACTCCTTGGGTTTCTGGGGACTGAAAACCATCTCTTGAAGACTGCTGCGTGTTATCCTCAACATCCATGCTGACACAATTTCCCTCCTCCTCTTCTTCCTGTGTGTTTGGCAGACCTGCAGGAATGCTATCTGGATAAAGGGGGCCTTGAAAGGAAAGGAAGTCCTCCTCTTCATCCCGCTGTTCTGCCTCAAGTGCCCTGTCCATGACTCTACAAAGTGTGTGCTCCAGCAGGAAGACTAGAGGGACAGTGTAACTGATGCATGCATTGTCATTGCTCACCATCCTTGTGGCCTCCTCAAATGGTGACAGGACAGTGCATGAATCCTTGATAAGTAGCCACTGGCATGGTTGGCAAAAAGAAGCCAAGCTCCCCTGACCCTGTCCTGGTGCCATACTCGCACAGGTACTCATTGATGGCCTTCTGCTGTGTGTGCAGCGGCTGCAGCATTGCCAACGTTGAGTTCCACCTGGTGGGTATGTCACAAATGAGGCAGTTGATGGGCAGGTTGCATTCCCTTTGAATGTCAACCAGCCGAGCACTGGCATTGTATGACTGGCAGAAATGACCACAGACTTTTCTGGCCTGCCTCAGGAGATCTTGTAAGCCTGGGTACCTGTTCAAAAACCGCTACACCACCAAATTCAGGTTGTGTGCCAAACATGGAACATGGGTCAAGTGTCCCTGTCGGAAAACAGAGAGAAGGTCGGTGCCGTTGTCGCATATAACCATTCCTGGCTAAAGCCGGCATGGTGTCAACCACCTTTGAGCCTGCCCCTGCAGAGCTGCCAGAATCTCTGCCACAGTGTGGCTCTTGTCCCCCAGGCAGACCAACTCAAGCACTGCATGGCATCATTTAGCTTGTCTTCTTCCATAGCCTCTTGAACGTTTAGGGAGCACTGCTGGTTCAGAGGGCCATTTTGCAGAAGAGGACAGCTTCATTATCCACTCCACCAACTCTTCTGCATGTTGTGGCTCAATAACATGGCCAGCAGCAGAAAAAAAGGACAAGCGTGCCCCACGGCCACCTGCAGAGGCTGCACCATGTCCACAGCCGCCACTGTAGACTGTAGACACAGAGGCTGCTTGCCCTCTTTTAATGGCCTGTGAGCGTTTGCCTCTCCTTGGTGGCCTTGCAGACATGATGGGGATTTTTTCTTTTCACTGCACACTACACTGTATTATATACTGTGCACACCGCCTGCACTGTATTAGAAAAGGTACACCGACTGTGCTGTATCATATACTGTGTACACCGCCTGAAGTGTATTGGAAACTGAACACCATTGAATGCACTGTATATATAGGCTACACTGAACGCAGAATATATATATATATATATATATATATATATATATATATATATACACAGTCAGGTCCATAAATATTAGGACATCAACACAATTCTAATCTTTTTGGATCTATACACCACCACAATGGATTTGACTTGAAACAAACACGATGTGCTTTAACTGCAGACTTTCAGCTTTAATTTGAGGGTATTTACATCCAAATCAGGCGAACGGTGTAGGAATTACAACAGTTTGTATATGTGCCTCCCACTTTTTAAGGGACGAAAAGTAATGGGACAGATTAACAATCATCCATCAAACTTTCACTTTTTAATACTTGGTTGCAAATCCTTTGCAGTCAATTAAAGCCTGAAGTCTGGAACGCATAGACATCACCAGACGCTGGGTTTCATCCCTGGTGATGCTCTGCCAAGCCTCTACTGCCACTGTCTTCAGTTCCTGCTTGTTTTTGGGGCATTTTCCCTTCAGTTTTGTCTTCAGCAAGTGAAATGCATGCTCAATTGGATTCAGGTCAGGTGATTGACTTGGCCATTGCATAACATTCTACTTCTGTCCCTTAAAAAACTCTTTGGTTGCTTTCGCAGTATGCTTCGGGTCATTGTCCATCTGCACTGTGAAGTGCCGTCCAATAGGTTCTGAAGCATTTGGCTGAATATGAGCAAATATTGCCTGAAACACTTCAGAAATAATCCTGTTGCTTTTGTCAGCAGTCACATCATCAATAAATACAAGAGGACCAGTTCATTGGCAGCCATACATGCCCACGCCATGACACTACCACTGCCATGCTTCTCTGATGAGGTGGTATGCTTTGGATCATGAGCAGTTCCTTTCCTTCTCCATACTCTTCTCTTCCCATCACTCTGGTACAAGTTGATCTTGGTCTCATCTGTCCATAGGATGTTGTTCCAGAACTGTGAAGGCTTTTTTAGATGTTGTTTGGCAAACTCTAATCTGGCCTTCCTGTTTTTGAGGCTCCCCAATGGTTTCCATCTTGTGGTGAACCCACTGTATTCACTCTGGGGAAGTCTCCTCTTGATTGTTGACTTTAACACACATACACCTACCTCCTGGAGAGTGTTCTTGATCTCGCCAACTGTTGTGAAGGGCGTTTTCTTTACCAGTGAAAGAACTAGGGTATTTACATCCAAACCAGGTGAACAGTGTAGGAATTACACATATATATATATATATATATATATATATATATATATATATATATACTGTGACAGTACAGTTCCCTGTCCTAGTAATTGTCGCCCAGAGTTCTCAAATAGGCAGGTTGAGGACCTGGGGACCTGGAGCCCGGAGATTCCATAGCGTTATGGGTGGGACGGAATCTCCAACCTGGGACCGGGTTATGGGAACAGCCAGGAGTCTGGCTGGTTGATCGAGCAGGTGGGTCCTGGGCTTATAGCAGAGTCAGGATTAGGGTTCTGGGCTCCACCCAGAGAGACAGGAGGTCTCCAGGAGTCCAGAGAGTGCAGGTGTGCACTAGTGAAAGCCAGAGACCCAAGTCTGAGGATCAGAGCAGTGAGGGGCTGCTTTCTAGATAGACGCTGTGTGCGTTGAAGCTGTGTGCATCTAAGGAGACAGATGAAAGCCTGAAGTGGAAGGCCTGAGCAGCAAGGAAGCTGAAAGAGGTACAGTAGTTGTACAGGAACCCTGTTATATGACCAAGAGGGCTGAAGCGTAAAGCCTAAGTGGCAGTACTGCTGAAGAGAGCCAGGTGGCTTGGCATTTTTCATTTGTTATTGTTTTTGAGAGAAGAACCCCTGTGTGGGCATCCAAGTGCATGTATGAACGTTCATTTATTTTGTTTCCTTTAATAAATGTGGGCTACCATGCCCTTAAACTAAAGTTCCTGTTCGCTGTGAACTTACTGAAAAGGCATCTACCACTGAATTAGACATTCATCAATGTCACAAGTGGTGTTTGAATGCGGGCATGACGGAAGAGTTCCAGATCCTCGCATACCAAAAACAGTGACTAGCAAGAAACTGTGTTTTTTTTACAGCAATGCTGTGAGGATCAGCTAATGTGAACCAGTGGAGTCTGCATGTGAAAGTGTGCTGTTTGCAAGTCTTAAAGAGACAGTACGCAAAATTTTCCTGCGTTAAAAAGAACTGTGTTAAAAAGCGTTGTGTGCCTCACTGCAGAGATGGGGCGGTCAAAACGCAAAAAGGAAGCAATGTTTGCTGAGATAAGAGACAGAATCTTGTGGCTGGAGGGGTTGTTACCGACAGAACAAGCCCCAGACTGGTGCAAGACGCACTTGGCCGCACTGGAGCAAAGGAAAAAGGAAAGCAAGCCATCACTTAGTGCAAAGAGTGAGCAGATGGGTGCGGTTGCCAGTGGCAACAAAGCAGAAATCCGTGCAGCTGACTTCATACGGCCTATGCTGCCTTCTGAACATGTTGAAGACTTTTTGGATGATTTCGCGATGATTGCTTCCTACAGAGGATGGTCCAAAAGTCACTGGGTTGAGTTGGTGCAACCTTTTCTGATGGAGGAGTACCAAGAGGTGTACCGTGGGATGTTAAATAGTTACATAGTTCCATAGTAGGCGAGGTTGAAAAAAGACACAAGTGC
>JBBGZY010000006.1:90000-320000 GCA_037952925.1 Lithobates clamitans | reverse complement strand
TCTTGTAATTTTGATTCTAAATAAGGTGAGTTCATGTTAGCAACAAGCAAGTGTCGCCTTGTTTTGTGCTCAGAGAAGTTGGAATATCTGATATCTGTATACAGACTGGGAGGAAGTGGTATATGACGGATGCACTCAAGCGGAGTGTGGGATGTTCCGTGACACCTCGGATGCAAGCCATCTGGTCCCGGGGATTTATTAATGTTAAGTTTTTCAAGTCTAATTTTAATTCTGTCCTCTGTTAACCATGGAGGTGCTTCCTGTGTTGTGTCATGAGGATAAACACTGCAGTTTTGGTTACTGAAGCCCCCCGATTCACTCGTGAAGACTGAGGAGAAGAATAAATTCAATACCTTCGCCATCTCCCCATCCTTTGTAACCAGATGTCCTTCCTCATTCTTTATGGGGCCAATATGGTCTGTCCTACCTTTTTTACTGTTTACATACTTAAAGAATTTCTTGGGATTTTTTTTGCTCTCCTCCGCTATGTGTCTTACATGTTCTATCTTAGCCATCCTAATTGTACCCTTACATTTCTTGTTGCATTCTTTATAAAGTCTGAATGCTAAGGATGATCCCTCAACCTCATATTTTTTGAAGGTCTTCTCCTTTGCTTTTATATGCATTTTTACATTGGAGTTAAGCCATCCAGGACTTTTGTTCGATCTTTTAAATTTATTACCCAATGGGATACATTGGCTAATGCCCTTATTTAATATACTCTTAAAGCAAACCCATCTCTCCTCCGTATTCTTTGTTCCTAATATTTTATCCCAATTTATGCCTTTTAGCAAGGTTTGTAGTTTAGGGAAGTTGGCTCTTTTGAAATTCAGTGTCTTTGTATTCCCTTTATGTTTGCTATTTGTGTGATTTATACTTAAACTAATTGACCTGTGATCCCTGTTACCTAAATTGCCCCGTATTTCCACATCCGTGATCAGGTCTGTATTGTTGGTAATCAGTAGATCCAGTAATGTTTTATTTCTAGCTGGTGCGTCTACCATCTGACCCATAAAATTGTCCTGCAAGACATTAAGGAACTGGCGAGCCTTAAATGAATGCGCGGTTCCCTCCGCTCAGTCTATGTCTGGATAATTAAAATCCCCCATTATGATAACACTTCCCATCCTTGCTGCTAATCCAAATTGTGATAGGAGATCTGTCTCCACTTCCTCCCTCAGGTTAGGGGGCCTATAGCATACTCCCAGTATTATTTTCCCCTTAGCTTCATCCCTTTGGAGCTCTACCCATAAGGATTCCACCTCCTCCCGAGCTCCCTCAGTGATGTCATCTCTCACATTCACTTGTACATTTGTCAAGTTCTCACGTACCTGACTGATGAGCCCGATAGTGCAGAGGAAAGCCTCCCTTACGTATCTGACTCGCGGCCCCTGGTAGAGCAGACAGGTGGCACGGGAGTGCAGAATGGTATGAGTGCCTGGCAGGATCAACAGCAGATGGGTCAGATGGCCGGCACAGCAGACAGGACTAGCAGGCTGGATGGATCAGCAGACAGGACCAGCGGGCTGGATGGATCAGCAGACAGGTGAGCAAACTGGATGGATCAGCAGACAGGTGAGCAAACTTGATGGCCCAGCAGACAGGTAAGCAGACTGGGACTGAAGCTGGATGGCTGCAGTAGGTAAGTATAGCAGACTGGAGGAGAGTCTTGGAACGTCAGGCAGGCCGGGTCGATAATCAGGCTGGCAACAAAGGTACAAGAGGAGCAGGCAGAAGGAATCATCAAACAAGCCAAGGATCAGGTGCAGGCGGATAACAGGAACAGTCTCAAAACAAGCTGGGTCAAACAGGTGCAGATATCAGATCTTCAGGAAACACATACACAGAGCTGCAGATCAAACAGCAAGGACACAGAGCTGCTGAGGTGTTTAAATAAGGCAGCCTGTTGCCAATCACTGAAATCAGCCTGGCCTAAGTTAACCCTTAAGTGGCAGATCCATGACAACATTATTCTTGATTAGGGATGAGCCGAACACCCCCCGGTTCGGTTCGCACCAGAACCTGCGAACGGACAGAAAGTTCGCACGAACGTTAGAACCCCATTGACGTCTATGGGACTCGAACGTTCGAAATCAAAAGTGCTCATTTTAAAGGCTAATTTGCATGGTATTGTCCTAAAAAGGGTTTGGGGACCCGGGACCTATCCCAGGGGACATGTATCAATGCAAAAAAAACTTTTAAAAACGGCCGTTTTTTCGGGAGCAGTGATTTTAATGATGCTTAAAGTAAAAAAAAAAAGTGAAATATTCCTTTAAATATCGTACCTGGGGGGTGTCTATAGTATGCCTGTAAAGTGACGCGTGTTTCCCGTGTTTAGAACAGTCCCTGCACCAAATGTCATTTTTAAAGGAAAAAATCTCATTTAAAACTGCTTGCGGGTTTAATGTAATGTCGGGTCATGGCAATATGGATGAAAATCTGTGAGACAAACGGCATGGGTACCCCCCAGTCCATTACCAGGCCCTTTGGGTCTTGTATGGATATTAAGGGGAACCCCGCACCCAAATTAAAATAAGGAAAGGTGTGGGGCCACCAGGCCCTATATACTCTGAACAGCAGTATACAGGCGGTGCAAACAAGACAGGGACTGTAGGTTTGTTGTTAAGTAGAATCTGTTTGTAATTTTGAACGGGTACATTTTTAACGTGTTTAGCTCCAGCCAAAAAATCTTTTTTAAGCTTTTTGGAAAACATAGGGAAGGGCTATCACCCCTGTGACATTTGTTTTGCTGTCTTTCCTCCTCTTCAGAAGATTTCACCTCACTTTTTGTCCCAATGAAAAATGTTTTTTGAAAATTTGGGTTTTTTTGTGGAACAAGGATTGGAAAGCATCAGTGGAAAGGAGAATTTTTTTTCCCATATTAACTCTAATGCCCCGTACACACGGTCGGACATTGATCGGACATTCCGACAACAAAATCCTCGGATTTTTTCCTACGGATGTTGGCTCAAACTTGTTTTGCCTACACACGGTCGCACAAAGTTGTCGGAATTTCCGATCGCCAAGAACGCGGTGACGTCAATCACGTACGACGAGACTAGAAAAGGCCGGTTCAGAACCAAGCGCGGCACCCTTTGGGCTCCTTTTGCTAATCTCGTGTTAGTAAAAGTTTGGTGAGAGACGATTCGCGCTTTTTCAGACTCGTGGCTTTCAGAACGTTTTCTGCCGTTCAGTTTGTGCTTGTGGGTTTGTATCTGCTCTTCAGTGCGTGCAGTCAGTTCGTATCGGAGTTTTCTGTGCGATCTTGTCCGCTCGTTGCTGTTTTTCAGGTCGCTCTTCACAGGCCTTGCTGTTCTTCAGTGCGTTCTGTTACTTCGTTCTGAGCAGCCGACCGTTTTCTAGCCATGTTTCGTATGCATACTCCTCGTACAGTTCGTGCTGTGCGGGGGCTTGGTGTTGGGGTCCTGACCTTGACACAAGTCCAGTCCATGAACAGGGTGGGGAGGAGTTCATGGACCAAGAATTGGTTGCTTCAGCGTGACCAGTTCTGTCATATGCCTTTGCTCCGTGAGATCCGTGAGAATAATCCTGATGATTTCAGGAACTTTCTCAGGATGACGGACCCCGTATTTCACCGTTTGTTGGCTTCGCTGACCCCCTATATCAGCAGGCAGGATACCTGCATGAGGCAAGCCATCACTCCGGAGCAGAGGTTGGTCGCTACCTTGCGGTATTTGGCCACAGGGAGAATCCTGCAGGACCTCAAGTTCTCGACAGGCATCTCCCCCCAGGCTCTTCTTTGTGGACATTTACTGCTTGTGTTTGTTTTAGCTGACCCTGACAGAAATGTGTGGAGTCCATAAAATGGCGTGATTGTGTAACCTTATACAAAGCACTGTTGGCTGTTATTTACTAAATGCAAAGACGCTTTTCACTACAAGTGCACTTGCAACTGCACTGAAACTGCACTTGTAGTGCAAAGTGGATTTGCCCTTAGGAAATTACCCCCATTTTCTCATCAAACAACAATTACATCACCCCAAAAGTGTTGTAGCATTGAGACAATAATCCACACATTCTTGATGAACAATCTTTTTAATACCAGCACAATCACATGTGCATTTACCAAAGGTTTTTCTGACAAACCGACATGTTTGTTGTATAACATATTTTGTGGTGTCATTATCCAAAATCAAAATGTACATTTTATAGAAAACAGGCCTGTGTAAAACCCACAAGAAAGACACAAATCTTGATCTTACAAAGTTCACATTTGGTAGAACTGGAAGGCAATATCAGACATGAGTATTTAGGAACTGTGTTTGATATTGCGTTCAGATGGGGGGAAATCACCCCTGGAAAAGCCAAATTTGGAAGATGCACACAAATTTCCCAATGTCAACATGTGCTATCTGCCATCAGGGGGGATCAAGGGATGTGTTTTGGGGGAGAAAGCCCTTCCTCACCGCTACTTTATTATTGAGGAAGGGGTTGCACCCCCAAAACGCGTCCATTGATCTCCCGTGATGGCAGATAGCACATGTTGACACACTGTGTGCATCCTCCTGGCTTTGGGAAAAATCACAAAAACATTTTGCACATTGTAGCACACAAAAGAAGAAAGTGATTTTGAGGGGCTTTAAACTCTCCCCAAAACATCAATGATGTTTTTATATTTTGGAATAACATCATTGATGTTTTGCTGGATGTTTTCCAATTGTAAATTACATCCCATGATCTCCCCGATCAGGATCTGGGCACTTTCGGATGTGAAAGGATCTGGATCCACAACCTCACGATCACCTAAAAAGAGAGGAACCCCAAAATAAATTAGGTCTAAAAAAAATGCCGCCATCCATCTCTTATCTGAGCCTGTGGTCGCAGACACTCACCTGTTGTGGTGACTACTTCCACCACGTCTTCATCCTCCTGCTCATCTTGTGTTGGGTGGATTTTCCCTTCTTCCAGAGGGGGGGGGCTCTGGTCTCCTCGGATGAGGGGTGTCCTCCGAGTCTTTTCTCCCCTATGTAAAACAAAAATGGTATACTTAGCACACAGATATTTAATGTCAGAACTATAAAGAAGAAACATTGCTTGGAAGTGGGGTACAATGATCTATTTTAGCAGAGTTCCAAGATGTAGCTTTTTTAGTGTCCTTTGTCAAGCTGCAATACTTTACCTGTTTTGTACAAGCTTCACAGATGGAGACCCCCCTATAGTATACACTGGAGCACCTGTGTGGCCCCCCTAATAAAAAGGGTGTTCTGGGGTCCCACACTAGTGCTCCAGTGTCCAGATGTGAAAACAGCTGCTCAGTGTCCTCTCCTTACACACAATCTAGTTTGCATTTCATTCTAGTAACAAAGCCATCTACACAACCCAATTCTTTGAAGACAAGTATAGGGCCTCAAAATGGTGGCCAAATGCATATGGGCTAAACAATGGTATTTTATAGTCCGAAAAAAAAATGTGTGATCCGAACAAATAATGTGCCCATGAACATGAAAGTTGCCATTTTAAACTGTACAACAGTTCCTAAAAGCACATGGAGCAGCACGAACGTAATAAACACAAGAACAATAGGAACACAGCACAACTACTTACTTTTTTGCAGCACTCTCCGGATCTTTCTGTACTGCTCATGTTCTCGTAATTTCAGGTCCGACCACCGCTTCCTGAGCTGATCTTTTGATCGTCGTACCCCGAATTTCCGGTGCAGACTCCTGACCACATTCGCCATGATCTTGGCCTTTCGGACATTGTGGTTGGGGTAAGGCCCATACTTTCCATCATAGTCGGCCCTCTTCAGGATGTCCACCATTTCCAACATCTCCCCAAAGGACATATTTGAGTCCTTCAATCTCCTTCTGGATCGGGACGTTTCGGGCTCCAGCCTTTCCTCCTCCTCCTCGTTGCTGTACTTAGCACTATCCTGCTGTCTCTCCGCCATGTGCTCTTCCTCCACTGCGCCGAACGAAAAGGGGCGGGGAATAGAATAGAAAGAACGTCAGGGGCGGGCGGAGTTATACGCATGCGCAGTGTGTATAAATTATAACGCGCGCGTCTTACGTACGATCTGTGAGCGGAGGAAGGAGCATCGGAGACGCCGATCGTGCTAACGAAGGTAGGATCTAAACTTGGGCCTATACTGCTTCGAAATTGAAGCCTATATTGTAACAAGATTAGGGGAGTTTGGCCTGACATTAGGGTTTGTCTTGTGTTGTGTCTTGCAGAGAAAATGGATGGGTTCAACGACCACAATTTCCTGCCCCTGTTCATAGACAAGTACAGGGAGCTGCCCTGTCTGTGGCAAGTGAGACACCCCCACTATAATCACAAACAGAAGAGGCAGGCAGCGCTGGAGAAACTGCTGGAGTTGGTGAAGCCGGTGGTCCCCACAGCAACCATCCCCTATTTAAAAGCTAAAATTGGTGGCCTGAGGAGCACTTATCTTAGGGAGCGCAAGAAGGTCACAGATTCCCAGAGGTCCGGAGCTGCAGCAGATGACGTTTATGTCCCCAGACTGTGGTACTATGAGAGACTGCGATTTCTGTCAGACCACACTGAAGTCAGGGAATCCCTCTCCACTCTTCCTTCCACTCTTCCTTCCATCCCAGCTGAGGCTTCCGATGTCCAACCTGGGCCTTCCAGCCAGGAAGAAGTGGAGGAGCCCAGCTGGAGCCAGGTATAGCATTCTTCTACAGATTTCTGGGCAATAAAGAAATGATGTTTACTAGATGTTATTATTGATCACTAATTGCTGCTTAAAAAAAGTGTTTTACATATCAATACACAGTAGTGGGCAAAACTAATTGGGACAAGAATGCAAAATGCTGGGCTCAGAAGGATAGTCTGTTATATTTGTTAACATTGAATTTGCAGCAGTCAGGAGGTGAAAATTGTGTGTGATTGATGAAAACAATACTAAAACTATGTCCCTTTTTCATACACAGGAAGACCTCCAGGAGGAGGTTGTGGAATGTGGCAGTCAGGAGGAGGCGGGGATTAGTGGCAGCCAGGAGGAGGCGGGGATTAGTGGCAGCCAGGAGGAGGCGGGGCTAATTGGCAGCCAAGAGAAGCCTGGGACAAGTCGCAGCCTGACTGAGTCTCAGGTCCCTCCCCTCCGCCTGCCATATAAAAGGGCCAGGAAGGCCACTCCCAGTCCTGTGCAGGATTCAGCGTACAGGCTGATCCAGGAGGCTTCGGCGTCCCTCAGAGCCTTCCCCAGTCCTGAAGAGGCCTTTGCCTGCATGGCTGGCACCAAATTGCTGGGCATGCAGGAGGGCCAACGCAAGATCTCTGAGGACCTGATTTATAAAGTCCTTCGGAAGGGGGAGAATGGGGAACTGACACACAAGACGGATGTCATGGAGAGGGACGATCCTCCTCCTCCACCTCCTGCTGCCACAACTCCACCACCACAGCCAAAGGCTGGAAGGAAGCGTGGAAAGAAGACCTGAGAGTGATGACCCTGGGTTCAGTCTGGTCTGACAGAAGATGCAGTCTCTCGTATGACCACAGCCTGGGGACACAGATGTCATCTGCTGCTTTCCGGATCTCTGGGACTTCTGGACCAGACTGCACTCCCTTAGATATGGACTCCTCAGGCCACCAATTTTGCTTTTAAATATTTGATGTGTGCCCTGGGGGTCCAAGGCTTCGCCAACTTCTGCAGTTTCTCCAGCATTGCCTCCCTCTTTGTTTATAGTTGTGACCCCTTAATAAAATATTTTTAGGTAAATTCTACTCTCCTGTGTGTGTTTTCATCCAAAAAGGACAGTTTGTTGGTGAGTATTCAGGTACATTTCTAAAGTACAATGTGAAATTAACAAGGGACAACAACACCAAACAATCTCCTCCTACAGATTAAATAGAACAACATATCAATGGTGTTGTGGGAACTTGTCACAAAAAACACACAAACTTTTTCGAGAGTACAAATCAAAATCAAAAAAAAAAAAAAAATATGTTGTCAGATGTGAGAAATCTAAATATATTGAGGGAATCCCGATAAATAGTAACGAAAGAAGTTTGTGAGAAGTGTGTGTGAATATGAGCATCAAAACGACTTAATTCTTGTCACATTATAAAGAAGAAGAGAGTGCGCTGTATTAAACCATTTTTTACATTGCAGCGTGACGAAAGTGCTTTATCCATTCCGAACGCTAAGTTTACCAGAACGAGCTGTCCCGTGTCGGAATTTCTTCTGAGCATGCGTGGCACTTTGTGCGTCGGAACAGGCCACACACGGTCGGATTTTGTTGTCGGAAAATTTTATCTCCTGCTGTCCAACTTTGTGTGTCGGAAAATCCGATGGAAAATGTCCGATGGCGCCCACACACGGTCGGAATTTCCGACAACACGCTCCGATCGGACATTGTCCATCGGAAAATCCGACCGTGTGTACGGGGCATTACAGGAGAGAATTTCCCTTCCTAGGGGTAGATTTCATCTCACTTCCTGTTGTCTCCTTCCGTTTGCAAGTAGGAGTCGTTTGTAAGTTAGATGTTTGAAAGTAGGGTCCTGCCCTATATACTCAGCAGAAATTTGGGCCTTAGGTGTTGCTGTGGCCACAACACTGTAAGCCCTCACAGGGCCCTGCTGTGAAATATTAGATCAAGAATTGTAATTACATGCCCCTGTTGAACAGGAGCTGAAAAATTAGGCCTTAGGCACTGGTGCTGGTGCCACAACACTGCAACCCCTTACAGACACTCTAGTTGGAACGCAGGAACGAGCCCTGCTGCAAAGTATTGCATCAAAAATTGTAATTACACGCCCCTGTTAGACAGGAGCAGAAAAATTGGGCCTTGGGCACTGGTGCTGGTGCCACAACACTGCAACCCCTCACAGACACTCTAGTTGGAATGCAGGAACGAGCCCTGCTGCAAAGTATTGCATCAAAAATTGTAATTACACGCCCCTGTTAGACAGGAGCAGAAAAATTGGGCCTTGGGCACTGGTGCTGGTGCCACAACACTGCAACCCCTCACAGACACTCTAGTTGGAATGCAGGAACGAGCCCTGCTGCAAAGTATTACATCAAAAATTGTAATTACACGCCCCTGTTAAACAGGGGCTGAAAAATTGTGCCTTAGGCACTGGTGGTGGCGCCCAGAACCAAAAATGTTCTTACAAGCTATCAGCGTGATGATTGAGGAGGAAGAGGATAATTACTCAGGGATAGTCACTCAGCATCAGCATAGGCAGTCTTTGAAGGGATCTGAGATTTCAAAAAAAATTATTCGGTTACATCAGCATCAGGTGCTTGGTAGCTGGTGGTGATCCAAGACTGATTCATTTTTATGAAGGTCAGTCGATCGACCGAGTCGGTGGACAGACGCACCCTGTGATCGGTTACCACGCCTCCAGCAGCACTGAATGTGCGTTCCGAAAGAACGCTGGATGCAGGACAGGCCAGTAGCTCAATTGCATACTGTGCAAGCTCTGGCCAGTGATCCATCCTCAAGACCCAGTAACCCAGAGGATTTTCGGTGGGAAAGGTGTCCAAGTCTGATCTTGCCCCTAGGTATTCCTGCACCATGTAAAACAGACGCTGGCGATGGTTGCTGGAACCGATCATACCTTGGGGCTGCGGACCAAAAAATTGTCTGAACGCAGCGGTCAGACGGCCACCTTCTCCACCGCTCCTTCTTTGACTGACCGAAGCCTCAGCAACACGTTGTCCAGAAACAGGAGTTTGTAACCTCCCAGTCTCTGGGAACGCGTTGCACAGACCTTTCTGCAAGGCCTCCCGAAGATGTTTCATCCTCTGCTCCCTCTGCGATGGCAAGATAAGGTCCGCAACCTTACCCTTGTAACGTGGATCAAGGAGGGTTGCCAGCCAGTATTGGTCCTTCTCCTTGATACCACGAATACGAGGATCCTTACGCAGGCTTTGCAGGATCAGGGAGGCCATGCAGCGTAGGTTTGCTGAGGCATTCGGTCCGGAGTCCTCTGGGTCACTAAGGACGACATGGTCCACAGCCACCTCCTCCCAGCCACGTACAAGTCCATGTGTTTCTTGGGACTGATCCCTTAAAGACTGCTGCTGATGCTGAGTGCCAGGCTCCACCTCCATACTGACACAATCTTCCTCCTCCTCCTCCTCCTCGTCCTCTTCCTGTGTGATCGGCGGGCACGCAGGAACACTGTCTGGATAAAGGGGGCCTTGAGAGCTAAGGAAGTCCTCCTCTTCCTGCCTCTGTTCTGCCTCAAGTGCCCTGTCCATTATTCCACGCAGCGTGTGCTCCAACAGGTGGACAAGGGGGACAGTGTCACTGATGCATGCACTGTCACTGCTCACCATCCTCGTGGCCTCCTCAAATGGTGACAGGACAGTGCATGCATCCCTGATCATGGCCCACTGGCGTGGGGAAAAAAAACCAAGCTCCCCTGACCCTGTCCTGGTGCCATAGTCGCACAGGTACTCATTGATGGCCCTCTGCTGTGTGTGCAGCCGCTGCAGCATGGCCAACGTTCAGTTCCACCTGGTGGGCATGTCACTGATTAGGCGGTTCTTGGGCAGGTTAAACTCCTTTTGGAGGTCCGTCAGCCGAGCACTGGCATTATATGACCGGCGGAAATGCACACAGACTTTCCTGGCCTGCCTCAGGACATCCTGTAAGCCCGGGTACCTGCCCAAGAACCGCTGCACCACCAAGTTAAGGACGTGAGCCAAACAGGGCACATGGGTCATTTGTCCCTGTCGGAGGGCAGAGAGGAGGTTGGTGCCATTGTCGCAAACCACCATTCCTGCCTTAAGTTGGCGTGGCGTCAACCACCTCTGAACCTGCCCCGGCAGAGCTGACAGAACCTCTGCCTCAGTGTGGCTCCTGTCCCCCAAGCACACCAGCTCAAGCACCGCATGGCATCTTTTGGCCTGCGTACTTGCGTAGCCCCTTGAACGACTACGGAGCACCGCTGGTTCCGAGGAAGAGGCCATGGAGGAAGAAGAAGAGGAGGGGGTGGAGGAGAGAGGTGTGTCACAATCATTAGCATTTTGGAGGCGTGGTGGCGGAACAACCTCCAACACTACTGCACCTTGTCCTGCATCCTTCCCAGCTGCCAGCAGAGTCACCCAATGCGCCCTGAAACTTAGGTAACGTCCCTGTCCATGCCTGCTGGACCATGAGTCAGCGGTAATATACACCTTACCGCTGACCGCCCTGTCCAGCGAGGCATGGACATTGCCTTCCACATGCCGGTAGAGAGCCGGAATCGCCTTCCGTGAGAAAAAGTGGCGTTTGGGTACCTGCCACTGAGGAACCGCACATTCCACAAACTCACGGAAGGGGGCAGAGTCTACCAACTGAAAAGGCAGCAGTTGAAGTGCTAGCAATTTTGCCAAGCTAGCATTCAACCGCTGGGCATGAGGATGGCTGGGAGCAAACTTCTTTCGGCGGTGCAGCAGCTGGGGCAGGGAAATTTGCCTGGTACAATCTGACGTTGGTGTACCAAAAGCAGATTGCCCACAAGTACTTGGCTGTGACACACCTAATTCTACACCTTCATTCCTCTCAGTGCAGGTCTCAGAGAGGACTGAAGGTCTAGTGGGGTTGGAAATCTCAGCTGATGAGGAGCAAGGAGAGGTCCTCTTTGTTCTTTGGTGTGGGTCTTTTAGATGCGCTTGCCAACGAACTGCATGGCAGGTCAACATATGTCTGGTCAAGCATGTGGTACCCAAGCGGGAGATGTTTTGGCCACGTGAGATACGCTTGAGACATATGTTGCAAATAGCAGTGGTGCGATCTGATGCACTTGTCTCAAAAAAGGCACACACCAAAGAACTTTTTGAATAACGCGCAGAGACTGCAGCGCCCTGCACATGTGATGCAGTCAATGTGCTGCCCTTAGGCTGGCCCCTGGAGGGCATCCTGCCTCGTTGGTGATGTGCCGCCTCCTCCTCCTCCTCTCTCCTATCAGGCACCCACGTTGAGTCAGTGACCTCATCATCCCCTCCTTCCTCATCACTGGAGCAAACCTGGCAGTATGCTGCAGCAGGGGGAGCATGACTGCAAGATTGCTGTCCTTCTTGGGCACCCCCTCTGTCCGTGCTCATGTTACTGCCTTCATCGAGCTCAGTATCATCATCAGAGCCTTCCAAACGCTGGGCATCCTCCTGGAGCATGTACCCAACACTGTGGTCAAACAGTTCGAGGGACTCCTCAGGAGGACATGGTGGAGCTAGGGAAGGAGTCACTGATGACATTGAGCCGAGGGAAGAGGCCGCTGCTTTGCCAGACAAAGCACCCTTGGCATGGGTGAGAGAGGATGAGGAGGATGAGGACGGCTTGGTCATCCACTCGACCAAGTCTTCCGCATGTTGCGGCTCAACACGGCCAGATGCTGAAAAAAAGGCCAAGCGTGTCCCATGGCCACGTGCTGATGAGGATGCACCGTCTCCACGACCAGCACTAGACACAGAGCCTGCTTGCCCTCTCTTATTGGCTTGTGACTGTCTGCCTCTCCTTCTTGGCCTTCCAGACATACTAATGGCCTGTAGCTGCACTAAGCTGGGATATATATATATATATATATATATATATATATATATATATATATATATATATATACTGCAGCTAGCAAAATCAACTGCCTGCCTGTAGTATGAGAACACCACCAACCTTCTACAGGTAGCTTTAGCTGAACACTGTGAGGTGGACGCACCCCACTAACTTGTAGGTTTAGCTGAACACTGTGAGCAGGACGCACTGCACTAACTGTAAATAGTCTAGCTGCCTGACCGTGGTACTAATAGGATCAAAAGAACACCAGTAATTTTCTTTAGGTAGCTGTAAATACTTTAACAAGACAAGCCTGCCTGTCAGTAGGAAGATAACAGGAACGGATCTAGCTGAACACTGTGAGCAGGACGCACTGTACTAAATGTAAATAGTCTAGCTGCCTGACCGTGGTACTAATAGGATAAAAAGAACACCAGTAATTTTCTTCAGGTAGCTTTATATACTGTAACAAGACAAGCCTGCCTGTCAGTAGGAAGATAACAGGAACGGATCTAGCTGAACATTGTGAGCAGGACGCACTGTACTAAATGTAAATAGTCTAGCTGCCTGACCGTGGTACTAATAGGATCAAAAGAACACCAGTAATTTTCTTAAGGTAGCTGTAAATACTTTAACAAAACAAGCCTGCCTGTCAGTAGGAAGATAACAGGAACGGATCTAGCTGAACACTGTGAGCAGGACGCACTGCACTAAATGTAAATAGTCTAGCTGCCTGACCGTGGTACTAATAGGATCAAAAGAACACCAGTAATTTTCTTCAGGTAGCTTTATATACTGTAACAAGACAAGCCTGCCTGTCAGTAGGAGGATAACAGGAACGGATCTAGCTGAACACTGTGGGCAGGACGCACTGCACTAAATGTAAATAGTCTAGCTGCCTGACCGTGGTACTAATAGGATCAAAAGAACACCAGTAATTTTCTTTAGGTAGCTGTTAATACTGTAACAAGACAAGCCTGCCTGTCAGTAGGAAGATAACAGGAACGGATCTAGCTGAACACTGTGAGCAGGACGCACTGCACTAAATGTAAATAGTCTAGAAGATAACAGGAACGGATCTAGCTGAACACTGTGAGCAGGACGCACTGCACTAAATGTAAATAGTCTAGAAGATAACAGGAACGGATCTAGCTGAACACTGTGAGCAGGACGCACTGCACTAAATGTACATAATCTAGAAGATAACAGGAACGGATCTAGCTGAACACTGTGAGCAGGACGCACTGCACTAAATGTAAATAGTCTAGAAGATAACAAGAACGGATCTAGCTGAACACTGTGAGCAGGACGCACTGCACTAAATGTAAATAGTCTAGAAGATAACAGGAACGGATCTAGCTAAACTGAATACAGTGTATATATATATATGCAACACCTGGGATGCATATATATACACAATACACTGTAAGTGCAGCTAACTGACTGACTGTTCTACCTAATCTATCTAACTCAAATCAAATGACACTGTCTCTCTGTCTATCTCTTTCAACGCCGGAACACACACTACACAGGGCCGCCGTGCAGGCGGCCTTATATAGTGTGGGGCGTGTACTAAATCCCCTGAGCCATAATTGGCCAAAGCCTCCTTGGCTTTGGCCAATTACGGCTCTCTGTTCAGGCGGCGCTGTGATTGGCCAAGCATGCGGGTCATAGTGCATGCTTGGCCAATCATCAGCAAGCAATGCACTGCGATGCCGCAGTGAATTATGGGCCGTGACGCGCCACACGAATTTGGCGCGAACGGCCCATATCGCTCGCAATTCGGCGAACGACCGAACAGCCGATGTTCGAGTCGAACATGGGTTCGACTCGAACACAAAGCTCATCCCTATTCTTGATATATAGGCATACCCCTCCCCCTTTTTTACCCTCTCTATCCTTGCGGTAAAGGGTATACCCTTGAATGTTTGCCAGCTAATCATGAGAGCTGTTGAACCAGGTCTCTGAAAATATCATAACCGAGATGACTACAACAATTTCCTAGGAGCAATCCAATCTAGAGAGCGCTGGAAAAGATCAGCGGGGAGAATGTGGTCTCCCATAGCAACCGGAGAAAGTCTGTTTGCAGAAAGGAGGAGCTACAGCAGAGATGTGGCTCACATTCTGAGTGAAGAGGTTTGTGCAAAAGTGTCTGTTGTCACCCCTGGCAACCATGAAGGAAATTTTCTTCAACCTGCAGAGGGTGATGGAAAGCACAAGAAACCAGTGGTTTCAAGTTATGGCTGCTTGTGTGAAGTGGTCAGCCTAGAGAAGAAGGCACAGTATCCAGCATCCTGACCATGTGTGTGGGTCTGCTGTTACCCCTGGTAACAGGAAATCTGTTTGGCCTGCAGGGGATGTTGGAAAATCCAAGAAGGATGCAATGTTGCCCCGTGTCCATGTGGGTTCATTAGCTTGTGAGAGCACAGCAAAGAAGGGACAACGCCCTCAATTGAAGCTTTCAACACCTGCCAAATGGAATGGTAAGACTGTTGCAGTTACAAATGTGAGAGAGACTGGTTATGGGACTATTCCCTGTGAAGTGGGAATAAGTCCAGTGGAAAAAAATTGCTTTCAGAGACTTGCTGCAAGTGAATACCTTGTGTAGTAGCAAAGCCCAGTTTGAAGCTGAACCTGCAGCAAGTTTGAGGACTGGTAAGGACTTGTCTTCAGGTAGTGTACTGTGTAGCAGGAAGACAAGTGGTAAAAATGAATATAATGTGTTGCTCGCTAATGTGATTAAAAATGTGAGATTACATCCAGAAATGTCAAGGGTGACCACTGAGAAATGTGTGCCATTGACCCTGACAACCATGGCAGGTGTAGCAGAAGTGTCCCTGGAGACCACCCAGGAGCTCATGGTGTCTGAGCTCACTGTTTCCCAGGACAACTGTGTCACTGCCCCAACTGGCAAGTGTGTTTCACATGAGGTGAAAAGCGATGTACTAAGTATTCTACAATCTCAAACTGCTAATGTGCTAACGCAGCCTATATAAGGCAGGAAGGTGGATAATGATGATGTTGAAAAGTGTATTACTGATAATGTTGATGGTTTGGTGTCTCCCCTGGTAACCACAGGCAGTGCCGCAGAGTTGTCCCAGGAAATCTCACGAGGACTCCCTGTGTTGGAGTCAGCGGGGGTCCAGGACAGCTCTGATACTGCTCAGGTGGAACACAATGGGAAAACCGCTCAAATGATGGAGCATGAATTATCACAATCTGATGTGGTTGACAGTGACTGGTGCAGGATGCCTGCTGCTAAATCACTCTGTCCACCTTTGTCTCCATGGGCAGAGGGAGCAGTACTACCGAGTGCTGGTGACTGTAGCACAGACAGGATAGACTGGGATAGTCTCGCCATAAAGATGTTAGTGTGGTGGAAAGAAATTTCTGAAGGTAATAGTAAGCTGGACACTATTGCTGCTGTGACAAATGGAGAGGCTGCAAAGCCAGTAGACACTTGTGCGTTGGCTGTTGCAGAACTTAACCCCCTCCAGGCGGAAGGATCGGAAAAGGGTGCATATATAGCAGAAGTTTTGTCCACAGCAAAAGAGATGAGTAATGTTGAGCGTCAGGATAATGGATAGGGACTTGGAAGGGCTCAATGTTGTTGAAAATGAGAGGATGAGTGTGACACATGCGTTTAGCAGTGCTCATGGGGAGCCGCAAGTTTTGTCAGTTGCCTCTGAGCTGGAGGTATCTTTGAGTGTATCAGCCTCTCAAGCCTTAGCAAATGAGCCCCTCCACATCGTTAGTAAGGGAAAAGTCCCTAGAGTTCTGTGTTTAGATGTGGCATGTCTAGAAATAACTTTCCGCTGTACACCTGCATGTATCCACCGCAGATCGGCGACCTGGTACTGCGTAGTACCAATCAGTGGAGACACGTGGTACAGGCGATGTTAAGCAATGTTGATAAAAATTGATTACTGCAATGTTGGTTACTTTTGTGGAAAGTGGTGTCACAGTTCTCTGCGAGAGTGCTTCCAGCAACAGTTATGTGTGGAAGGCGTTCAGGGGAACTGCTAGAGGGAACAGAAATAATAGACATAGTGGAAGTCTCTTCGTATGCTGGTGTGATGGGGTGCATTCCTGCTGGTGCAGTCTGAGGTGCAGCTGAGCAGTGGTTGGTACATGGCGCGTGTGCTGTCTCACCCACTAGACCTCATGTAAAGGAAGGGCCCGGAAAAGATGCCTGCAGAGTGGGTGATCCCAGGGGAGGTGATGTCCTGTGAGGTTCCTGTGGGTGATGGCGGCCCTCTGATATGTGTGTCCTCTGCAGACTCTGCCCTAGCAAATGTTGGGAAAAAAGGCATTGGTGACATGTGCAACATTGAGAGGTCTAATGTTGGTTTGAATATGTCTGTCAATGATGAACCAAGTAATGTGTTAATGGTACATGATGATGTGGTGTCCAAAGGTACAGGTAAACCTGGTAAACAATTAGTGACTGCTGAGTCAGGTACCAGGAATAAGAGACGGGGTCCCGTTATAAACACAATAGAAATAGGCCCCCTACAGTCTCAGAACAGTAATGCTGAGAGAGGTTTTGGGAAACCAGGAAACTTGAAGCGTGGAGGCAGAAGGGTTGGTAGAAAGACCAGGGGTACCCTGTTAAAAGTTCAGGAGAGGAAGTCCTTATGGAAATGCACCCGGAAGAAGAGTTGGGAAGGTCTCAAAACCCATAGCAGAGTGACAGGGGGACAAAGAGAGAGACACCAATGGAAGTGGCGGGTTGAGTTCCCCTTTGGGAGAAGTGAGGTCGAACAGAGTTTGACTTCCATAAGCTGTAGTTGGCACATAGGTGCCAAAAGCAAACTCTGTGTGTCGCCCTCTGGCTCAAAACAAGGGGGAGGGATATGTGACAGTACAGTTCCCTGTCATAGTAATTGTCGCCCAGGGTTCTCAAATAGGCAGGTTGAGTGGCTCCAGGGGTATTTAATGTGGAGGAATCCATTTTCTCAGTTTCCTCCAAAGTTTGTAAAATCCATTTGGGGACCTGGAGCCCGGAGATTCCATAGCGTTATGGGTGGGACGGAATCTCCAATCCTGGGATCGGGTTTTGGGAACAGCCAGGAGTCTGGCTGGTTGATTGAGCAGGTGGGTCCTGGGCTTATAGCGGAGTCAGGATTAGGGTTCTGGGCTCCACCCAGAGAGACAGGAGGTCTCCAGGAGTCCAGAGAGTGCAGGTGTGCAATAGTGAAAGCCAGAGACCCAAGTCTGAGGATCAGAGCAGTGAGGGGCTGCTTTCTAGATAGACGCTGTGTGCGTTGAAGCTGTGTGCATCTAAGGCGACAGATGAGAGCCTGAAGTGGAAGGCCTGAGCAGTAAGGAAGCTAAAATGAGGTACAGTAGTTGTACAGGAACCCTGTTATATGGCCAAGAGGGCTGAAGTGCAAAGCCTAAGTGCCAGTACTGCTGAAGAGAGCCAGGTGGCTTGGCATTTTTCATTTATATATATTAGACTGTGTATGTATGTATGTGTGTATATGTATGTGTGTGTGTGTGTGTGTATGTATGTATATGTATATGTATATGTATATATATATATATATATATATATATATATATATATATATATATATATATATATATATATATATATATATATATATATATATATATATATATATATATAATCAATAACTCACGGTGGAGCTGCTGATTTAAAGCGGGCTGTTACCGTCACCTTTTCACCTGTAGTTTCACCAATACCAGACTTGGAGTCCACGTTGAGCTTATTATCTGACAATGCAGGCACCAGTCACTTTAGTACTTTTTCCAATGCTTTAATGGGAGATAACTGGAAGAAGTAGCAGGAAAGAGGTAGAAGAAGAGTTGCAGGGAAGTTCAAATACCTTTTCTTGGTGTAGCACTAAGGAATTGAAATCTCAGGGATGAATGTATCTTCGGTTCAGGATTAAATCTTTGCCCGCCCGGATAGGTCTCTCTCACTTGTGGGAATTTCAGAGACCTGGTTCAACAGCTCTCATGATTGGCTTGCAAAAATTCAAGGGTATACCCTATACCGCAAGGATAGAGAGGGTAAAAAAGGGGGAGGGGTATGCCTATATATCAAGAATAATGTACAAGCAAATGTGAGAGATGACATCACTGAGGGAGCTAGAGAGGAGGTGGAATCCTTATGGGTAGAGCTCCAAAGGGATGAAGCTAAGGGGAAAATAATACTGGGAGTATGCTATAGGCCCCCTAACCTGAAGGAGGAAGTGGAGACGGATCTCCTATCACAAATTGGATTAGCAGCAAGGATGGGAAGTGTTATCATAATGGGGGATTTTAATTATCCAGACATAGACTGGGCGGAGGGAACCGCACATTCATTTAAGGCTCGCCAGTTCCTTTATGTCTTGCAGGACAATTTTATGGGTCAGATGGTAGACGCACCAACTAGAAATAAAACAATACTGGATCTACTGATTACCAACAATACAGACCTGATCACAGATGTGGAAATACGGGGCAATTTAGGTAACAGCGATCACAGGTCAATTAGTTTCAGTATAAATCACACAAATAGGAAACATAAAGGGAATTTCAAAAGAGCCAACTTCCCTAAACTACAAACCTTGCTAAAAGGCATAAATTGGGATAAAATATTAGGAACAAAGAACCCTGCCTTTGGCCAATTATGGCTCTCTCTGCAGAGCATGCTGTGATTGGCTAAAGCATGCAGGTCAGGTGCATGCTTTAGCCAATCATCAGACACTAATGCACTGCAATCTCGCAGTGCATTATGGGGCGTTCCGCGGCGCTCAAATTTCCTGCGAACGCCCAATATTGTTCGTTGTTCGGCGAACACTCGATATTTGTGTGGAACTTGTGGATGATCGAGCTCATCCCTAACTCATTTTCCTCTGACATCTGTCAAATAAGAAGTCGGGAGAAGGGATTGTCTGAGTAGCCCTGTCAGCAGCATGGAGTAATTAATTTAGGTTTCCTCATAGAAAGTGCCCACCAGAGTTAGGTATGTACTGCATATGACTGCAATATAGACCACCCACCTCTGAACTCCAATAGTTTGACATGTCTGCAAACCCTGACTAAATATGAAAGAGGTGTAAATAGTGGAGTATTATAGGCAACTTATCTCTGTCCTCCACATAGCTCCCAACTGTTCCTCATTTTAAAGGACTGAGCATTCTTTGGAACCAAATCCCTCTGTCCCTTTTCCTCTTCAGTTGTCCCCTTTTGGTATAATGTATAGAACTCTATAAAATGTATGTTCTAAATAACTACAAAATATGTTATTCTACGCTAAACTTTTCATCCATCCTATACATTATTTAATTTGTTATTTTGAAAAGTCAGTAGAAATGAAAAGTAATGGAAAAAAAAAGTAGTTGTTAGTTGAACTAATAGTAATAATAACCAATAATTGTTAATTATAACTTCGAACATGTAACTTGAGGTCAGGCAGGGGTGTGTCATTTTTCTGCATACCTTTTCATCACTGAAAATTGCCACCTTTAGGGGTAAAGAGGTGTAAAAACAGATGTTAAATAGGCCTCCCACCTCTGACTAAATGTGAAAGGAGATTAAATAGGGGTATGTTATCGGCCACCCACCTCTCACTGCGAGTGTTAAGAAGCTCTGACATGGTGTCTTATGTTTATGTTTAAGTATGGTTTTTGGGGGGCGTGGCCTGGACGGAGACCAAGATGGCAGCTTAACTTGCTAGCTCCTGCAACCCAGGGACCGAAATTAGCCTAGCGGAGAGCCTACATCACCGAACCTCCACCGAACCACCATAAGCAGGTCCACCCAGAGCTCCTCCACATCCCGAGCTGTCACTGACCCAGGCACACAGCTCAGCAGAAACATACCGGAGCTATTCCAGACTGTCTGCACACGTGGCCTCAGAGGCCCAGACACTGAGCTTGCCTAGCCCTGAATCCGGACCGCTGATGACAGGTGAAGCTACTCCCAGCGCTGTTCAAGCTCAACCTCCCAGCCTACTTGACCTGGAGAAGGTGGCATCCGACATCAAAAACACATTCACAGCCGCTATAGCAGACCTCAGATCTGACATACAAACAGTAGTGCATCGGATCAGAGATGTCGAGCAGATGACCCAGACGTTGAAATGTGTATCGCTAAACGTAAAAGGCCTCAACCTACCAGAAAAAAGATCCCAAATATTGTCCTCCCTCACCAAACATAAAGCCCACTTCATTTATTTGCAAGAAACACATTTCCGCTAGGATTCCATACCCAAACTCTCTAATCACATATACCACTCAGCTTTTCATGCCACTAACCCTGAATCCAAGACCAGAGGAGTTTCTATACTAATTTCTAAACATGCCAACTTTCACATATCTGATTCTCTCATTGACCCTGAAGGCAGGTTTATTTTCCTCAAAGGCACATACGCCTCAAAACCATTAACGCTAGCTAACATATACTGCCCAAATGAACACCACGTAAACTTCTTTAGGAAAACTTGCAAGCTTCTATCTTCATTTCAGAAAGGATTAGTGCTCCTAGGAGGCGACTTTTAATGTCCCTTTAAATCCTATCCTAGACTCTTCCTCAGGCACTTCTGCCCTATCATACAAGGCCCTCCGCCAGATTAAACTACAACTCCAGAATCTTACCCTTCATGACAAATGGCGTACCATGTTTCCCTCCAACAAAGACTATACCTTCTACTCGGCCCCACACCAGAAATATTCTAGGATTGACTATTTTTTTCATCTCCCAAATAGACCTACCTCTTTTACAACAGTCCACCATAGAACCAATGTTCCTCTTTGACCATCACCTGATCACAGTAACCCTCTTCTTCCCTGAAACATGTACTAAAACAAAAACCTGGCGTTTGAACCCTTCCCTTTTTTAAAGACCCTACAATGATAGAACCCTTCCCTTTGTTAAAGACCCTACAATGATAGAACACTTACCTACCCACATGTTCGGTTCGCACCAGAACATGAGAACAGGCAAAAAATTTGTTCGAACACGAGAACACCGTTAAAGTCTATGGGACACGAACATGAATAATCAAAAGTGCTAATTTTAAAGGCTTATATGCAAGTTATTATCATAAAAAGTGTTTGGGGACCTGGGTC
Organism: Lithobates clamitans; assembly: GCA_037952925.1. Taxonomy (NCBI): domain Eukaryota; kingdom Metazoa; phylum Chordata; class Amphibia; order Anura; family Ranidae; genus Lithobates; species Lithobates clamitans. The sequence continues at coordinate 298,444 of JBBGZY010000006.1, read as the reverse complement.
CTGCCCCAGGGAACATGGATCAATGCAAAAAAAAAGTTTTAAAAATGGCCGTTTTTTCGGGAGCAGTGATTTTAAAAATGCTTAAAGTGAAACAATAAAAGTGTAATATCCCTTTAAATTTCCTACCTGGGGGGTATCTATAGTATGCCTGTAAAGGGGCGCATGTTTCCCGTGTTTAGAACAGTCTGACAGCAAAATGACATTTCAAAGGAAAAAAAGTAATTTTAAACTACTCATGGCTATTAATGAATTGCCGGTCCAATACACATAAAATTTCATTGATAAAAATGGCATGGGAATTCCCCACAGGGGAACCCTGAACCAAAATTTTTAAAAAAATTACGTGGGGGTCCCCCTAAATTCCATACAAGGCCCTTCAGGTCTGGTATGGATATTAAGGGGAACACCGGTCAAAATTTTTTTAAAAAATGGCGTGGGGTCCCCCTCAAAATCTATACCAGACCCTTAAGGTCTGGTATGGATTTTAAGGGGAACCCCGCGCCAAAATAAAAAAAAAAATGGCGTGGGGTCTCCCCAAAAATCCATAGCAGACCCTTATCTGAGCACGCAACCTGGCAGGCCGCATGAAAAGAGGGGGGAACGAGAGAGCGCCCACCCCTCCTGAACCGTACCAGGCCACATGCCCTCAACATTGGGAGGGTGCTTTGGGGTAGCCCCCCAAAACACCTTGTCCCCATGTTGATGGGGTCATGGGCCCCATCAACCCTTGCCCGGTGGTTGTGGGGGTCTGCGGGTGGGGGGCTTATCGGAATCTGGAAGCCCCTTTAACAAGGGGAGCCCCAGATTCCGGCCCTCCCCCCTGTGTGAAATGGTAAGGGGTACAAAAGTACCCCTACCATTTCACAAAAAAGTGTCAAAAATGTTAAAAATGACAAGAGACAATTACAAAACACGGATCACTTCAGTATTGAAAACCTGCTGGGGATTACAAACCTGCTGGGTACCATCTGTGTGCAGGGATTTCCTTTACATTTATTGGACAATTTATATTGGACTATTTTTATGGGTGCACATAAATTATTTCACATTTTTTTGGTTACACATATCCACATATTGGTTTATTCCATTTTTAATATTTTTTTATTGATTCATTCAATATATATATATATACATATTCTGTTTGCATCTATGTTCTTGATTCTCACAGTCCATGTTAGAGGAATTACAGATGCTTACTATTTATTATTTTTTATGTCACTTGGACTAATTTACATATATTTTTTATGTCACTGGGCACGTTAGTGGGATTTTCAAATGCTGATATTTTTTAATGTCACTTTTATTTATTTCTCATATTTCATATGTATTTCTATTTTTTACCAATGGTGGTGATTTGCACACTCACATCTTACGTGATATACGCAATGGAATATATTGCAGTATTTTTGCAGGAATTTCTCACCAAGTTTGTTGTGGACTTTGGTGTACACTTTTTACACATTGTTATTTTTTCTTTTTTTAATATTTTATTTTTTTTGGTTTTTCCAATTGTCTGTGAACAGCGCCATTCCCCTATTAGAACATAAGAGAGACAATTTTTGACAATTCCTTTATTTAAATGCTTCTTCTATCTTCTTTCTTCCTTCGGTTTCTTCCTCCATCTTCTTCTGGTTCTTCCTCCGGTGTTCTCGTCCGGCATCTTCCTCCGCGGTGCCTGGAGTCTTCTTCCCTTCGTCTTCTGGGCCGCTCCGCATCCAACATGATGGGATGGGAGTCTCCCACTGTGTGACGCTTCTCCTCTTCTGACGGTTCTTAAATAACGAAGGGCGGGGCCACCCGGTGACCCCGCCCCCTCTAACGCACAGGGACTTCCCTGTGGCATGCCCCGTGATGTCAGAGGGGGCGGACAGGGAAATCACCGTGCGTCACCGGTGCCCCCGCCCTCCGTTATTTAAGAACTGTCAGAAGAGGAGAAGTGTCACACAGCGGGAGCCTCCCATCCCATCATGCTGAATGCGGAGCGGTCCAGAAGACGAAGGGAAGAAGACGCCGGTGACGCTGAGGAAGATGCTGGATGAGAACACCGGAGGAAGAACCAGGAGAATCAGAAAAACCAGAAGAAGATGAAGGCGAAGGAAGATAGAAGAAAGAAGATAGAAGAAGCATTTAAATAAAGGAATTGTCAAAAACTGTCTCTTGTCATTTTAAACATTTTTGACGCTTTTTTTGTGAAATGGTAGGTACTTTTGTACCCCCTTACCATTTCACACAGGGGGGAGGGCCGGGAACTGGGGGTCCCCTTGTTAAAGGGGGCTTCCAGATTCCGACAAGCCCCCCGCCCGCAGACCCCCACAACCACCGGGCAAGGGTTGTGGGGATGAGGCCCTTGTCCCCATCAACATGGGGACAAGGTGTTTTGGGGGCTACCCCAAAGCACCCTCCCAATTGAGGGTCTGGTATAGATTTTGAGGGGGTCCCCACGCCATTTTTTTAAAAATTTTGGCCAGGGTTCCCCTTAATATCCATACCAGACCGGAAGGGCCTGGTATGGAATTTAGGGGGACCCCCCACGTCATTTTGCTTGACACTGAAGCGTGGTTTTTTTAAGCACTGAGATTATTTGGAGCATGTTGGATTTTTCATTTATGGACATTTTCACACACCTATGTTATAGAATATTGGACTCACGCATCACCTCTAATACTGTTTTTTTGGATCATATATCACATTACTGTGTGGCACTGGGCACTTTTTTGAATATTGCACATATTATCTATCTACTGTGTTAGATTAATTGCACGTTGCACTTTATATTTTATTTATTATAAATATTTGTATTTGTTGATTTTAATTTTTCAAATTTTTGCACTGATGTAATAATACCATTTTGCAGCATTTTAGCACACTATGTATTTTTGATTTAAAACATTCTCTGATTAGATTATTATTTGATACATATATTTACACTTTAGCGCAGTGTATTTTTCTTTTCTTTAAATGGTGCACGGCATATGAGACGTGTTCTACGCAAGCAGCTAGGTGTTTTTTACTCTTCAGGCATTAGACTATTGTGGCTCGCAAGGTTTTCCTCTATTTATTATTATTACTTGCAGGAATTGTCAAAAACTGTCTCTTGTCATTTTAAACATTTTTGACACTTTTTTTTGTGAAATGGTAGGTACTTTTGTACCCCCTTACCATTTCACACAGGGGGGAGGGCCGGGATCTGGGGGTCCCCTTGTTAAAGGGGGCTTCCAGATTCTGATAAGCCCCCCGCCCGCAGACCCCCACAACCACCGGGCAAGGGTTGTAGGGATGAGGCCCTTGTCCCCATCAACATGGGGACAAGGTGTTTTGGGGGGCTACCCCAAATCACCCTCCCAATGTTGAGGGCATGTGGCCTGGTACGGTTCAGGAGGGGGTCGATCTCTCGTCCCCCCTCTTTTCCTGTGGCCTGCCAGGTTGCGTGCTCAGATAAGGGTATGGTATGGATTTTTGGGGAGACCCCACGCCATTTTCTTTTAAATTTTGGTGTGGGGTTCCCCTGTGGGGAATTCCCATGCCGTTTTTATCAATTAACTTTTATGTGTATTGTCGGACCGGCAATTCATTATTAGCCGCGAGTAGTTTTAAATTCCTTTTTTTTTTCCTTTTGAAATGTCATTTTGCTGTCAGACTGTTCTAAACACAGGAAACATGCGCCCCTTTACAGGCATACTATAGACACCCCCCAGGTATGAAATTTAAAGGGATATTACACTTTTATTGTTTCACTTTAAGCATTATTAAAATCACTGCTCCTGAAAAAGCGGTCGTTTTTAAAACTTTTTTGCATTGATCCATGTCCCCTGGGCAGGACCCAGGTCCCCAAACACTTTTTATGACAATAACTTACATATAAGCCTTTAAAATTAGCACTTTTGATTTCTCCCATAGACTTTTAAAGGGTGTTCCGCGGCTTTCGAATTTGCCGCGAACACCCCAAATTGTTCACTATTCAGCGAACTGGGGAACAGCCGATGTTCAAGTCGAACATGAGTTTGACTCGAACTCGAAGCTCATCCCTAATCCCCAATTTCCCTCTGGGAAGCACATAAATGTGTGATCTGAGGTGAATTAATGGCCTTGGCTGCGAAAGCCAAAAAAGAATCCCAAGCAAATATTAACACTCTTACCAAGACAATCAAAAATCTAGAAATTGCCCACAAACAAACACACGCACAATCCATCCTCCAAGAATTAATGCATACCCGTTCCCTACTTCTGGAGGAACTAGTTCAACTTACTAAGCGACGTTACATCCTTGGCCAGAGGATTTTTTACGAGCATGGAAATAAATACGGTTGCCTTCTTGCCCGATCAGTTCATGCCTCCAAACTCTCCTCTACAATTCACTAGATACGCGATTCGCTGGTTACCCTATTGGCCAAGAGTGAAGACATTGCCAGAGAATTTGTAAGGTTCTACTTAAAGCTTTACAACCTACACCCTAGTTGCACAAACCAGATTCCCACCGAAACATGCATTAAGAACAATAGAGAATTTTTATCCTAGTACAGCCCAAAATCACTAACTCCCCAACAGATTCAAGAGATGGAGAGCCCCCTTTTGGGAGAAGAGCTGGAGATTGCCATCAAACAAATGAAATCGGGTAAAAGCCCAGGACCGGACAGTTTTATGCTCCAATATTATAAATTGTTTATTGATGTCCTCTCTCCCAAACTCCTCTCCACTTTCAATGCACTATACGGACCCCCATATATTACCAGGTAGAATGTTGACAGCTCACATAACCATCATCCCAAAGGAAGGGAAAGACCCCACCCAAGTAGCTAGTTATAGACCAATATCCCTTATTAACATAGACATGAAACTATATGCGAAGATCCTTGCTAATAAACTACTCCCCCTGTTGCCTGGTCTCATCTCCCTGGATCAAGTGGGATTCGTTCCTGGCAGAGAGGCCAGGGACAACAACATTTGTACTATGAACCTCCATCATTGGCTGACATCCTCGAAAACACAAGGATTTTTTCTTTCCCTTGATGCGGAGAAGGCATTCAACAGAGTGGCCTGGGACTACATGCGCAAAGTACTCGTGGCCTTGGGCCTTGAGACTCGTATGCTATCACACATAATGTCCCTATACTCCTGTCCCACCACGGCCGTAAGGGTCAATGGACACCAGTCGAACGCCTTCTCCATTAGCAATGGTACACATCAAGGATGCCCCCTCTCTCCCCTAATGTACATCATGACTCTTGAACCTTTTCTCAACAGACTAAGAAACAACCCTGACATACATGGAGTGAATGTGAATGACAGGGAATTCAAGGTCGCAGCATTCGCTGATGACATTATGCTCTCTTTAAAATCCCCTCGAACCTCCCTGCCCAACCTCCTCAAAGATATTGAAGCCTTCAGTATCTTATCCAACCTTAAAATCAATCACACAAAATCGCATGCTTTAAACATCACCCTCCCTCCACATGAAGTAACCCACTGCCAAGAATCTTTCCCTTTCCTATGGGAAAAGGAGGCAATCATATACCTTGGCATCCTAATTACCCACCTATATGAAAAATTCTCACAGTGCCCTCATCAAGACCCAAAAACATCTAAAGTATTGGATGGGCCTGAATGTTTCATGGTTTGGCTGATCAGCCCTGCTCAAAATGATCATTCTTCCATGTTTACTCTATTTAATCCAATCTGTCCCGATACATCTACCACCAAGCTTTTTGCGATCTACCAGAAGGCATGCTCCGCTTTCATATGGAAGAACTCCCCTCCACGTATTAAATATACCTGCCTCACATTCCCTAAAAAAGAAATGGGTACCTCTCACCCCTCCTTTTCGTCCTGTCACTGGAACCGTTTCTGTGCACTGTTCGTTTAAATCGAGACATCACAGGAGTAGAGATAGGAGGTATTCAACATAAAATTTCAGCCTACGCCGACGATATGTTGTTTTCTCTTACGAATCCTCTGGTTACGCTTCCAAGTTTGATGAAGGAATTTGAAAAATATGGCTCGCTCTGCAATCTCCAGATTAATTTTGTTAAGTCGGAAGCAATGGGGGTGAACTTTCCACAAGAATCAATTATTTATCAAACCTTAAATTGGGCTTTAAAAGATAACAACACACACATCCCTCTGTTTAACAGGTATGTGATAATAACATTTATATGCTATCGGTCAAAAGTCTTAGAACACCACCATTTTCAGATTTGATACAATTTAGGCAGTTCAAGTTGAGTGAATAATCTTTGTCTAATGTCTACATAGCAAGACCCAACCTTTTGGTGCTGAATGCCAAACACTGGTCCAGATGCAGCCTTTTTTTGCACACTCCACCAATTTTTTTGTTTAAAAGTTCATGATTTTCAGATTAACAGTTTTTAAAGTTTTCATTTATTACTTACATTTTTTTTAATCTTTATTATTCCTCATAAGGCCATGATTGCCCCAGTCAAAAAAGACAAAGTGGACAGAGATGGAAAGGCTGTAATTACAATGTCTACAGGTGATCAAATCTTCTGAATTTAGGGCCGTATAGCCTGTTTCTGCTGCCACAAATGTGTATACCTGTTGAATGATCTTGTCGTGATTCTGCATCGGTATCAAAGATATTCAACTCAAACCAAGTGACACTCTTGAGCTAAGGGGGATTGATATGGAAGCCAAATCCAGAGGTCTTACTTTGTTGTGGAAATTGCATTGATGTCATGAAGCTCAAAGCTCATAAATATTTTCTGATCGCTAAAGCGGACATTAATCCATTTCTTGACAAAGATTAAGCATTTGATGAGAATGCACTAGCTAAATTTGCTTAACCCAATTCTTGTGGCAGAATCACTTTTATTTTTGAAAAGGAAAGAAAAAGGTTTTCTGTGTATGAAGCTCACTGTGTAAAGCCTAAATGTGTTTAGGCAGCTCCTGAATACCTTACTGATTTTATGAATGGTTTATAAATAACACAATTTTCCATCTTGTTCTGCTAAGTCATACTGACTGTTTAGGTTTTACCTATTAGTAATGGATAATTTAAAAAGGAGAGGATACAGCAGTGTAAAACTGGCCAATGGCAGGACAGTTTTACTCATGCCTAACTTTTTATTTATCTATGGGATGGGGGTGGGGGTGCTGTGAATGAGAATGATGTAATGTGTACTTAATTTTTTGTTGTTCTTTCTAACAATGTAAAAAATAGGAAGCTGTTGCCTGTAAGCAATATCTGCCTGATGTGTTTTATTCACCTCATTCAAGTTTTAATCTAAAAAAAATCAAGGGGAAAGACTTAATTCATAAATGAAAATGAAACAAATATAAAATGTTGGCAGTTGTTGTGGACAGATATTGGTCCTTAAAAGGATTTTGGGTGTACAAATCTGTGAACATAGTTAGCCTATAATAGGTAAATGTACCCCAGCACTGAAATTCAAAGAACTCAAACATAGTTTGTTGATGTAAACCCAACCACTAAACTGTCATATAAGCTTTAACAGCTGGTGATACTGGTATAAAGGCTCTTATTTGGGTTCTATTTGTTATAGAATGACAACCCATTGCCCATGTCTTCAACAATATCCTGCCTGTAAATCACCTTCCCAAAAGGAAAAACAACGCATTTGTTCTGATACACATTGCACAGGGATATTACACTGTTTTTACAGAAAATGTCTTCAAAAAAATTGCAGCCAGAAACAATTAGGTAATATGCCCCAAGAAAATACACATGCAGCCAGTTAACTTTGAACTGCATGAGAACACAGGGACAGGCTGTGAAAAAAAAATCAATGGCAGACAGCAGAAATAGGAAATATGCAAATGTTCAGCCTGTTATAGACCAGTGTTTTTCAACCAGGGTGCCATGTGGAGTCCTCAGGGGTGCCACAGCAACAGCCCAAGCTGAGCAATCATCTGTTAGCTGCTGTGCTACCAGAGGGAGAGAGCACTGTTAACTCCTTAATACAGAGGAGGCAGAGAGCTCATCCTCCATGTCTCCTCGCTCTGTTTCTCTCTTTATTCTTGCTGGCAAAACAGAAAGCTGAACTGGCTGCCCAACCATGTCCTACCAACCGATTACATCATTGGTTCATAAGAAGTTGCCGGAAAGACTACAAAGAGGAGTTGGCAGGGTGGGGGTGTATGCTGAGCTCTCTGAGTTCTCTGTACACAGGATGTCATGGATCCGCAGTAATGTTTGTCTGTCAGCTTACCTCTCCATGTGTTCAGCTTGAGAGACCAGCCGCTCTTCACCTGGTTGCTTAAGTAATCTCTCTTCAAAGCATGGCTCCATCCCAGGCCCTATCAGGGAACACTATATTAACCTGTGCACTGCAAGTCAGCCCTGCTGATCAAGATTGTGTGTTTGGCTTACGTGTACTCCTTGCTGTGTGTTCTACATCTGATTCTAGTTACCAATCTTGGCTTGTTCTTGACTGTCCTTATCTGTTTCATATCCCAACCTTGGCGTGTTCCTTGGCTATCCTTACCTGCTTGTTGCCCTGACCTTTGGCTATCTCCTGACTATCCTTTGTTGTCGCAGTCTGCTACTTCCTGTCTGCCTTCCTGCACTCTACCATTAGCATGAGCTGGGAGGCCATGAGAGTCGCGACCTGGAGCCAGACTGCAGCTAAATCCATCCCCACAACTAGGGACTTATCCACCTTACCAACCGCTCAGTGTCTGCCAACCCTCTACTTCAATCCCTACACTGGCTCCCAATCACCCAGCGAATTAAATTCAAAATTCTAACCACAACATACAAAGCCATTCACAACTCTGCCCCAAGCTACATCACTAATCTTGTCTCCAAATATCACCCAAATCGACCTCTCCGCTCTTCTCAAGACCTCCTGCTTTCAAGCTCTCTCATCTCCTCCTCCCATGCTCGTCTCCAGGATTTCTCCAGAGCCTCTCCCATCCTCTGGAACTCGTTACCTCCATCTATCCGGCTATCCCCTACTCTTGCTACCTTCAGGCAATCCCTGAAAACTCATCTCTTCAGGAAAGCCTATCACGTCTCCAACTAATCTCCTACCATTTCCACCAGCTCATTCCCCACAGTTACAACCTTTTGTACCACCTGCCCCACCCTATTAGATTGTAAGCTCTTCTGAGCAGGGCCCTCTTAATCCTATTGTATTGTATTATAACTGTATTGTCTCCCTTTTATATTGTAAAGCGCTGTGTAAACTGTTGGCGCTATATAAATCCTGAATAATAATAAATAATAATAATAGGGGCTTCTGGTGAACACCCGCTGGCTCTTAGATTCTGTGCCCTGGGAAATCTTATGCTCTAGCTCCCAGTGTGATCTGTGTTGGTGCTCCAGAGTACCTGCTCTACGGAATCACCTAGAGCTCCATCCCATCCGCAGCAGTCAGCCATAGGGTCCACTACCTTGGGGTGCATCTGTCACCCGGACTCAGGTGATCTGACACAGGAGTTATCAGTGCTCTCTTCCTCCTGTAACACAGCAGTTAACAGGTAACAGAGGAGTGCTCAGATCCTCTCTGCTGCTGTCATAACTCTATGGGCAGAATTTGTAGGAAGGGGGGGATTTATGGTGGGGTTGTGCTGGAGGGGGATTTGGGTGGGGGAGTTGTGCTAGGAGGGGAGATTTGGGGGGTTTGTGCTGGGAGGGGGATTTGCGGGGGTTGTGCTAGGAGGGGGGATTTGGGGGGTTGTGCTAGGAAGGGGAATTTGGGGGGGTGGTTATGCTAGGAGGTGGCATTTGGGGGGGTTGTGCTAGGAGGGGGATTTTGGGAGGTCTTGTGCTGGGGGGATTTGTGCTAAAAGGGGGGATTGGGGGGAGGGGGGTTACAACCTACAGATCACTGAACTCTGCTTCACAGAGTACATTTTAAGGCTTGTTCACACCAAGTGCAGTGTCTTTAGCAGACACATGTAGGTGCCATTAATTCTTAATGACACAGAGATGCTCTGAAGACTGTACAGGACACACCTCAGCAACCCACCCCAACCTTCACAACCACCACTCTCCCCTCCGTGGAGATCCCTCAGCATGCTGAAGGAAGGCAACCTGCACTTTTACCTGCAGAATCTGACAAACTTCTCCCCCCCTTTGATGGACAGGGATTACTAACATGGTCACACTGCACTCATGTGCTCTCCACCACACCCTTTCCAGAAGATGCCCGTTCTACCTCCTTTCAGCACACAACCATCAGACTTGGCATGCAGCAGACAGCTGAAAAATCCTCTTCCTCTGGCAGCCCAACTTCACACAGCTCAACTAAAACCAAAAAACCTGAGAAGAGAGAGGAACGCAGGGCCATTGATAAGCCATCCACTTGTTCACCATACTTTATGCAGCAGACTCAGTTACAGAATTATCCAGGTTCCTCCCAAACTGTCTTCATATCTGATATGAAAGATATGCTAAACATACTAAAGCTAGCCATACAAGTCTCTCTGCTGTCAGAATACAATAGTTCAGTGGAGAGGATTCCCCCATCAACATCTAGTGTGTTGATGGGGTAATCAAGTCAGTTTTTTTGTTCAATTTTCTGGTTAAATGAAAAAAATTACATATCTCTGGGCTGCTTTAGAGACTCTCTCTACCTAGATCTGGAAAACATGATTGCAAAAATCAATACTACTGTGTAAAAGACAAGAGTTCACAATAAGAATAAGACGAGTCCTCTTTGTACTGCACACAATGACCTGATAGCTTCTATTAATGAAAAGGGACAGACCTACAGTGGATACAAACTAAACTTGCTGGCCTAGAGGAAAGATCAAGATGCAAAAATATTAATTTCAGGGATAGCTCGGAAACAATACCTTAAGCATATATGCATACATTTCTGCAACAGCAGCTGGCTGAGCTAGCAACAAATGCTGTAGGACAGGGATATGCAATTAGCGGAACCCCAGCTGTTGCAAAACTACAAGTCCCGTCATGCTTGTGGCCGTCAGAGTCTTGCTATGCCTCATGGGACTTGTAGTTCTGCAACAGCTGGACGTCCGCTAATTGCATATCCCTGCTGTAGGACATGAGCTCATAATCAATGAATCACATCATTCCGAAACCAAATTTTCTTCCACATAGAGTTCCACCCTTGTCATACAATCACTTTAAGCAGGCCTTCGACTACTGTAGCTGATGCCCTCTTGTATGACAAAGAAAGCTTAGCAAACTCCAGCCAGAATGGAATTGACAGGTCTTTTATGATTTTGCTAAACTAGGAAAACTCTGCTGGCATTATTGAAACAGGCCATCTCAATGGAGCCAATGCTGCACTACTAATCTAAGTACACATGGTTAGTATTTAAGCAATTCTCCACTCTGATTTCTCAATAGCCTAAGCTGCCTATTATTTCTGGGATTTTCCGTAGATTGTTTTTATATGTTTTTATTTTTGCTACTTTTCTTCTCTTATTGAATTAGATTTCAGCCAGTCTCCACTTCCGCCTCCCACGAAACCCGAATTATCTGAGGCTACTTCACAGTACAACTTTTTTTGAATTATGTTTTTCTCACCTAGGCTACCCCAAGCATTCTTGTTAACCACTTCAGCCCCAGAAGGATTTACCCCCTTCCTGACCAGAGCACTTTTTACAATTTGGCACTGCGTCGCTTTAACTGCTAATTGCGCGGTCATGCAATGCTGTACCCAAACGAAATTTGTGTCCTTTTCTTCCCACAAATAGAGCTTTCTTTTGATGGTATTTGATCACCTCTGCGGTTTTTATTTTTTGCGCTATCAAAGGAAAAAGACTGAAAATTTTGAAAAAAAAATGATATTTTCTACTTTTTGTTATCAAAAATCCAATAAACTCAATTTTAGTCATACATTTAGGCCAAAATGTATTCGGCCGCATGTCTTTGGTAAAAAAAATGTCAATAAGCGTATATTTATTGGTTTGCGCAAAAGTTTTAGTTAATGACTGCCTATGTCATTTCTTGAGGTGCTAAAATGGCAGGGCAGTACAAAACCCCCCCAAATTACCCCATTTTGGAAAGTAGACACCCAAAGGAAATTGCTGAGAGACATGTTGAGCCCATTGAATATTAATTTTTTTTTGTCCCAAGTGATTGAATAATGACCAAAAAAAAAAAAATTTACAAAAAGTTGGCACTTAATGATATATTGCTCACACAGGCCATGGGCATATGTGGAATTGCACCCCAAAAATACATTCAGCTGCTTCTCCTGAGTACGGGGATACCACATGTGTGGGACATTTTTGGGAGCCTAGCCGCGTACGGGGCCCCGAAAACCACTGCCTTCAGGCTTTCTAAGGGCGTAAATTTTTGATTTCACTCCTCACTACCTATCACAGTTTTGAAGGCTATAAAATGCCCAGATGGCACAACCCCCCCCCCCCCAAATGACTGCATTTTGGAAAGTAGACACCCCAAGCTATTTGCTGAGAGGAATGTTGAGTCCATGGAATATTTTATATTTTGACACAAGTTGCGGGAAAGTGACAAATATTTTTTTTTTGCACAAAGTTGTCACTAAATGATATATTTCTCACACAGGCCATGGGCATATGTGGAATTGCACCCCAAAATACATTTAGCTGCTTCTCCTGAGTATGCGGATACCACATGTGTTGGACTTTTTGGGAGCCTAGCCGCGTACGGGGCCCCAAAAACCAATCACCACCTTCCGGATTTCTTAGGGCGTAAATTTTTGATTTCACTCTTCACTGCCTATCACAGTTTCGGAGGCCATGGAATGCCCAGGTGGCACAAACCCCCCTCCCAAATGACCCCATTTTGGAAAGTAGACACCCCAAGCTATTTGCTGAGAGGCATGGTGAGTATTTTGCAGCTCTCATTTGTTTTTGAACATGAAGAAAGACAAGAAAAAACAATTTTTTTTTCATTTTTCAAAACTGTGACAAAAAGTGAGGTCTGCAAAATTATCACTATACCTCTCAGCAAATTGCTTGGGGTGTCTACTTTCCAAAATAGGGTCATTTGGGGGGGGGTTTGTGCCACCTGGGCATTCCATGGCCTCCGAAACTGTGATAGGCAGTGAAGAGTGAAATCAAAAATTTACGCCCTTAGAAAGCCTGCAGGCGGTGCTTGGTTTTCGGGGTCCCGTACACGGTTAGGCTCCCAAAAAGTCTCACACATGTGGTATCCCCGTACTCAGGAGAAGCAACAGAATGTATTTTGGGGTGTAATTTCACATATTCCCATGGCATGTTTGAGCAATATATCATTTAGTGACAACTTTGTGGGGAAAAAAAAATTGTCTTTTTCCCGCAACTTGTGTCACAATATAAAATATTCCATGGACTCGACATGCCTCTCAGCAAGTAGCTTGGGGTGTCTACTTTCCAAAATGGGGTCATTTGGGGGGGTTTGAACTGTCCTGGCATTTTATGCACAACATTTAGAAGCTTATGTCACACATCACCCACTCTTCTAACCACTTGAAGACAAAGCCCTTTCTGACACTTTTTGTTTACATGAAAAAATTATTTTTTTTTTGCAAGAAAATTACTTTGAACCCCCAAACATTATATATGTTTTAAAGCAAATGCCCTACAGAATAAAATGGTGGGTGTTTCATTTTTTTTCACACAGTGTTTGCGCAGCGATTTTTCAAACGCATTGTTTTGGGAAAAAACACACTTTTTAAAATTTTAATGCACTAAAACACACTATATTGCCCAAATGTTTGATGAAATAAAAAAGATGATCTTAGGCCGAGTACATGGATACCAAACATGACATGCTTTAAAATTGCGCACAAATGTGCAGTGGCGACAAACCAAATACATTTTTAAAAGCCTTTTAAAGCCTTTACAGGTTACCACTTTAGATTTACAGAGGAGGTCTACTGCTAAAATGACTGCCCTCGATCTGACCTTTGTGGTGATACCTCACATGCATGGTGCAATTGCTGTTTACATTTGATGCCAGACCGACGCTTGCGTTCGCCTTGCGAGAGCAGGGGGGGCAGGGGTGCTTTTTTTTTTCTTTTTTTTTTTTTTATCTTATTTTTAAACTGTTCCCTTCATTTTTTTTTTTAATCATTTTGATTATCTCAGGCAATGTAAATATCCCCTATGATAGCAATAGGTAGTGACAGGTATCTTTTTTGAAAAAATTGGGGTCTATTAGACTCTAGATCTCTCCTCTGCCCTCAAAGCATCTGACCACACCAAGATCGGTGTGATAAAATGCTTTCCCCATTTCCCAATGGCGATGTTTACATCCGGCGAAATCTAAGTAATGAAATGCTTGTAGCTTCCAGTTTCTTAGGCCATAGAGATGTTTGGAGCCACTCTGGTCTCTGATCAGCTCTATGGTCAGCTGGCTGAATCACCGGCTGCATTCTCAGGTTCCCTGTTGAGACAGGAGAGCCAGAGAAAAACACGGGAGACGGTGGGGGGGCATTCCCTCCCACTGCTTGTAAAAGCAGTCTAGAGGCTAATTAGCCACTAGGATTGCTTTTACATGAAAGCCGACCGCTAGCTGAAAAGAATGATACCAAGATAATACCTAAACCTTCAGGCATCATTCTGGTATAACCACTCAAAGTTGTGAATGGCGTACCTGAAGACAAAAAAAGGTTAACAATAAAACACAGTAAACAGTAAAGTAAAAAAAATTGCATACCTGAAAAGCAAACATGATAAAACATAATAACAATAAAACATTGCAGAATAGAATACAGTAAAAAAAGAGCAGAACAATAGAGAGAGAATAGAGAGAGAGAGAACACTTTTTTTTTTATATATTTTTTTGTGTTGTGTGTTTTTTTTTTTGTTTTTTTTGTTTTTTACACTTTTTTTTGTAACTGTAACTTTTATAACTGTCACCGGTTCCAGGTTTGGGTCTCTCAAAATGCGATGGCATCTTGGGAGACCCTGTGAAAGTGTGCCTAGTCTGTGCAATGCTGTACGCTACGCTAATACTCAACTAGTGAATGGTAGCGTTCAAAACATTCACCAATGCAAAGACCAGGATTGTCAGGACAGAAGGGAAAATAATAGCGGGTGTCACGCCTATATCCGCGCTTGCTGCAGACACGACATCTTTTTGGGGGGGTTCGTTGGGTAGGGGTACTCGGGAGGACATAAAGAAAATGCCTCTCATGCAGCCGACTGCATTTGGTTGGGTATGTGAATAGGGGAAGTACGGGCGCTGCAGAAGTGGTGGGTTCCCAATTATTAGGATTGGCGAATGCAGAAGGAAGGGCATTATGGGCACGAGGGGCTTGTGTTTGTCTTCTTCTTGGTGACAGCGAGACACTACTTGTGCTTGCCACCTCACCAGCTTAAACTGCACTTATGGGACTCGCCACGTCACCAAGTGTTACTGGAGTGCTGGTTTGACTACGATCGGGGTGTACTAGGCCACTGGTGCTTGCCAGTTCCCCAAAACGCTACCAAAAAACTGTTAGCAATCGCAGGGATTAGGCCTGACTCTGTGAACGCTGCAGTTATGTGTTTGGTGTTTTGTAAGTGACAGTGATCGATCGATACTGCACTTGGGTGGGCTGGGCTGGGCTGGGCCGAGCGGAGGGGCAAAACGCAGGTGCTAGCAGGTATCTGGGCTGATCCCGCTAACACTGCGTTTTTGGGAACCCTAAACTGCTGGGGACGCTAGTAAAGATCTGATCGGATCAGATATTGATCCGTTCAGATACTATACCACTAAGGGAGGCGTATGCTGCATGCGTGGGTGTTAGCGGTACTGGCGCTAACCTGACGCTGCCTGGGGTGACGCATATCACCGCCGGGCGATCAGGGGGCTAAACCTTTTTTAGCTAATAAACGGCGGGTGCCCTGACACTATAAAAAATAAACTAACTAACCAGCGTCACCCGTAACAGTTATACAGTGATCACTGGTGAAAGGGTTAACTAGGGGGCAATCAAGGGGTTAAAACCTTCATTAGGTAGTATATGGGGGTCCCTGACGCTATAAAACGCTGACGGCGAACCTAAATATTTACCTCCCTAACTAGCTTCACCAGTGACACTAATACAGCGATCAGAGAACTGATCGCTTGGTGACACTGGCGATGGGGGGTGATCAAGGGGTTAAAACTTTGTTAGGGGGCTACCCTAGACCTAAATGGGGCTAACACTAACTGCCCTACCACACTAACTGTCGCAAACTGACACCAATGCAGTAATTAGAAAAAAAAAAACTGCTTGGTGTCAGTGTTACATAGTTACATAGTTAGTAAGGTTGAATAAAGACACCAGTCCATCCAGTTCAACCTGAGTGAGTGTGGGTCTACAACCCTGACCCTTGTCCCTAACCCTGAACATCGCACACTCACATCAATCCCTACCCTCAATCCAAGGTCCCCATTCATATACTAGGGCCAATTTTGGACAGAAGCCAATTAACCTACCAGCATGTCTTTGGAGTGTGGGAGGAAACCGGGGTACCCGGAGGAAACCCACGCAGGCACAGGGAGAACATGCAAACTCCAGGCAGGTAGTGTCGTGGTTGGGATTCGAACCAGCGACCCTTTTTTACTGCTAGGCGAGAGTGCTAACCACTGCACCACTGTGCCGCCCGAGTGTGACGGGGGGAGGGGTGATTAGGGGGTGATTAGGGGGTGATCGGGGGGGTGATCGCAGGTGTAATGTGTGCCTGGCATGTTCTACTGTGTGTGTGTGTTTTACACTCACTCAGATGTCTTCTCTCCTCGGCGCCGGAACGGAAAATACCGAGCCGAGGAGAGATGACATCATTTCCTCTGCTGCTGTTTACTATACAGCAGCAGAGGAATGATTCCATTGACCGGGAGTGATCGGGAGGGGGGCCACGAATGGATGGCCTCCCCCTCACCTCCAATCGCCAGAGGAGAAATGCCGAAAGCCTCGGGCACCGGGGGGTCCGATCGGACCCCCCACCCGAGGGAGGCAGATCATGTACAGGTACGTGATTCTGCCTGCCCGTGCCATTCTGCCGACGTATATCGTCGTGAGGCAGTCGGCAACTGGTTAAATGTCATGACTATTGAACTGGTCTCACTGAACACTAGAGTACTTACAGTGGGGCAAAAAAAGTATTTAGTCAGCCACCAATTGTGCAAGTTCTCCCACTTAAAAAGATGAGAGAGGCCTGCAATTGTCATAATAGGTATACCTCAACTATGAGAGACAAAATGTGGAAACAAATCCAGCCAATCACATTGTCTGATTTTTGAAAGAATTAATTTGCAAATCATGGTGAAAAATAAGTATTTGGTCAATATCAAAAGTTTATCTCAATACTTTGTTATATATCCTTTGTTGGCAATGACAGAGGTCAAACGTTTTCTGTAAGTCTTCACAAGGTTGTCACACACTATTGCTGGTATGTTGGCCCATTCCTCCATGGAGATCTCCTCTAGAGCAGTGATGTTTTGGAGCTGTTGCTGGGAAACACAGACTTTCAACTCCCTCAAAAGGTTTTCTATGGGGTTGAGATCTGAAGACTGGCTAGGCCACTCCAGGACCTTGAAATGCTTCTTACGAAGCCACTCCTTTGTTGCCTAGGTGGTGTGTTTGGGATCATTGTCATGCTGAAAGACCCAGCCACGTTTTATCTTCAATGCCCTTGCTGATGGGAGGAGGTTTGCACTCAAAATCTCACGATACATGGCCCCATTCATTTTTTTCAAGTACACGGATAAGTCGTCCTGTTCCTTTTACAGAGAAACAGCCCCAAAGCATGCCCCCATACTTCACAGTAGGTTTGGTGATCTTTGGTTGCAATTCAGTATTTTCTCTCCTCCAAACACGACGAGTTGTGCTTCTACCAAACCGTTCTACTTTGGTTTCATCTGACCATATGACATTCTCCCAATCCTCTTCTGGATCATCCAAATGCTCTCTAGCAAACCTCAGATGGGCCCGGACATGTACTGGCTTAAGCAGGGGCGCACGTCTGGCACTGCAGGATCTGAGTTCCTGGCAGCGTAGTGTGTTACTGATGGTAGCCTTTGTTACGTTGGTCCCAGCTCTCCGCAGGTCATTCACTAGGTCCCCCCGTGTGGTTCTGAGATTTTTGCTCACCATTCTTGTGATCATTTTGACCCCACGGGGTGAGATCTTGCGTGGAGCCCCAGATCGAGGGAGATTATCAGTGGTCTTGTATGTCTTCCATTTTCTAATTATTGCTCCCACAGTTGATTTCTTCACACCAAGCTGCTTGCCTATTGCAGATTCAGTCTTCCCAGCCTGGTGCAGGTCTACAATTTTGTTTCTGGTGTCCTTCGACAGCTCTTTGGTCTTCACCATAGTGGAGTTTGGAGTGTGACTGTTTGAGGTTGTGGACAGGTGTCTTTTATACGGATAACAAGTTCAAACAGGTGCCATTTAATACAGGTAATGAGTGGAGGACAGAGGAGCCTCTTAAGGAAGGTCTGTGAGAGCCAGAAATCTTGCCTGTTTGTAGGTGACCAAATACTTATTTTCCACCATAATTTGCAAATAAATTATTTCAAAAATCAGACAATGTGATTGTCTGGATTTGTTTCCACATTTTGTCTCTCATAGTTGAGATATACCTATGATGACAGTTACAGGCGTCTCTCATCTTTTTAAGTGGGAGAACTTGCACAATTGGTGGCTGACTAAATACTGTTTTGCCCCACTGTATTAGCCCCCGCAAATGCACAAATTTACTAGAGGAATCCAACTTTCTGTCCAACTCTGAGGATCTGAAAAAAAGACCAGTTGCTCTACATGAAGATGGCCTAGGCTATAAGAAGATTGCCAAGACCCTGAAACTGAGCTGCAGCACGGTGGCCAAGACCATACAGCGGTTTAACAGGACAGGTTCCACTCAGAACAGACCTTTCCGTGGTCGACCAAAGAAGTTGAGTGCATGTGCTCAGCATCATATCAGAGGTTGTCTTTGGGAGATAGACGTATGAGTGCTGCTAGCATTGCTGCAGAGGTTGAAGGGTCAGCCTGTCAGTACTCATACGCTGCCCACTGCATCAAATTTGTCTGCATGGCTGTCGTCCTCCCAGAAGGAAGCCTCTTCTAAAGATGATGCACAAGAAAGCCCACAAACAGTTTGCTGAAGACAAGCAGACTAAGGACATGGATTACTGGAACCATGTCCTGTGGTCTGATGAGACCAAGATAAACTTATTTGGACCAGATGGTGTCAAGCGTGTGTGGCGGCAACCAGGTGAGGAGTACAAAGACAAGTGTGTCTTGCCTACAGTCAAGCATGGTGGTGGGAGTGTCATGGTCTGGTGTTGTATGAGTGCTGCCGGCACCAGGGAGCTACAGTTCATTGAGGGAACAATGAATGGCAACATGTACTGTGGCATACTGAAGGGAGCATGATCCTTTCCTTTCAGAGACTTGGCCGCAGGGCAGTATTCCAACATGATAATGACCTCAAACACCCCTCCAAGATGAATACTGCCTTGCTAAAGAAGCTGAGGATAAAGGTGATGGACTGGCCAAGCATGTCTCCAGACCTAAACCCTATTGAGCATCTGTGGGGCATCCTCAAATGGAAGGTGGAGGGGTGCAAGGTCTCTCACATCCACCAGCTCCGTGATATCATCATGGAGGAGTGGAAGAGGACTCCAGTGGCAACCTGTGAAGCTCTGGTGAACTCCATGCCCAAGAGGGTTAAGGCAGTGCTGGAAAATAATGGTGGCCACACAACATATTGACACATATTGACAATTTGGACATTTTCACTTAGGGGTGTACTCTACTTTTGTTGCTAGCGGTTTAGACATTAATGGCTGTGTGTTAAGTTATTTTGAGGGGACAGCAAATTTACACTGTTATACAAGCTGTACACTCACTAATTTACATTGTAGCAAAGTGTAATTTCTTCAGTGTTGTCGCATGAAAAGGTATAATAAAATATTTACAAAAATGTGAGAGGTGTAATCACATTTGTGAGATACTGTACATTCCAAATGTCAAACATAAGCTTCCCTAAAAAAAAAAACCTTGAAAAGATCAAATCCCATTGTCAAGGCTCATTATTTATAGACTTCAATGCTGTTGGGGACCCACTGTTAAATACCACAGCAACTGACAGAAAAAAATTCTAATTCACTAAATAGCTTTATTCATACCCACGATCTGTTTGACATCTAGCAATGCCAGGATAGTATGCAATGGGCCTATACCCATTTTTGGTTTTGCCACTATACCTATTCTAGAATCAACATGATTCTAGCTGATAAATGGTCTTCCCCACACGTTACCACTTCTACTGTGACACGAATCTCCTGGTCAGATCATGCATCTGTAACAATTAGTGTTAAAGAAGGCAATACTATTGCCCTGACTCCTTTATGGAAGCTTAACACACAAGCCGTTGGAAATCTATTATTGTATAAAACACCTTAAACCACTTAAGGCAAATTCATGTGCCCTCAGAAATAAGAAGGTAGCTACTATGCAAGCCACCTTAAAACCTGCTACAACAACAATAAAATACCTTCTTTTCTTAACACCTACAACAACCACCTACTCCTTGCTATATGATCTGAGATCTGACGCACATAACCCATAACCAGCCCTTGAAAGCATTAATCTATTTCTCTACCCTCTCATACTTTCAAAACTCACCCAACACCAACTCAAATCTTTAGCTTGTGAACCACGCAAGACACATGCACATTTATTAACAAAATTACCCAGTCTGGATTACTTTCCTAATGAGTACTATCAGCAATATTAAAAAACTCTAAACCCCTATGTCACAGATGATTTCAAATTAGATATATCTACTGGCTCTTTTTGTAAGCTGATGCTTCAAGCAGGAATTATCACTATACCCAACGAAAGACCCAAGTAATTCATACAATTACAGGCCAATCTCCCTTCTAAATTTAGACATTAAGATGACTTCTGCACATACTCTACTCCTTGGTTGACCCTGACAAGGTCTGCTTTGTAAAATTTCACCAAGTTTCTGACATTACTAGACATTTAATTAGACTAGACATTACTAGACAGAATTAGGTGAACTAAACTCCATAAAACTCCCTCTTTATTTCTAGCCCTGGAAGCAATGATTTTTATCAGGTACACTGTGGGGGTCATTTACTATAGCGCCAAAAAATTCTCCTGCAGTACCAAAAAATAACTCTCAAAAAAGGCCAGAAAGACTTCAACTCTCAGAAAGTCAGCGCTAATGCAAATGGAAAGCAGCGCTATTGCGGCAATAATGCCTGTCAGATTACATATGCTGGAATAGTGGAAGTCAATGGGGCTCGAACCTGCAAAATCCAAAATTCTCACTGAAGGCTTATATGCAAGTTCTTTGCCATAAAAAGTGTTTGGAGACCTGGGTCCTGCCCCAGGGGACATGGATCAATGCCAATTTTTTTTTTTTAAAATGGCCGTTTTTTCGGGAGCAGTGATTTTAATAATGCTTTGAGTGAAACAATAAAAGTGTAATATTCCTTTAAATTTCGTACCTGGGGGTGTCTATAGTATGCCTGTAAAGGGTCGCATGTTTCCTGTGTTTAGAACAGTCCGACAGCAAAATGACATTTCAAAGGAAAAAAAGTCATTTAAAACTACTCGCGGCTATTAATGAATTGCCGGTCTGACAATACACATAAAAAAACAACATTTTTTAAAAAATGATGTGGGGGGTCTGCCTAAATTCCATACCAAGCCCTTCAGGTCTGGTATGGATATTAAGGGGAACCCTGGCCAAAATAAAAAAAAATGGCATGGGGTCCCCCCAAAAATCCATACCAGACCCTTATCCGAGCACGCAACCTGGCAGGCCGCAGGAAAAGAGGGGGGGACGAGAGAGCGCCCCCCCTCCTGAACTGTACCAGGCCACATGCCCTCAACATTGGGAGGGTGCTTTGGGGTAGCCCCCCAAAACACCTTGTCCACATGTTGATGGGGACAAGGGCCTCATCCCCACAACCCTTGCCCGGTGGTTGTGGGGGTCTGCAGGTGGGGGGCTTATCAGAATCTGGAAGCCCCCTTTAACAAGGGGACCCCCAGATCCCGGCCCTCCCCCTGTGTGAAATGGTAAGGGGTACAAAAGTACCTACCATTTTACAAAAAATGTGTCAAAAATGTTAAAAATGACAAGAGACAGTTTTTGACAATTCCTTTATTTAAATGCTTCTTCTATCTTCTTTCTTCTATCTTCCTTTGGTTTCTTCCTCCATCTTCTTCTTCTTCTGGTTCTTCTGGTTCTTCCTCCAGTGTTCTCGTCCGGCATCTCCTCCGCGGTGTCTTCTCCATCTTCTTCTCTGGGCTGCTCCACATCCATGATGGCATGGAGGGAGGCTCCCACTGTGTGACGCTTCTAAATAATGGAGGGCGGGGCCACTCTGTGACCCCGCCCCCTCTGACGTCACGGAGAATGCCACAGGGAAGTCCCCGTGCGTCAGAGGGGGCGGGGTCACCGGGTGGCCCCGCCCTCCGTTATTTAAGACCCGTCATAAGAGGAGAAGCATCACACAGCGGGAGCCACCCTCCATGCCATCATGGATGCGGAGCGGCCCGGAGAAGAAGCTGAAGAGAAGATGCCGGACAAGAACACCGGAGGAAGAACCAGAAGAACCAGAAGAAGAAGAAGATGGAGGAAGAAACCGAAGGAAGATAGAAGAAAGAAGATAGAAGAAGCATTTAAATAAAGGAATTGTCAAAAACTCTCTTGTCATTTTTAACATTTTTGACAGTTTTTTTGTGAAATGGTAGGGCTACTTTTGTACCCCCTTACCATTTCACACGGGGGAGAGCCAGGATCTGGGGGTCCCCTTGTTAAAGGGGGCTTCCAGATTCCGATAAGCCCCCCGCCCGCAGACCCCCACAACCACCGGGCAAGGGTTGTGGGAATGAGGCCCTTGTCCCCATCAACATGGGGACAAGGTGTTTTGGGGGGCTACCCCAAAGCACCCTCCCAATGGAGGGTCTGGTATAGATTTTGAGGGGGTCCCCACGCCATTTTTTAAAAATTTTGGCCGGGGTTCCCCTTAATATCCATACCAGACCTGAAGGGCCTGGTATGGAATTTAGGGTGACCCCCACGTCATTTTGCTTGACACTGAAGCATGGTTTTATAAGCACTGAGATTATTTGGAGCATGTTGGATTTTTCATTTATGGACATTTTCACACACCTATGTTATTGAATATTGGACTCACGGATCACCTCTAATACTGTTTTTTTGGATCATATATCACATTACTGTGTGGCACTGGGCACTTTTTTGAATATTGCACATATTATCTATCTTCTGTGTTAGATTAATTGCACGTTGCACTTTATATTTTATTTATTATAAATATTTGTATTTGTTGATTTTAATTTTGCAAATTTTTGCACTGATGTAATAATACCATTTTGCAGCATTTTAGCACACTATGTATTTTTGATTTAAAACATTCTCCGATTAGATTATTATTTGATACATATATTTACACTTTAGCGCAGTGTATTTTTCTTTTCTTTAATTGGTGCACGGCATATGAGACGTGTTCTATGCAAGCAGCTAGGTGTTTTTTACTCTTGAGGCATTAGACTATTGTGGCTCGTAAGGTTTTCCTCTATTTATTATTATTACTTGCATGCTGCTCCATGTGCTTTTCTTCACTGTTGTACAGTTTAAAATGGCAATTTTCAGGCTCGTGGGCACAGTAATTGGTCGTAGTAAACATCGTTCATTCGCCCACTAAGCAGAACAAACTTTTTAGGGTGTCCCACACAGGTGCTCCAGTGGATACTAGGGGTGTCTCCATGTGTGAATATTGTCCAAAAAAGTAAGTATTCCAGCTTTAGAAAGGGAAAAGAAAATGTCTTCAGCTTGGAACTCTGCCAAAACAGACAATTGTACCACACTTCCAAGCAATGTTTCATATTGCTATTTCTGGCCTCAAATATCTGTGTGCTAAGTATACCTTTTTTTTAAAATTCTCATAGGGGAGAAAAGACTCGGGACGTCTGAGGACACCAGGGACCCCCCACCTAATAAAAAAGGGGAACTCAGCACACAACCAGAGGATGTGGAGGATGGAGAGGTGGTTGAAATAGTGACCACAACGGGTGAGTGTCTGAGACCACAGCTTCAGGTAATAGATGTATGCCTGCATATTTATAATACATGGTGTGTTTTTTGATTTTAGGTGATGTGCATGTTGTGGAAGAAGATTCACATTTCACAAGTGAAAGTGCAAAAAATGCAAATCCAGGACATAATGGTGGGTAGTCAGGATTTAGACATCATCAAGCAAAAACCAATGATGTTGAACAAAAACTGAAGGTAATTCAGGCCATTAAGTTTGACATTTTTAGTTTTATATTTTGAAATAACAGGCATGTTTCAAACCATAACATACACAACTCTGGAACTTACAAAGTTCAGCGTACAAAAAGTGAAGGCAATATCAGACATTAGTATGTCAAAACTGTGTTGATATTGCCTTCATCAGATGGGGTGATGTCACCCCTGTAAAAGCCAAATTTTGAAGATGCATAAAAATTGGGATTCAAAATGGGGATTTCCCTCCTGATCCCATGTTCCGATCAACATGTGCTAGCTCCCATCATAGGGGAACAAAGGACTTGTTTTGAGGGTGAAACCCCTTCCTCTCACCTACTTGAGTTGCGAGGAAGAGGTTGCACCCACAAAATGCGTACATTGATATCCCATGATGGCAGATAGCACATGCTGACACACTGTGTGCATCTTAAAAATTTGGCTTTTAAAATATATTAAAACTTTAGGAAATTTCTCCCAAAAATTATAAAATGGTGTAATGTTGTTGTTATTTAGATTTTCCCTAATACATCATTTAAAAAGACCCCAGATCTCTTATTTACCCTTAAAAGAAAAAAAATATATATTTTTTTTTTGACACTTCGAAAAAAAATATTAAGCCCTTAAGCCCTAGAACCGGAAGTGACATTAGAGGTTGCTCCCGTCCTCCAAGGGCATAGAGCTATCTTGCCCTCCCTTGACTTCTTGCCTATCGGCCACATTGCATCAGTTCCAGGCTTACGGACAGCTCTGGTAATCTCGGAAACGACCTGGGAAGTGGCAGGAGGGGAGGCGGGCATCTCTCCCACCGCCTATAAAAGTGATCTCGCTGTGAATGTGCCACTGGAATGACTTTTATCGGAAAGCCAGCGGCCTAATGAAAAAGAGTTACTGGGGTTATGGCAGCTCCCTGCTGCCATAAAAATGATATTTAACGTCAAAAACATGATGCAAATTTACAGTTCAGTATGGAATACCTTTAATAGGTAAGTCCCTCCACTAGAGGTCACTCTGCAGTTGGTATATTCAGGACCCCATAATGATGGATCAAAAAGGGAATGAGAAATCAGTCTTGTCTCACATAAACTTTAAGGGTTATTCAAACTTTAAAAACAAGTATGTAATCCAGATTCTCTGCTATATTCTTATATGGCTGTCTAATGTAGATGTACCAAACAATCCTTGATGCAGCTGAAGTACCAGAAATTTTCAGTAAAGTTTTTTATACACTTTTTTAAGGCAAGTTTTTTTTTTTTTTTTTTTTTATAGCTACGTTTCATCAGACAATCCTTAAACATATTTGCCTGTTGTTTAACTACTTCAGCCCCAGAAGGATTTGCCCCCTTCCTGATCAAGCCCTTTTTTGCGATACGGCACTGCATCGCTTTTACTGACAATTGCACGGTCGTGCGACGTTGTACCCAAGCAAAACTGACGTCCTTTTTTTCCCACAATAGAGCTTACTTTTGGTGGTATTTGATCACCTCTGCGGTTTTTATTTTTTGCGCTATAAACAAAAAAAAAGTCAATTTTGAAAGAAACAGCAATTTTTTTAACTTTTTGCTATAATAAATATCCCCAAAAAATATATAAAAAAAACTAGTTTCTTCCTCAGTTTAGGCCAATATGTATTCTTGTACATATTTTTGGAAAAAAAATCACAATAAGCCTATATTGATGGTTTGCGCAAAAGTTATTGCGTCTAAAAAATAGGGGATAGATTTATGGCACTTCTATTAATTTTTTTTATTAGTAATGTCGGCGATCTCTGATTTTTATTGTGACTGCAACATTGCAGCGGGCAGATCGGACACTTTTGACACTATTTTGGGACCATTGACATTTATACAGCGATCAGTGCTATAAAAATGCACTGATTACTGTGCATATGTCACTGCCAGGGAAGGGGATAAACACTAGGGGGCGATCAAGGGGTTAAATGTGTTCCCTCAGTGTGTTCTAACTGTAGGGGTGATGGGCTCACTAGAACATGACAGAGATCACTGCTGCCGATCACTGGGAGCAGTAGATCCCTGTCATGTTGCTAGGCAGAACAGAGAAATGCCCTGTTTACATAGGCATCTCCCCATTCATGCCATGATCGCAGGCCACTGGCGGACATCCAGTTTGTGGGACCCATGGGCACGCTCCAGCGGCACGTGCCCGCTAGCCGCCGATGACAGAGTGACATACGGGTACGTTGTTTTGTGCACCCGTTCCATTCTGCCGACGTATATGGGTGTGAGCCAGTTGGCAAGTGGTTAAGATTTTGTTTTTCTGAGAAATTTAAGAGAAGTCTAGGATATTGGCTATAGGGAATATTTTTGGCACTAGAAATACTACGTTTCTCATACACAGAGCTCCGTTACTGGGTAAAGGGTCATTAGCATAGGTTTGGAGCATTATTAAAAACAAAAATACAAAAACACTGAATTGTAAAGAGATAGAGCTTCAAATTAGCTTTAAAGAGAAAGGGAGAGTTATTGATACTGTCAAGTTGTGAGGATGTTAATGTTCGGCCCAAACTTTGAAGGTTTGGGTGTTTGGACCTGTCAAATATTTGGGTGTCTTTATTCCTAGGTTACAACTTTTTTTTCTTGCGCATGAATAGGGGTACTACATACCCCATAGTCATTCGCATGGGACAGTATCTGGATGCTTCCTTATTGTTGGAGGGGGCTTCCAGATCCTGATAAGCCCTCCACCTGCAGACCCCCACAACCACCAGGCAAGGGTTGTGGCAAAGAGGCCCTTGTCCTCATCAAAATGTGAACAAAGTGCTTTGCCACGGTGTCCTTCCAGGTTGAAGGCATGTGGACTGGTATGGTTCATGGGGGGAGGCTCATTCCTTGTGTAGCACCCTCTACCAATAGGTAGGTCCTAATAATAGGGTTTTACTAGAAAACTGGCAGCACAGGCAAATTTAGGCAGGCCCATACCGCAAGCTAGGCCTGTCTGTTTTGATCTGGGGGCTGGGAGTGGTCAGAGTAGCAGTGGGTGTGGCCACCTGTGCTCTAGTTTTGAGGCGCCTCCCCTGCTTCCAGGTAGAATGTTCTGGAAGAAGGGCAGGGCCTAGGACTGGAGTGGCAGGCAGCGTGTGTGGGAGCCCTGACCAATCCCCAACTGGAATTGGCAGGGGACGGGCCTCCTATATAAGCTGAGGTAACATGCCACTGGGGGGAGTTGACGGGTGAGTGAAGTGGAGGATGGAATACTAGACAGCAGCAGGAGGGCACCCCCATCTGGGGGGGGTGTACCGATCACAGGAGGAGGCCTAGGGAGAGCTGTGAAGGAACTTTGCCATTATGCGGTCATTGACAATGTCTTTATCATCACACGGTCATTGATAAAGAACTCCTGGAGCAGAGGGGCAGGTGAAGCTGTCGGAACGTATGGTCCGGTTAAGTTCTCTATCAAGGACTCAGGGCAGAGAAAGGTCGGTGAGTGTACCACAGTGGAGGGCTGGATGTGCCAGGAAGTCTGTAAGGGTGCTTTGCTTTTACACGGTCATCAGCAAAAGTCTTCATCATTACACGGTCAATGATGGGGAGTCCTGGATCAGAGGAGAGACTGTGGGGATATGTGTCAAATCGATGTAGCCTGAGGGCACAGGATTTGCAAGCTGGGCTGGCTGGGAACAGTAGTCCACCATTCAACAATGTGCTTTTAAACTACTAGGCCTCCGGGTAGAGGTGCTGCAGGCCTCTGGCCTAGTAGCTGCGAGCAACCAGAGCCAGCTTAAAGGATTTATTCACAGAGGGTTCTTCTAGCTTTCAGAAGAATATGTGACATTACTTTACTTCAATATAAGATTTGTGCAGGAGGAAAGGAGAGCTGATAAGATCTGTGCAGGAGGAGAGAAGTTCTGGGAACATTACCCTTACATGGTCAAGAGTGATGTCCTCATCCCTTACACAGTAATGGATGGGGAACGCCTGTAAAGCAATAGTCTGCGGGAGTTAAGTGGAGGAGAGGCAACAGTCTGCATGGTGATGCAGGAGGAAATATCATAGCCATAAATACATGCACATCATCTCTTCTGGCTCTAACTATGTGCTAACTTTTTCAATCTTTAAAGTATGATGGCAAACCAACTATTCGATGGGCATCCCATATACCCTTTTCCCCAACCAAGTTGTACCCCCCAATAAACAAAAAAAAACTAAACCAGCAAAAGGCTGTTCATTGTCTCTGCAAGTGAGGTATGGGAGTCTGGCAGCGGGGTGATTTGGTGGATGTTTGTTATTAGTGGCAACTACACCTCTACACTGGTTAGCCAGACTGCATGCTTGGATTGAATTTCTAGTATGATTTTTTAGGGGGACATCATCTTTTATTTGTTGATGGAGTCCTCCTTAAAATCTATACTAGACCCTAAGGGTCAGGTATGGACTTCCTGGAAGACCTCATACAATTTTTTTTGCAAGGTACCCCATTAAAATCGAACGGTCTGGTATGCATTTTTTTCATTCTTGCTGAAGGATGTGCTACAGCAAAAATAACATCTACAAAGAAAAAAAAGAAACAACACACAGACACAAACTCCAAATAACCCCCAATATACATAGCAAACCCTTGTTGTGGGGCTCTGTGTGCTGTTTTTCAAAAACAAAGAAGCTGTCAATAACAACTATCAAAATCATTTGCCAGCTATTTTAAAATGTTTTTTTTTGCTTTGGAAATGTTGGGGCTAAATAATCACTGCTCTCTCCTGCATGGAATTTATTAAACAAAATGTTTGCATTGGTACATGTTCCACAGGGAAGTGCCCTACCCCCCTGCTATTTTTTTTACACCTCTTGCTTGTTAGCCCAGAAAATGGGCAGATTATAACGCTCTGCTCACCAGGGCATGTTGTTTATTAAAGTGGAGATTTGTTGATTTTTTAGTGGTTATGTCAAGTGAAAAATTTCTTGCCTGGATTGTAATGTGTAACACATTTTCCACAGTATTTCAATCTGGTTCTTTTGAGGACATGATCTACCATGAAAGAAGACATTTCCATGTTTTTGCTATAAGATAATGTGCAGCCACATCAAATTGTGACTGAGTTTCTAATGGTACGCTGTTTAGATCATATACTATAACCTACTGATAATCTAGTTTAACTTCCCAGTGCAGAAATGAATGCTCATATAAAGATGAGCTGTTTGCCTAAATCAGACATCCCAGATAAATTTGTTTGCTGCTCTCTTGCTTGTAAGATCTTTGGGAGTTTATGGAAGCCACCATGTACTTCAGTCAGGCCCAACCAAAGCGCCTCTGAAGCACAAGATGTAGGTCTCATAATATATATATATATATGGACACTCTGGCGCATGGACATCAAGCCTGGTGCTGGCCCACAGGGTCAATAAAAACATATGGGGATCAGCAATAAGATAGGGAAGTAAAAATATTGAGGGCATTAAAAAGGCATGGGAAAAGCAAATAGTAAGTCCATAATGTCCATAGACATAAGAAAGCCTTCTTGATGACCAGTCCTATGAATGCTTAATGCCTGTTAATGTTCACTTGTGCGAGTACCAGGTATCATACGTGTATTCATTTTCCTGACATACTACTGTTATGCCCTGTACACACGGTTGGATTTTCCGATGGAAAAAGTGTGATCGGATTGTGTTGTCAGAAATTCCGATCGTGTGTGGGCTCCATCGGACTTTTTCTGTCAAAATTTCCAACACACAAAGTTTGAGAGCAGGATATAAAATTTTCCGACAACAAAATCCGATCGTTTAAATTCTGATCGTGTGTACACAAATCTAACGCACAAAGTGCCATGCATGCTCAGAAATAAATTAAGAGACGAAAGCTATTGGCTACTGCCCCATTTATAGTCCCGACGTACGTGTTTTACGTCACCACGTTCAGAACGATCAGATTTTCCGACAACTTTGTGCGACCGTGTGTATGCAAGACAAGTTTGGCCCAAAATCCGTTGGAAAAAATCAGATGGATTTTGTTGTCGGAATGTCCAATCGTGTGTACAGGGCATTACAGTGGCACTTGTGCTTCTTCCTCTGAAGGTCCCATAATAGTTACAATTAAAAGAGAAGTTTGGGTTTCCTTTTTTTTAGCTTGCGTCTATTCTATGTGAGCTGCTAATATCTAAAAATCTTCCCAGCCCTCTCAGAGGTGCACCCTTTCTGTTAAAATCAAGCTAAACACCTGTTGGAGGAGCTACAGACTTTCCTGGAGTGTCATGATGACAATCTCGTCTGGATCCACCCCTTTTTCTCTCCTCTATGTGATTGATGTCAGATCTAGACTGTCTGCTCCCTCCTGAGACTTCACAGAGTACGGCTGCTCTCCCCTCCCTCCTTCCCCTTCTTTCTGCCTGTACACACTGTTCTGATCTTCAGTACACAGAAGCTAGCAGCAACAGAAAGAGCCCCCCCCCCCCCCCCCCCCATATAGCATACACCTTTTATCAAATTAGCTTACAGACAGCCTGGAATATGCACTGTGTATATACAGAGATACAACCTAGATCTCTCCACTGTTTGCACAGACAAAGCCTCAATCTGCCCACTGTTTATACAGAGATCCTGCACATGCACACTGTTTTTACAGAGAGCCTCAATCTGTAGACTGTATAGCTGCCTGTCATTCTTGCTGCAGCTCCCAGATCAGAACATTTGAGAAGAATACCAGGCAGCTCTACAGTCTACAGATCAAGGCTCTCTGTAAACACAGTGTGCACATGCAAGTGGAGGAACAGAGAGAGATGGTGGATTCCTGAGGTTGCATCCACCCCCTCTAAACTTTCAAGCACAAAATGGACCATTACTGGGAACTACATGAAAGATGAAGTGCACATGCTGGAAAAACAAAAGCTGATTTGTGATGATGGTAATATGTGCTAATTATTTACCTATCCCATACTTCTTTAAATAATAATTTTGTTTGGCACATGGTACCCAAAGACAGCAGGTTAGTGACCCTAGGAAATATGTGCAAATGTATTTTTTTATTTTTCTAATAAAAACTATTTTGACTCATTTTGTTTTGTAGGAATTGTCAAAGTTTAAGATAATATGGTTTGTTGGATATCTTGACACTCATGACATGTACAGTAAATAATTAAGGCATGAAAATAACATAAGCATACAAAAGAAACCTATTCAGCAAAGAATACTGCACCAAACACTGAATCCAACCCTTTAAAAAATAACTTTGCTTTAAGTGTATCAGCTCACTCTTCAAGATCAAACTGTGAATTTCACAAGTCTTAAAAATAATCCTAATGGTGTTACAAAGTGAATAAAATGTTTCTCAATATGTGCCTCAAGGTTGTTGCTTAGCAACCAAGACATTTGGTTATTGTTGTTTTTTTTACAATCAGAATTTTCTAGGTCTGATTTAAATAAGTTCATCTCAAAAAGACATACATATATGCATGCAATATTTGCATACTGTCTTTCACTGGATAAAATCCTGGCTCAAATTAAACCATCTATCTGAACAAACTCTTAGCTCTTATTGCATGGTAAAGCTTTGTTCCAATCTCATAATGACCTTCCGCATATCTCCTTTCTCTCTGCTGCATATATTTATTGACAGGTTTAGACAACATATGTGATTTGTAATCAGTTTTAAAAATATTAATTGTTAAGTACTCTATAGTGTTATTTCAGAAGGGCTATTGATCTAAGGATGTTAAATATAATAACATGATATTGTATGAACAAAATATTTTTGCATAGCTTATGCACTGTTAGTTGTCAAATTTGCAAATACTTCTGCTTTTTAATACTTAGCCTGTTTTAACCTAAAATCAGTAACCGTACACAGTTAAGTGCAAGCTTAGATATTTCATACATTGCGCAGATAGGAGAACTTTTACATACATACTACGGAATAATATTAGCAATTTTTGTTTAATGGGTCCTTGAAATCACTTGTTACATACATAACAAAATGAAGAGAGGCAGAGCAATAGAATTTATCTCTGCTGTAACAAGCCCATTTATTTAAAGATATGGAATAAATCCTCATGTCAGTGACTCATCCATAATCAGAGGGCTCAGTAGGCAATATTGTGAAAAAGGATCTTCAAAGCAAGGTACACTATATCGCCAAAGGTATTGGAATGCCTGCCTTTACACGCACATGGCATCCCAGTCTTAGTCTGTAGGGATCAATATTGGGATGGCCCACTCTTTGCAGCTATAACAGCTTCAACTCTTCTGGGAAGGCTGTCCACAAGGTTTAGGAGTGTGTCTAAGGGAATATTTGACCATTCTTCCAGAAGCGCATTTGTGAGTCAGGCACTGATGTGGACGAAAAGGCCTGGCTCCCAGCCTCCGCTCTTATTCATCCCAAAGGTGTTCAGGCCAGTCACGTTCCTCCACCCCAAACTCGCTCATCCATGTCTTTATGAACCTTGCTTTGTACACTGGTCCAGATCATTTGATGGAGGGAGATTATTGTGCGGGGTTGTTTTTCAGGGGTTGGGCTTAGCCCCTTAGTTCCAGTGAAGGGAACTTTTAAGGTGTCAGCATACCAAGACATTTTAGACAATTTCATGCTCCCATTATAGTGGGAACAGTTTGGGGATGGTCCCTTCCTGTTCCAACATGACTGCACACTAGGGATGAGCCGAACACCCCGCGGTTCGGTTCGCACCAGAACCTGCGAACGGACCGAAAGTTCGCACGAACGTTAGAACCCCATTGACGTCTATGGGACTCGAACGTTCGAAATCAAAAGTGCTCATTTTAAAGGCTAATTTGCATGGTATTGTCCTTAAAAGGGTTTGGGGACCCGGGTCCTACCCCAGGGGACATGTATCAATGCAAAAAAAAACTTTTAAAAACGTCCGTTTTTTCGGGAGCAGTGATTTTAATGATGCTTAAAGTAAAAAAAAAAAAGTTAAATATTCCTTTAAATATCGTACCTGGGGGATGTCTATAGTATGCCTGTAAAGTGGCGCGTGTTTCCCGTGTTTAGAACAGTCCCTGCACCAAATGTCATTTTTAAAAGAAAAAATCTCATTTAAAACTGCTTGCGGGTTTAATGTAATGTTGGGTCCTGGCAATATGGATGAAAATCAGTGAGACAAACGGCATGGGTACCCCCCCAGTCCATTACCAGGCCCTTTGGGTCTTGTATTTAGGGGAACCCCGCACCCAAATTAAAATAAGGAAAGGTGTGGGGCCACCAGGCCCTATATACTCTGAACAGCAGTATACAGGCGGTGCAAACAAGACAGGGACGGTAGGTTTGTTGTTAAGTAGAATCTGTTTGTCATTTTGAACGGGTACATTTTTAACGTGTTTAGCTCCAGACAAAAAATCTTTTTTAGGCTTTTTGGAAAACATAGGGAAGGGTTATCACCCCTGTGACATTTGTTTTGCTTTCTTTCCTCCTCTTTAGAAGATTTCACCTCACTTTTTGTCCCAATGACAAATTTTTTTTGAGAATTTGGGGTTTTTTGTGGAACAAGGATTGGAAAGCATCAGTGGAAAGGAGAATTTTTTTTCCCATATTACATATTACAGGAGAGAATTTCCCTTCCTAGGGGTAGATTTCATCTCACTTCATTTTGTCTCCTTCCGTTTGCAAGTAGGAGTCGTTTGTAAGTTAGATGTTTGAAAGTAGGGGCCTGCCCTATATACTCAGCAGAAATTTGGGCCTTAGGTGTTGTTGTGGCCACAACAACGTAACCCCTCACAGGGCCCTGCTGTGAAATATTAGATCAAGAATTGTAATTACATGCCCCTGTTGAACAGGGGCAGAAAAACTGGGCCTTTGGTGGTGGTGTTGGTGGTGCTGGTGCCACAACACTGTAAGTCCTCACTCGCTCTTGGTGGGTGCAGAAATGGGCCCTGCTGTGAAATATTAGATCAAGAATTGTAATTACATGCCCCTGTTGAACAGGGGCAGAAAAATTGGGCCTTTGGTGGTGGTGGTGGTGGTGGTGCTGGTGCCACAACACTGGAACCCCTCACAGACACTCTAGTTGGAACGCAGGAACGATCTCTGCTGCAAAGTATTGCATCAAAAATTGTAATTACACGCCCCTGTTAAACAGGGGCTGAAAAATTGTGCCTTAGGCACTGGTGGTGTCGCCCAGAACCAAAAATGTTCTTACAAGCTATCAGCGTGATGATTGAGGAGGAAGAGGATAATTACTCAGGGATAGTCACTCAGCATCAGCATAGGCAGTCTTTGAAGGGATCTGAGATTTCAAAAAAAATTATTCGGTTACATCAGCATCAGGTGCTTGGTAGCTGGTGGTGATCCAAGACTGATTCATTTTTATGAAGGTCAGTCGATCGACCGAGTCGGTGGACAGACGCACCCTGTGATCGGTTACCACGCCTCCAGCAGCACTGAATGTGCGTTCCGAAAGAACGCTGGATGCAGGACAAGCCAGTAGCTCAATTGCATACTGTGCAAGCTCTGGCCAGTGATCCATCCTCAAGACCCAGTAACCCAGAGGATTTTCGGTGGGAAAGGTGTCCAAGTCTGATCTTGCCCCTAGGTATTCCTGCACCATGTAAAACAGACGCTGGTGATGGTTGCTGGAACCGATCATACCTTGGGGCTGCGGACCAAAAAATTGTCTGAACGCATCGGTCAGACGGCCACCTTCTCCCCCGCTCCTTCTTTGACTGACCGAAGCCTCAGCAACACGTTGTCCAGAAACAGGAGTTTGTAACCTCCCAGTCTCTGGGAACGCGTTGCACAGACCTTTCTGCAAGGCCTCCCAAAGATGTTTCATCCTCTGCTCCCTCTGCGATGGCAAGATAAGGTCCGGAACCTTACCATTGTAACGTGGATCAAGGAGGGTTGCCAGCCAGTATTGGTCCTTCTCCTTGATGCCACGAATACGAGGATCCTTACGCAGGCTTTGCAGGATCAGGGAGGCCATGCAGCGTAGGTTTGCTGAGGCATTCAGTCCGGAGTCCTCTGGGTCACTAAGGACGACATGGTCCACAGCCACCTCCTCCCAGCCCCGTACAAGTCCATGTGTTTCTTGGGACTGATCCCTTAAAGACTGCTGCTGATGCTGAGTGCCAGGCTCCACCTCCATACTGACACAATCTTCCTCCTCCTCCTTCTCCTCCTCCTTGTCCTCTTCCTGTGTGATCGGCGTGCACGCAGGAACACTGTCTGGATAAAGGGGGCCTTGAGAGCTAAGGAAGTCCTCCTCTTCCTGCCTCTGTTCTGCCTCAAGTGCACTGTCCATTATTCCACGCAGCGTGTGCTCCAACAGGTGGACAAGGGGGACAGTGTCACTGATGCATGCACTGTCACTGCTCACCATCCTTGTGGCCTCCTCAAATGGTGACAGGACAGTGCATGAATCCCTGATCATGGCCCACTGGCGTGGGGAAAAGAAACCAAGCTCCCCTGACCCTGTCTTGGTGCCATAGTCGCGCAGGTACTCATTGATGGCCCTCTGCTGCGTGTGCAGCCGCTGCAGCATGGCCAACCTTGAGTTCCACCTGGTGGGCATGTCACAGATTAGGCGGTTCTTGGGCATGTTAAACTCCTTTTGGAGGTCCGTCAGCCGAGCACTGGCATTATATGACCGGCGGAAATGCACACAAACTTTCCTGGCCTGCCTCAGGACATCCTGTAAGCCCGGGTACCTGCCCAAGAACCGCTGCACCACCAAGTTAAGGACGTGAGCCAAACAGGGCACATGGGTCATTTGTCCCGGTCGGAGGGCAGAGAGGAGGTTGGTGCCATTGTCGCAAACCACCATTCCTGCCTTAAGTTGGCATGGCGTCAACCCTTGAACGGCTACGGAGCACCGCTGGTTCCGAGGACAAAGCACAGGAAGAGGCCATGGAGGAAGAAGAAGAGGAGGGGGTGGAGGAGAGAGGTGTGTCACAATCATTAGCATTTTGGAGGCGTGGTGGCAGAACAACCTCCAACACTACTGCACCTTGTCCTGCATCCTTCCCAGCTGCCAGCAGAGTCACCCAATGCGCCGTGAAACTTAGGTAACGTCCCTGTCCATGCCTGCTGGACCATGAGTCAGCGGTAATATGCACCTTACCGCTGACCGCCCTGTCCAGCGAGGCATGGATATTGCCTTCCACATGCCGGTAGAGAGCCGTAATCGCCTTCCGTGAGAAAAAGTGGCGTTTGGATACCTGCCACTGAGGAACCGCACATTCCACAAACTCACGCAAGGGGGCAGAGTCTACCAACTGAAAAGGCAGCAGTTGAAGTGCTAGCAATTTTGCCAAGCTAGCATTCAACCGCTGGGCATGTGGATGGCTGGGAGCAAACTTCTTTTGGTGGTGCAGCAGCTGGGGCAGGGAAATTTGCCTGGTACAATCTGACGTCGGTGTACCAAAAGCAGATTGCCCACAAGTACTTGGCTGTGACACACCTAATTCTACACCTTCATTTCTCTCAGTGCAGGTCTCAGAGAGGACTGAAGGTATAGTGGGGTTGGAAATCTCAGCTGATGAGGAGCAAGGAGAGGTCCTCTTTGTTCTTTGGTGTGGGTCTTTTAGATACGCTTGCCAACGAACTGCATGGCAGGTCAACATATGTCTGGCCAAGCATGTGGTATCCAAGCGGGAGATGTTTTGGCCACGCGAGATACGCTTGAGACATATGTTGCAAATAGCAGTGGTGCGATCTGATGCACTCGTCTCAAAAAAGGCCCACACCAAAGAACTTTTTGAATAACGCGCAGAGACTGCAGTGCCCTGCACATGTGGAGCTTTGGGGTGTGATGCAGTCAATGTGCTGCCCTTAGGCTGGCCCCTGGAGGGCATCCTGCCTCGTTGGTGATGTGCCGCCTCCTCCTCCTCCTCCTCCTCCTCCTCCTCTCTCCTATCAGGCACCCACGTTGAGTCAGTGACCTCATCATCCCCTCCCTCCTCATCACTGGAGCAAACCTGGCAGTATGCTGCAGCAGGGGGAGCATGACTGCCAGATTGCTGTCCTTCTTGGGCACCCCCTCTGTCCGTGCTCATGTTACTGCCTTCATCGAGCTCCTCATCATCATCAGAGCCTTCCAAACGCTGGGCATCCTCCTGGAGCATGTACCCAACACTGTGGTCAAACAGTTCGAGGGACTCCTCAGGAGTACATGGTGAGGCTAGGGAAGGAGTCACTGATGACATTGAGCCGAGGGAAGAGGCCGCTGCTTTGCCAGACAAAGTACCCTGGGCATGGGTGAGAGAGGATGAGGAGGATGAGGACGGCTTGGTCATCCACTCGACCAAGTCTTCCACATGTTGCGGCTCAACACAGCCAGCTACCGAAAAAAAGGCCAAGCGTGTCCCACGGCCACGTGCTGATGAGGATGCACCGTCTCCATGACCAGCACTAGACACAGAGCCTGCTTGCCCTCTCTTATTGGCTTGTGACTGTCTGCCTCTCCTTCTTGGCCTTCCAGACATACTAATGGCCTGTAGCTGCACTAAGCTGGGATATATATATATATATATATATATATATATATATATATACTGATACTGCAGCTAGCAAAATCAACTGCCTGCCTGTAGTATGAGAACACCACCAACCTTCTACAGGTAGCTTTAGCTGAACACTGTGAGGTGGACGCACCCCACTAACTTGTAGGTTTAGCTGAACACTGTGAACAGGACGCACCCCACTAACTTGTAGGTTTAGCTGAACACTGTGAACAGGACGCACCCCACTAACCTGTAGGTTTAGCTGAACACTGTGAGCAGGACGCACTGCACTAACTGTAAATAGTCTAGCTGCCTGACTGTGGTACTAATAGGACCAAAAGAACACCAGTGATTTTCTTCAGGTAGCTGTATATACTATAACAAGACAAGCCTGCCTGTCAGTAAGAAGATAACAGGAACGGATCTAGCTGAACACTGTGAGCAGGACGCACTGCACTAAACTTGTAGGTTTAGCTAAACACTGTGAGCAGGACGCACCCCACTAACTTGTAGGTTTAGCTGAACACTGTGAGCAGGACGCACCCCACTAACTTGTAGGTTTAGCTGAACACTGTGAGGTGGACACACCACACTAACTTGTAGGTTTAGCTGAACACTGTGAGCAGGACGCACCCCACTAACTTGTAGGTTTAGCTGAACACTGTGAGCAGGACGCACCCCACTAACTTGTAGTTTTAGCTGAACACTGTGAGCAGGACGCACTGCACTAACTGTAAATAGTCTAGCTGCCTGACTGCGGTACTAATAGGATCAAAAGAACACCAGCAATTTTCTTCAGGTAGCTGTATATACTGTAACAAGACAAGCCTGCCTGTCAGTAAGAAGATAACAGGAACGGATCTAGCTGAACACTGTGAGCAGGACGCACTGCACTAACTGTAAATAGTCTAGCTGCCTGACTGTGGTACTAATAGGATCAAAAGAACACAAGCGATTTTCTTCAGGTAGCTGTATATATTGTAACAAGACAAGCCTGCCTGTCAGTAAGAAGATAGCAGGAACGGATCTAGCTGAACACTGTGAGCAGGACGCACTGCACTAACTGTAAATAGTCTAGCTGCCTGACTGTGGTACTAATAGCATCAAAAGAACACCAGTCATTTTCTTCAGGTAGCTGTAAATACTGTAACAAGACAAGCCTGCCTGTCAGTAGGAAGATAACAAGAACGGATCTAGCTAAACTGAATACAGTGTATATATATATATATATATATATATATATATATATATGCAACACCTGGGATGCATATATATACACAATACACTGTAAGTGCAGCTAACTGACTGACTGTTCTGCCTAATCTATCTAACTCAAATCAAATGTCACGGTCTGTCTCTCTCTCTCTCTCAATGAACGCTGGAACACACACTACACAGGGCCGCCGTGCAGGCGGCCTTATATAGTGTGGGGCGTGTACTAAATCCCCTGAGCCATAATTGGCCAAAGCCTCCTTGGCTTTGGCCAATTACGGCTCTCTGTTCAGGCGGCGCTGTGATTGGCCAAGCATGCGGGTCATAGTGCATGCTTGGCCAATCATCAGCCAGCAATGCACTGCGATGCCGCAGTGAATTATGGGCCGTGACGCGCCACACGAATTTGGCGCGAACGGCCCATATCGTTCGCAATTTGGCAAACGACCGAACAGCCGATGTTCGAGTCGAACATAGGTTCGGCTCGAACACGAAGCTCATCCCTACTGCATACCAGTGCACAAAGCAAGGTCCATAAAGACATGGATGAATGAGTTTGGGGTGTAGGAACTTGACTGGCCTTCACAGAGTCCTGACCTCAACCCGACAGAATGCCTTTGGGATGAACTGGAGTGGAGACTGTGAGCCAGGCCTTCTCGGCCAACATCAGTGCCTGACCTCACAAATGTGCTTAGGGAGGAAAGGTCAAACATTCCCCTAGACACACTCCTAAACCTTGTGGACAGCCTTCCCTGAAGAGTTGAAGCTGTTATAGCTGCAAAGAGTGGGCCAACTCAATATTGAACCCTATAGACTAATGCCCCGTACACACGGTCGGATTTTCCGATGGAAAATGTCCGATCGGAGCGTGTTGTCGGACATTCCGACCATGTGTGGGCTCCATATGACATTTTCCATGGAATTTTCCTACACACAAAGTTTGAGAGCAGGCTATAAAATTTTCCAACAACAAAATCCGATCGCGTTCTGACTGTGTGTGGCCAGTTCCGACGCACAAAGTGCCACGTATGCTCAGAAGAAATTCCGAGAGGAAACAGCTCGGTCTCGTAAAATTGGCGTTCGCAATGGATACAGCACTTTCGTCACGCTGCAATGTAAAAAATGGTTTAATACAGCGCACTTTCTTCTTCCTTATAATGTGAGAAGAATGAAGTAGTTTTGCTGCTTATATTCACACAGACATCTCCCAAACTTGTTTCTTTATTATTTATCAGGATTCCCTCAATATATTTTGCTTTGTCACATCTGACAACATTTTTTGTTGTTGTTGTTTTCTTTTCTTTTTTTTTTTTAAAGGCTGTTTTTTGGTTTTTTTTGGGTTTGTATTTTTTTTCCAGGCTGATTATTTTTTTGTTAGTTTTACTCCCTAATATTTTTGTGTGTGTTTTGTGTGTCAAGTTACCACAACACCATTGATATCTTATATTATTTAATCTCAATGAGATTGTTTGGTGTTGGTGTCTCTTGTTAATTTCACATTGTATTTTTGAAATGTATCTGAATCCTCACAAACAAACTGTCCTTTTTGAAGGAAAACACACATAGGCGAGTATAATTGAAACAAAAAATCCTTTATTAAGGACTCAGAACCAAACAAAGAGGGAGGCAACGCTGGAGAAACATTAGAAAT
This sequence comes from Lithobates clamitans, assembly GCA_037952925.1. Lineage (NCBI taxonomy): Eukaryota > Metazoa > Chordata > Amphibia > Anura > Ranidae > Lithobates > Lithobates clamitans. Next base: position 257,998 of record JBBGZY010000006.1, on the reverse strand, counting down.
TGGCGAAGCCTTGGAACCCCAGGGCAGACATCAATTATTTAACATCAAAATTGGTGGCCTGAGGAGTCCATATCTAAGGGAGTGCAGTCTGCTCCAGAAGTCCCAGAGATCCGGAAAGCAGCATATGACATCTGTGTCCCCAGGCGGTGGTACTACAAAAGAGGCTGTATCTTTTGCCAGACCAGACTGGACCCAGGGTCATCACTTTCTGGTCTACTTTCCACGCTTCCTTCCTGGCTGTGGCTCTGGTGTTGGAGATGTGGCAGGAGGAGGAGTAGGACCTGGAGGAGGAGGAGGAGTAGTAGGACCTGGAGGAGAAGGAGGACTATGTGTGATGTCACAAATGTGGGTTGTAGATGTTATTTGGCCCCTCAACCCATTATTGAGAGCTTCCAAAATTAAGGACTCACACAGGAGTCCTTGGCCCTCCTCCATCTGCAGCATTTTGCAGGCAGTTATGCCAGCAAAGTCCTCCTCCACACTGTGGGGGCTTCTCAGGGCCTCTGTAGCCTTCCAAAAGAGGACTATGGCAGCCTCCTCCAGGTTACTCCTTTTCCTGCCACTTTGTCTTTGCAGGTGTAGGGGAGGGACCTGGGTATCAGGCAGCCTGCTTGGCCCGGCCACCTCCTGGCTGAGACTTCCCTGTGTATGAAAAAGAGACTTGGTTTTAGTTTTTGCATCATCAATCACAATCATAAATTAGTACTCCAAACTAACATCTAGTTAACATCATTGATTGGACAAGCAGAAATATTTAGAGGAATGCTATACCTGGCTCAAGCTGGGCTCCTCCACATGTTGCTGCCTGAAAGGCCCAGGTTGGGCGTCAGAAGCCATGGAAGGAAGGGTGGAGAGTGATGACCCGGGTTCAGTCTGACCTGCCAGAAAATGCAGCCTGTCATAGTACCACAGCCTGGGGACATAGATGTCATCTGCAGCTCCGGATCTCTGGGAATCCTGGACCTTCTTGTGTTCCCTTAGATAAGTGCTCCTCAGGCCACCAATTAGGATCTTCAAGTAGGTGATGCCTGCCGTGGGGATCACCGTCTTCACAATTTCCAGCAATTGATCCAGCACTGCCTATCTCTTTATTTGTTTCTGATATTCAGGATGGTTTATCTCCCACAGACAAGGCAGCTCCCTAAACATATCAATGAAGATTGGCATAAAGTCCTTATCTTTCAAGATATTCATTTTCACTGCAAGACACAACACAAGACAAACCCTAACGTCAGCCTAAAGTCTTCTAAACTTGTGCAAATACAGGCCTCAATCTAGAAGCAGTACAGGCCCAATGTTAAATCTTACCTTCGTTATCACGATCGGCGCCTCCGTTACTCCTTCCTCCGCTCACAGATCGTACATACTACGCACGCGTGTTACGCTTTATAGACACTGCGCATGTGTAAAACTCCGCCTGCCCCTGACGTTCTTTCTAGTCTATTCCCCGCCCCTTCTCGTTCTACGCAGTGAGGAGGAGCACATGGCAGAATCAGAGCAGGTGTCTGATATTTACACCAACGAGGAGGAGGAAAGCCCGGAGCCTGAAACGTCCCGATCCAGAAGGAGACGATTTAAGGCCTCAAATATGTCCTTTGGGTAGATGTTGGAGATGGTGGACATCCTGAAGAAGGCCGACTATGATGGAAACTATGGACCTTACCCCAACCCCAATGTCTGAAAGGCCAAGATCATGGCGAAAGTGGTCAAACGTCCGCACCGGAATTTCGGGGTACGACGATCGAAAGATCAGCTCAGGAAGCGGTGTTCGGACCTGAAATTACGAGAACACGAGCAGTACAGAAAGATCCGGAGAGTGCTGCAAAAAAGTAAGTAGTTGTCCTGTGTTCCTAGTCTTTTTGTCTTTATTACGTTCGTGCTGCTCCATGTTCTTTTCTTAACTGTTAATCCAGTTTAAAATGTCAACTGTTCATGGGCACATTATTCGTTCGTATCAAACATTTTTCTTTCGGCCTATAAAACACCATTGTTTGGGCCATATGCATTTGCCAACATTTTTTAGGGCCTACTTGTCTGAAACTAATTTGGTTGTGTAGATGTGTTTGTTAATAGAATGAAATGCAAACTAGATTCTGTGTAAGGAGAGGACACTCAGCAGCTGTTTAGACATCCGGCCATTCTTCCCCACATCCACATACAGGAACTCATAAGTAGCCGACACCACTGCCAACATCACAATACTATTGAACCCCTTATAATTATAATAGTACAACCCGAGTTGGGTGGTGGGATGATATGGACGTGTTTCCCATCAATTGCCCCTCCGCAGATAGGAAAGTCCCACTGCTGGGCAAAGTGGGAGGCCACAGTCTGCCATTCCTGTGGCGTGGAAGGAAACTGTTGAGGAAAACCAAAAAATATTAGTCTTTTTGCACATAAACATGGAAAGCAGATTAGACACAAACATTCTTGGCCAACATCAAGATAACATTTATTTATGGTAATTTTTAAAGACCAAAGTATAAGGTACACCTATCATATATCCCCCCCCCCCCCTCTCATGGGTCATTTCTAACATTATAAGAGGGGGAGCTCTTGGCCAGGTAACCCTCTCCACTTCATTGAGAGATGAATGCCTAAATAATGGGTATTACTTTGAACAGCCCCTCCTTAGTTACACTATTGGCAGCCCACTGGACAGGTAAGAAGTGTCATAATACAAAGATATAAATACACACTGTACACATTTGAGCACATTTGGACATTCTGCTATTGCCTAGCAAGATAATAATGGTAGACAAAAACTTTAAACAGTACCATTTGAAAGTATACAGGCAGGCCCTTGCACTACATGCTTTGGGGAATTCATCCATACATCTGACCACAAAAGAGATGGGTATAGTGTGTATGGGTTTGGCAAAGTCAGCAGATAGATGATTGAGGATAGATAGAGAATTGGGATCAGCTGACTTAGCAGTTGGGGGGAGGGAGGGTTCCAAATGATTTGGGGACCCCCAAAAAAAGCCTCTGGCACTCTGCCTGAATTTAAAGCACAAATCACATTTCAAAACATTTTAGGGGTTGTTTGGGGTAAGGCACTACTATGGAGCTGATAAAATACATGGTTAAGTGACTACATGAGGTGAATGTAGGCCCAGGAGACCATGCTGGGGAGGTAAGTGAAGGCAAATATGTATGAAGGACAAAAAAAAATTACATAAAAATCCTGCATGCATGAGGACAAAGGGGACATTCACAGCATATTACAATCATGGTAATTAGGGAATGAGGAAAGAAATACAATATATTAGCAAACATTAAATACAATAAAATGTGATATTAAAGGATAAAAATCTTACCTCAATATACTCCTTCTGCAGGACCTGGATGATGGCAGAACAGGTCTCCAGGATAATGATCCCCAGAGCCTGGGGGGAGATGCCTGTCGAGAACTTAAGGTCCTGCAGGCTTCTCCCCGTCGCCAAGTACCGCAGGGTGGCGACCAGCCTCTGCTCCAGAGTGATGGCTTGCCTCATGCAGGTATCCTGGCTGCTGATATAGGGGGTCAGCAAAGCCAACAAACGGTGAAATACGGGGTCCGTCATCTGGAGAAAGTTCCTGAGATCATCAGGATTATTCTCACGGATCTCACGGAGCAAAGGCATATGACAGAACTGGTCACGCTGAAGCAACCAATTCTTGGTCCATGAACTCCTCCCCACCCTGTTCATGGACTGGACTTGTGTCAAGGTCAGGACCCCAACACCAAGCCCCTGCACAGCATGAACTCTACGAGGAGTACGTATACGCAACATGGCTAGAAAACGGTCAGCTGCTCAGAACAAAGTAACAGAACGCACTGAAGAACAGTAAGGCCTGTGAAGAGCGACCTGAAAAACAGTAACGAACAAACAAGAACACAATGACAAAGTCACGCCTATCTTGCTTGCACGCACTGAAGAGCAGATACAAACCCACAAGCACAAACTGAACAGCAGAAAACGATCTGAAAACCACGAGTTTGAAAAAGCGCGAATCGTCTCTCACCAAACTTTTACTAACACGAGATTAGCAAAAGGAGCCCAAAGGGTGCCGCGCTTGGTTCTGAACTGGCCTTTTCTAATCTCGTTGTACGTGGTTTACATCACCGCGTTCTTGGCGATCGGAAATTCTGACAACTTTGTGCGACCGTGTGTACGCAAAACAAGTTTGAGCCAACATCCGTTGGAAAAAATCCTAGGATTTTGTTGTCGGAATGTCCGATCAATGTCCGACCGTGTGTACGGGGCATAAGACTGGGATGCCATTAAAGTTCATGTGCGTGTAAAGGCAGGTGTCCCAATACTTTTGGCAATATAGTGTATGTTTTTTATGTTGTCGTTATACCTAACCAATAGTGCTTTGCAAAATCTTTTGTCGTGAATGAAATATAAAGATTGTATTTTTATAATACAAACATGGATTTAAAACAAAAGTTTTAAACTTATAACCAAACAACGGAAACCCAAAGTGATAATAAACCTCTAGATAAGTACACTGAAGTGACTAGCCTCATGTGATATTCACAATGATGAAGCAATTTCTCCCACACAACCTTTTTTATCTGCAGCCTTCTCTTCTACGCAGCCATCAAAAGTACAGATCAGATGGTATTTCTAGGAGACAGGGGATGGGAATCACGAGTTCACACACTGCACAGCACAGAGCATTGAGATGAGTGTAATGGACATACTCCCTCTATACAGTCTCATAGGGACATATGCACATCTTAGGCTGTCAGTCAACTGGTGTGTGAGGAGGACGTAGGTTGTCAATGGATTGCCTGGTGTCAGGAAAATTGTTAGAACAGACTCATGCAGATAGATGAGAAAGGAGCCAGGATTAGACATGTGCAGAATGGAAAAAAATGTTTTATTTAGTTTCAGATAAACTTGTTACCAATTTTGTTTTGTTGATTAATTTAATTTAGTTTTGTTTATTAATTTTACAACAAATTCCAACTTTTCAGAACAATTCGAATTCAGATTGGTTGAAAAATGATCGACCAATTAGAATTCTATGTGAAGAATAGCTAGTTGTTAAGCCGGCTGCCACATCCTTAACAACCGATGACTCATCAGCTGTCAGCAGGCTTCCTCACTGACAACTGAAATGTAAACAAAGCAATGAAAAATTCAGAAAAAAAACAGCATGCCCCCCCCCCCAATCTGCCCCCCATCTGATTTTAAGAGGAACCCCAGGTCAAAAAAAAAATAATGACATGAAGTCTCCCCCAAAATCCATACCAAACCCTTATCTGAGCTTGCTATGCTATGGGGAAGGAGAGCTCTAAACGCATGGAAAATCGATTACCAAGTGTGTCAGATGTTGCATCTTTCTTGGCTTCTCCTGCAGTCACAGACTCTTCTGTCCAGATGGAGTGTGGCTTTTTCTGTGTGGATCTCCCTCCACCTGAACCCAGGGTACCTATACCCGAGCATTTTTCTCTAGTATTTATGCACTTGGCACTTTAAATTTTTCGTTTCACAGCTTTATATTTTGATATTAAATCAGTACACTTATTTACTCATTAAGATTTGCGACCTATACTACTATTTTGCACAACAATATTTATCTATTACTGGTTTAGCGCAGCACCATACCTTTTATTATAGTTCCATCACAGGGTCAAGTGGGGCCCTTTGTGGTGCAAGTAGCTTTTCCACACTTCTAGACACCCATACATGATAGCGCGGGATTAACTATCTATCTTTTCTGCATCTACCAGCCTTCCAGTGCCCATCTCAACTCCCCCTTCTGAGACTTTTATGCTATTAGCTTGTCTCGCTGCCTGGGGAACCTCCGATGCTTTCCGGCATTCTAGCACTCACAGTGCCCTCTGTATCATCGCCGCTTCTTCCATTGTGGTTAGGGCGGGAAATCTTAGGGACATGCCTGGCCCCATTTGCTCCGCATCTTCGTGACTGTCCGCTATTTCTTCCAGACAGTCCCAGGGAACAGGAGCCATGCCGGGCTGCTGATCACTGTCAAACATCCGCTTGTAGGCAATCTCGAGCTCCCATTCCTGTTCAACCAGGAACTCAAATTCCTCCAGGTCACACGCCTCTTCAGGGAGGTCCAGCACCTCATCTAAGAAGTCCAGGATGTCTTCCAGCCGCCACTCCTGGTCGCTCCCAAAGTCTGGGTCTTCGTACATTTTTTGATGGAGTAGAACCATGCCGCCGTAGCCAGCGCCTTCTGTCGGTCTGTCATCTGCTGTACCTGGCCACAGTTGAGCAGCGAACCACCGGAGGGTTCTATAGCTGGTGTCCAGCCTCATCTCCTCCCGGACCAATCTTCCAAGCTCCATCTTCCACTCATCTTGTAATAGTTCCCTCAGGAGTACCGCTCGCGCACGGTACTGCGTCCAGTACATCTCTGTGGAGAAGGGAAGGAACTTCCCCTGATGGTGCCGCTAGTGGCTTAGCATCTCTTGCCAGAGTTGCTGGCGGATCATATCCACCCAGCCGAGCATGGTGTGCTCTGTTGCTGGTCCCCGATGTTGCTTCCATATGCCTTGCAGCCTTCTCCCAAACTCCACTCTCATGCTGGCAGGTCCCCGTATCGCTCCTTAGGCGGCTGACCGGATCTTGAATCCTGGTGGTGGTTTGGATGTCCCGGACTGCAGGAGATATCCCACTGCTGCTACCACTGTGATGGATCTCAGATACCCCATATGGGAACCTCCACCAGACCTGTGTCTCCTGTCCTCCAAACGCACCCACAGCCTGCTGACTCGCCATAACCAGCCCTTAACCCCTCAATCGCGAGACAAGCCACACAGGTGTTGAGGGTTAAAAATGCAGAGCATAAACTCTTTATTAAGTACCAAACATACACTTTTAAACACAGTTAGGGACACTCCCCTTAGCCTTGTCATAGAGGGGGTAGGGGACAAGGAAGAACCAATGGAAACTTAACGCTCGGATATTTAAAATACTGCAATTGAAACACATAAAGGGATTATGATAAGCAGGCAGCCCCTCCTTACACATCCCTTGCTGGGAGGTGTCTCCAGACCTTTGTCTATGTGCCATGACCCAACACAATTAAACACAGCAACAAGAGGGGGTGGGAGAGAAGGGATGTAGCATTACATTACATTATCTCAATGCCATTTTGTCCCCAAGTCTCTTAGTCTCTTCTGGGCCAAAATCTGTGGGAAGGAGGCCAGCCCACAGCCCCCTCTAAAACACACAGTGACAGTGGGTTCTGTCAAAAAAAGGTTGTCAGTTTACTCTTTTTGTATACCATTGTTCCCAGGGGGACCATAAGTTACTTATTATGTTACTGTTGGGCTTGTCTGTGATTTGCAGTATCTACTTATGAGCAGTCTAGTTGCCAGGAGAATGTGAGTGGTTACTATTCTCCAGTAAGGAAGAAGCGATTCTGTGTTTAAGTTTAGGATAGCTAGTTGTGGGGTGAGTGTCAGAGGTGAGTGAAATATATCTTGCAGAATATGTTCTACATCTGTCCACAACTTAGTTATTGCCGGGCAGGACCACAAGGTGTGTAATAAAGTGCCCGTGTGTTGGCATCCTCTCCAGCAGGTAGGGGAGGTAGTTATTTGGAATTTAGATATTTTCTGTGGAGTCAGGTACCATCTTAGATATATTTTATGTGACAATTCCCATAAGGAGGTGCAGCAAGTGGCCTTGAATATTAACTTAACGGCTGATTGTCATTGTTGGTCAGAGAAGTGTGTTTGCATATCTTCTTCCCAGTATTTAAAGGGTTTAGATTTGTGAAATACTATTTTTTCTTGAAATGTAGGGTAAATTAGTGAGATACCTTTGGTGCATGTATTGTATAGGAAGTAGTAATTCCATAATTTGGTGGGCAGGACATTTTCTATATGTGAGTGTACTCTCAGGCAATCTTGAAGTCTATATATGTTGAAGTAATCAGTACTGGGTGCGTTGTATGTAGTTTGTAATTGGTCAAAGGTTTTGTTTAGTATCATAGCCCTGAGTTCAGAGGTGTACTGAACTTGTTCCAGTATCCACTTTGGTATAATGAGGTCTGGTGATATCTGTTGGAGGGTGTAAAGAGGAATTAGGAGCGGTTTGGTGGGAAGCTGTGACCATTTGAAAGAATGTAGTTTTCTCCATGCTTTTACCGATGCTTGTATGGTCGGTGAATATAGGTGGAGATGAGGTACATGGGTGATAATGCTGAATAGCCATTGTTGGAGGTTACGTCCTGCTATCATAGTGCTTTTCGATGTTATGCCATAGTGAAGTTGTGTATGTAGTTACACATTCTTTTAATTGGCATAGTATGGTGGCTAGGTAATAATCTTTTAAGTCAGTGTAGCCCATCCCACCTGCTAATCTGTGTTTTATAAGTTTTGCGTGACTACTTCTTGGGTTTTTGTCCTGCCATACGTATTTGCGTACTATTGATTGGAGCGAGTCAATGTATGAGTTTGTGAGTGGTATAGAAAATGTGCGGAAGATATATAATAATCTAGGGAGTATGAGCATTTTAAAGGCTGCTAATCGGCCAGACCATGAAAGTTCGAATTTGCAGAGCTTAGCTGTTTCTTTAAGAAGCATTTGTGTGGCTTCTGTGTAGTTTTTATGAAATAAACCTTTTGTGGATTTTGTGAGCATGATTCCTAGGTAGGATATGCCTGTGTCAGCCCACTGGTATGTGTATAGGTTGCGTAGTAAGTTGCTCAGTGGTATCTAAACCCAGGTAAAAAAAAAATAGGACTTGTTTTCATTTACCTTTATAATAGGAGATTTTACTAAACCTCTGCAGAGTTGACTGGACTGAAGACAGGGAGGATATTGGATTGGTTATTATCATTATCACATCATCGGCAAACAAATTGATTTTGTGGTCTATTGTGCCAATTTTGATACCTGTGATGTTCACGTTTGTTCTGATGTGTTCTGCTAATAGCTCCATCAATAGCTTGAAGATGAGTGGTGACAGTGGGCAACCTTGACGGGTGCCATTAGTGATTGCGAAAGGTTTGGAAAGCATTTCTGACTTGTACACTTGGGCTGTTGGTGTTGAGTATAATGCCAGTATGGCAGAGAGGATACTGTATGTCCTTGGAATCCAAATTTGAGGAGTGTCACCTGGAGATACGACCAGTGTACCCTGTCGAACGCCTTCTCTGCGTCTAAAGATAGAAGCAGAGAAGGTGTTCGTGTAGACCCAGCACTATGTATTAAATTGAGTCTGCGGGTTGCATCATATGTTTGTCTCCCTTTTGTAAAACTAATCTACCAATCTGGTTGCTATTAGTTTGGCATAGATTTTAGCGTCTATATTGAGTAACGAAATAGGCCTAAAGTTTTGGGGTGAGGTAGGCTCCTTACCTGGCTTTGGCAAAGTAATTATCAATGCTTTTACCATGTCCTGCGGAGAGAGGAGGAGGAGGCAGTGTCACTCCACATTTGGGTTAAAAAGGGTGTCAGCACCGTACGGAATTGTTTGTAAGTCTCCCCAGGAGGACCGTCCGGTCCAGGGCTTTATTGGCAGTTTTGAGATAACCTCTAATGCCGCGTACACACGGTCAGACTTTTCACCTGCAAAAGTCCGACGGACGCCGCCGGACAAAGTCCGGCGGAAAGTCCGACCGTGTGTGGTCTCCATCGGACTTCCGACGGACCGTTTCGGTCAGATTTTTGCGGAAATCCGACGTACTTTAGATTTGAAGCCTGCTTCAAATCTTTACGTCGTACCTCCGCCGGACTCAGTTCCTGACGGAAAGCCCGTTCGTCTGTATGCTAGTCCGAAGGACCAGATACGACGGAGGAGCAGGTTGCTGCATCTCGCGCTCGCTGCAATAGGAAAAACAAATCTTCCTATTGCGGCGAGCGCGGGGCATACCAGGCCCTTAGGTCTGGTATGGATTATAAAGGGGAACCCCTACGCCGAAAAAACGGCGTGGGGTCCCCCTAAAATCCATACCAGACCCCGATCCGAGCACGCAGCCTGGCCGGTCAGGAAAGGGGGTGGGGACGAGCGAGCGCCCCCCCCTCCTGAACCGTACCAGGCCGCATGCCCTCAACATGGGGGGTGGGTGCTTTGGGGGAGGGGGGCGCCCTGCGCCCCCCCCCCCAAAGCACCTTGTCCCCATGTTGATGAGGACAAGGGCCTCTTCCCGACAACCCTGGCCGTTGGTTGTCGGGGTCTGCGGGCGGGGGCTTATCGGAATCTGGGAGCCCCCTTTAATAAGGGGGCCCCCAGATCCCGGCCCCCCACCCTATGTAAATGAGTATGGGGTACATGGTACCCCTACCCATTTACCTAGGTAAAAAGTGTCAGTAATAAAACACAACACAGGTTTTTAAAATAATTTATTAAACAGCTCCGGGGGGGGGGTCTTCTTCCGTCTTCGGGGGTCCCTCCGGTTCATCTTCTCCCGGCGTCCGGTTGGTTCTTCTCCGCTCTCCGGCCTCTTCTCCCGGTGTCCCAGGTCTTCGGCCGGCCCCTCCGCTATCTTCAGGTAGCTCTATTGCGAGCGGAGGTCCGGACTTCTGGGCTTCTTGGCTTCTTGGCTTCTTGTGTTCTCTTCTCTTCTCTTCCCCCAGATGTTGACACGACGCTCTCTCCGGCTGGACTGGTCTCTGAGGGCTGCGTTGTGACTTATATAGGCGGAGACCCCGCCCCCATATGATGTCACAGTCCCTGGGCATGCTGGGACTGTGACGTTTTAGGGGGCGTGGTCGACCACGCCCCCTAAAACGTCACAGTCCCAGCATGCCCAGGGACTGTGACATCATATGGGGGCGGGGTCTCCGCCTATATAAGTCACAACGCAGCCCTCAGAGACCAGTCCAGCCGGAGAGAGCGTCGTGTCAACATCTGGGGGAAGAGAAGAGAAGAGAACACAAGAAGCCAAGAAGCCAAGAAGCCCAGAAGTCCGGACCTCCGCTCGCAATAGAGCTACATGAAGACAGCGGAGGGGCCGGCCGAAGACCTGGGACACCGGGAGAAGAGGCCGGAGAGCGGAGAAGAACCAACCGGACGCCGGGAGAAGATGAACCGGAGGGACCCCCGAAGACGGAAGAAGACCCCCCCCCGGAGCTGTTTAATAAATTATTTTAAAAACCTGTGTTGTGTTTTATTACTGACACTTTTTACCTAGGTAAATGGGTAGGGGTACCATGTACCCCATACTCATTTACATAGGGTGGGGGGCCGGGATCTGGGGGCCCCCTTATTAAAGGGGGCTCCCAGATTCCGATAAGCCCCCGCCCGCAGACCCCGACAACCAACGGCCAGGGTTGTCGGGAAGAGGCCTTTGTCCTCATCAACATGGGGACAAGGTGCTTTGGGGGGGGGGCGCAGGGCGCCCCCCTCCCCCAAAGCACCCACCCCCCATGTTGAGGGCATGCGGCCTGGTACGGTTCAGGAGGGGGGGGGGCGCTCGCTCGTCCCCACCCCCTTTCCTGACCGGCCAGGCTGCGTGCTCGGATCGGGGTCTGGTATGGATTTTAGGGGGACCCCACGCCGTTTTTTCGGCGTAGGGGTTCCCTTTATAATCCATACCAGACCTAAGGGCCTGCGACGGGGCTCGCAAGGTTTCAATCTCGCCAAAAAAAGCGGCGAGATTGAATTCCTTTTCTAGTCCCGTCGTACCAAAGTTAGGTTCAAAATGAACGGACTTGTCCGTGTGTGGGAAAGTCCGTTCGTTCTGAAAGTCCGGCGGAAGTCCGTCGGGAACACCGGATTCCGGAAAGTCCGGCCGTGTGTAGGCAAGTCCGGCCGTTCAGAAAGTCCGGCGGTAGTCCGCCGGAAGTCTGGCGGCAAGTACGTCGGACCTAGCTTTCTAAAAAGTCCGACCGTGTGTACGCGGCATAAGACTTCTATCGGTGTGAAAGGAGCATTTAGTTTAGATAATTGGTCAGGTGATAGTTTGGGGAGATTGATTTCACATAGGAAGGATTCTATATCTTCCATGGATGGTTGTATGGTAGAAGAATCTTCTTTTAGGTTGTAAAGGGAATTGTAGTAATGGCTAAATACATTAGCTATAGCTTGTGGATTGACTAGCTTTTGTTGGGAGGTAGGGTGGTACAGGTGAGTAATTTTAGTTTTAAAGTGGTGGCCCTTAATTCTAAGGGCCATGGCTTTCCCTGCTTTGAAGTTTTTTCAGCAAGATTCTAGCAGCGGTTTTCTTAATTCTTGTCTGAGGAATACTAATTTTTCTTTGAGTTTGGGGTCAGGATTAGTTTGGTTTTGATCTTCTATGTGTTTGATACTAGAAGTGAGTGTGTCTAGATGCTGTGATCTCCTCCTTCACTCCCTAGCACCAAGTTGAAGAATAATTCCTCTTACGAACACTTTATGAGCATTCCACAATATGGTATTGTTAGATGGTGATCCTTTGTTCAGGTCGAAAAATTCTTCAAGTCGTTCACGTATAAAGGTACAGTGTTTGGTCGAGTGGAGGACGGAGGAATCGTCTCTTCATATCTTTGTGCGCGGTTGTGAGATCGTAGCATCTGTGGTTATGGAGACTGGAGCGTGATTCGACCATGTTGTCGTGTCTACAGTATAGTATTTTAGATAGTGTCCATTTGTCCACTAGAAAGAAGTGAATCTGGGTATAGGAATTGTGCCGATGGGAGAAAGAGGAATAGTCACGTTCAGTGGTATGGTGACAAACATCGTACAGGTCGTGGTTTTTCGAATAAAAGTAAAATTATTTGTAAAATGATTTGTCAAATGTGGCTACTGGGTACCACTTAAGTAATTTGACAATGGTCTCTTGCACATAGATATTTTTCTAACTTTTGATTTTAATATTTTAGAACCATTGGAATGATGCTATTATTGTTTATTAGCCTCCAATTTAATAGCTAGTTTACATAGTACTTTGTGAGCCTTACTGACTATTATGGTGAGCCCCATTTGGATTGGCCACGAGAATATCTATGCCATGGTTGTTGATGACATGATGGTATTTTTCCGGTTTATTGTGTAGTTTATAATTTTATTTATCCTCTTTATCATTTTTATAGATATCTGTTCGTGTAGTAGCATGCTTCCTGGTTTTGCGGTCCATTGAGTGGTTATTGTTGATCTATGGATAGACCAGGGCTCAAAGCGACGCTTGGTTATGTTCCTACACTATTTAGGGAGGTGACGTAGTGCATAGTTTCACTATGATATGCAATTGATTCATATCACATTATTTAGGTATTTCACTTAGTAATTTATTATTTTTCCCCTTTGTTTTTCCTTCGAATAAAAGTACCCATCAGTGACGTGAGTCTCGTGTTGCGAGAAGATGTGTCCATGGAGTTGTCAGGTAGCATATTAAAGTCCCCGCACATGATAAGGTATCCGTTATGGAATTTGTTGATTTTTTTTCATCAGTTTTGAAAGGAATCTGTTTTGTCTGGTATTGGGCGCGTACACATTGACAATAGTGTATCTGGTGTTGTCAAGTGTGCATTCCAGGGCCAAATATCTGCCTTCCTCGTCTAGTAAGCTGTGAAGCATGAAGGCCAGCGTGTTCTTGATTGCTATCATCACCCCATTTTTTTTGGTGGGACCTGATGCTTGATAGACATGGGCGAAGTGTTTGTTGGAGCATTGGGGTTCTACATTAGTTTTGAAGTTAGTCTCTTGTATGTAGAGAATGTCACTGTTAGATTCCTGTGCTGAGCGCCATAGGGAAGCTCTTTTGGCTGGGTGATTCAGCCCTTTAGTGTTGAGTGATACAAATTTAGGCATCTTAGGTGTTTTGTAGGAGATGCTATGTCAAGTGCGGTGTTTACTCGCGGTTTGATGGAGGTATACGGTTTCTCTGTAGGTTCAGACGTTGAACGTTGTCAGAGTTGTGTTCTTTGTTTGCTCTTCGGAGAGAAAGTGAGGGTAAAGATGGAGCTGTAAACTTGAAATGTTAGTTGATCAGATATTGAGCAGGAAAAGGGAAAAGAAGGGAACAAGAACAGCAAAAATCAACAGTCTGCTGTGTCTGGGAATGCTGTATATCAACAGGGTAAAAGTTTGTGGAACGATTTAAAACGAGCAAGGCATCGACCGGTTGTGCGGCGTGTGAACTAGTTAATGATTCCACTATCCTGACCATGTTTAGCGTTTACCAGCTTGGATATTAGCCTTGTAGGTGTTAGTGTGCTCCTTGCGTTTGGGTTCTGTTGACACGTTTTGGTCAGGAATGATTCCCCAAATGCGTAGGAGTTTGAGACCTTCTTCTGCTGTGGAGATGTGTTTGACACCATTTTTAGTGACCATAATTTTGGTGGGGAAACCCCATTGGTAGGGGATCTTGTGATTATTGAGCATCTTACTAATGGTGTTCAGTTGTTTCCTCAGTTGGCGGGTATGTTGGGAGATATTTGCATAGAGTTGGAGATTGATGAATGGGGCTGGGAGGCTGCCCAGGTGTCTATCTTTGAATAGGAGTTGGTCTTTGGCGTGATAAAAGTGCACCCTCATTAAAACATCGCCGGGGACCTCCACAGGGAGGTGAGAGGGTTTGGGTAAGCGGTGGATACGGTCCACAATAGTTTCCATGGGAGAAAGTTCTGGTACTAGAGTGGAAATCAGATTTCTGGCATATGCATTGAGATCCTGTGGCATGACAGTTTCGGGTTCCCCCCAAGCTTTACATTATTACTACGAGACCTGTCCTCCTAGGTCCGCCATTTTGGCTCTCATCCACTGTTGTTCTTCATGAGTGTGATTATGTGCATCCACAAGATCATACACTGTTTCAGTCATCTCTCCCATTTGGGTTTCAATATTGCACACTCTCTGCCCCATGTAATGCAATTGTGAGGAGAACTTAGTAAACATGGTGGAAATGTCATTGTGCAAGGAGCTTTGAAGTGAGATGAGCATCTCCTTCATAGTGGTATCCAGTACAGGCTAATTTGATGTGGGGAAGGCCGCTATAGGGGATGGATTGAGCTGTGATCTGAAGCAGGGCTCACCTCAAGGCTTGTGCTGGCAGAATCCAGTTGCATCCTCGACTTACCTGGGCTGTTTCTGGCAGATTATGGCAGGGAGGAAGGAGAAGCACCCAGGGAGTCATTCTGTGCCGTGTCCACGTGGAGAGCCGCAGCTGCCATCTTGGATTTTCAGCATGATGAAGATATCTGTCAGTTTCTTAGGCTGCCTGAATTCTTTCCTCTTGCGGGTCAGATATGACATTCTGAGGATTTAATCCTGTGTCTTGAAGGTCCGGATGGTTGCTGAGAGGGATCAGGATAGCTGTGGTTAAGTGATGAGAGCCAGTCGGTGCTGGAGCTGTGGAGTCAGACGTCCATCTTACTCGGCGGTTAGCCACGCCCCTGTATTTTTATTTTTAAACTCTACCTTCACTGACTTGTCTTTTTTACACATGTGAATATTGGATTTGCACCTTGCACGTTTGCATTACATGTTTACATGTTTCACATACTAACAATTTCAGTTCATTGCTGTCGTATCGTTTTATATTTAGCGCTGAACTTTGTTTTCTCACATTTGGTTGGGACTTTATTTGTTTCAGTGTCAGCAGCTTTTTCTTTGTATCGGGTTTAGCGCAGTAATTTCCCCATTTTTTTTCCCCTTTCTAGATGATGATTTTAGTGTAGAATGGATTAGTGAGATGTGTAAATTCAATAGGTCTTGCCTACAACTTATTAAACATAGGGAAAGGAATATAGTTAATATCAAGACAGAAATTACAAATATTCAGGAGGAATTAGCAGCTTTCATAGATATGGAGTTCTTTAATGTATGGGACACAAAATCAACGAACAGGTGGCAGAATTCGAGGCCAACCTGAAAAAATCAGGGAAGTTTGAGAGAGATAGGCAGGACTACTCTCTGGGGTGCGAGTTAAATTGGAAAAAGGACAAACCATCCACATTTCCCATGGATGAACATGGCACATCGGGAGATAACCAACTGAGAGGCCATAAGAAAACCACAACATATTCCCACCAACATAATAAATCATGCAATCAACACCAGAATAAGTATACACATGGAAATAAAAATACCAACAAATCCAAGTACCGAAACAAAAACAAATATGAATATCTTTATGGGGATACACACCAAACTAGGGTCCAAGATGATTTTCCGCCTCCTCTGGTTCATAGTGGTAGAGATCCTCTAAACTTGCCAGACCAAGGGGGCATGGAGATCCCAGATTGACACCCACATGAAGGTACTCTTGTGCCATCATTTAGAGGGACCTTATCATGTGAAGGGGTAACTGACCCACAAACAACTTTACTCCCCCACCTGGATATGTCCGGGAAACACTTTGAGCCCTCTCTAATGCCTAGAGTAAATATGCCCTTAGGATCTGGGAAAGATGATGCAACCTCCACGACCACGAAATCCCTAGAACAGGAATCTTTTTTGTGGAAGGAGCTGTGGGGAAAACCAAATCTGCAGCGACGAAAACCTCAAAATCCAGACCCACCTCTCTCCCAAACATCAGAAAGCAAGAAAGCCAATGAGACGAGGGTAAAGGGGAGGGAATAAACACAAAAAGGGACAGGAGAAAGTAGCTACTTTTTCTACCATTAAGATTTATAATTTATCACAATGCACTTTTTCGGAAACAGAACTTGATCTGCTCAGGAAAGGCCTCAACTTTGCCCCTGAGAGTCCTCCAAACCTGTTTGAACTCTTCATAGATTTGAATAAGTTTGTGCGCAATCTAATGCCCCGTACACACGGTCGGATTTTCCGATGGAAAATGTCAGATCGGAGCGTGTTGTCGGAAATTCCGACCGTGTGTGGGCTCCATCGGACATTTTCCATCGGATTTTCCGACACACAAAGTTGGACAGCAGGAGATAAAATTTTCTGACAACAAAATCCGTTGTCGGAAATTCCGATCGTGTGTACACAAATCCGACTGACAATGTGCCACGCATGCTCAGAATAAATAAAGAGATGAAAGCTATTGGCCACTGCCACGTTTATAGTCCCGACTTACGTGTTTTACGTCACCGCATTTAGAATGATCGGATTTTCCGACAACTTTGTGTGACCGTGTGTATGCAAGACAAGTTTGAGCCAACATCCGACGGAAAAAATCCTAGGATTTTGTTGTCGGAATGTCCGAACAAAGTCCGACCGTGTGTACGGGGCATTACAGTTAAGCGCTATTACATGATAAAGGACAGTAATGGAGTGGGTGAAGAAAATCCGGGGCCCTCCTCTCCTCCTCCTCTGGAATCAATGGACAAGTACATGTTAGAAACTTTGGAAGAGCTCTATGCAGAGGGGGTTTTGATAATGGAGATGATTTCCCCATTCCTGCAAAAGAGGCAGAGGTCATAAACCCTCATTTCAGGCCCACATCCACCTTTTACCCACACTGGA
The DNA here is from genome assembly GCA_037952925.1 of Lithobates clamitans. NCBI lineage: Eukaryota > Metazoa > Chordata > Amphibia > Anura > Ranidae > Lithobates > Lithobates clamitans. The sequence continues at coordinate 240,670 of JBBGZY010000006.1, read as the reverse complement.
GTAAGGGTAACTTCATCTCCACCTTCTATGAAGTAGTCATGGAGGAACTCAAGTCTCTGTGTAGTGGTAAAAGATATAAACATGGCATGGGTCAAGAAGGAGACATTAAAGGCCCTCTGCGTAGTCTGAAAAAAAGTACAGAAGTCATTATTAGACAAGCGGACAAAGGTGGGGGCTTGGTAATACAAGACAGAGCCAAGTACTTTTGGAAGAAGCCTACAGATTATTTGTGGATACAGACACGTATGAGAGTCTCCTGTGGGTTCCTACTGGCTCCTACAACAGTGAGCTCAAAAGTCTATTAGATAGAGCCCTGGGGGAGAAGGTCCTGATGAAAAAGGAGCATTGATTCTTGTACTCTGAACATCTGGTTGTCCCCCATTTTTACCATATACCACAGGTCCATAAGAATATGGAGAACCCCCTGGAAGACCCATTATTGCAGGAATTGACAGCTTAACTAGCAATCTAGGCTTTTACATTGATCACTTTCCACAAGATCTAATGTTCAGCTTGCTTTCATATATTAAAGACTCCGACCATGCCTTGGAAATTGTATCTTCCTACACATGGGAAAGAAGACTACAGATGGCCATCATTGGATGTAGCTTCTTTGTATCCATCTAAACAACATGAGTTTTGTCTCAGAGCAGTAGAATATTATATGGCAGAAGCCCATTCATTCAATCCATTGCAAGCACAATTCCTATATGAGTGTATTTATTTTACACTAACCCATAATTACTCTTCTTTCCTGGGCAACTATTATAGGCAAGTCAAGGGAATGACTAAGGGGGCAAGACCTGCACTATTAGGAAAGACTATGATAATTCTCAAGAATTGGAGAAAGTTGTAACATATGATGATAATATGGAACGTACACAAGTGAGATTCTGCTGAGTTCTGGCAGATACACTTATGGCTCTGGTAGATACAAAAATAACTATCGTGTCATGAGATACCAGAAGTGACGCTGTGGGTACAGGAAGTAGCAGGTCAAGCATCGATCCTCCAGCACCTCCGGGCAGCATGAGGTAGTTGTGCCTCCCACACACGCCATCATCTGTATGGGACCCTGGGTCCTCCTACTGTTGCCACACTGGAAGTAATGTGGTTCTAATTGGAAATGGCGGGTGGAACACAGTGTCTTGGCATGTGTTCCACGCGTGCCAGTGTGCTGTGAAGACCTCTGGGTGCATCCTACCAGTGTGCAAGAGACACAAAACATGCTACCTTCTACAGATTGATGATTGAGGGAGACATCAGAGGATATAAACACCCCCACAGCAGCAGGTTAGATGCATCATTGGAATTATTCAATGTATACCCCATTTTAAAGCAACACGCATATATCTTAATCCCCACATAGGGACCATATGAGTGCACTATTGTACCTGATGCATAAACTGTTGACCTGAGAATAGTGAACATGAGATGCCTGGCAGTGGTGTAGACCCTCCTCCCCCAGTCCACAGGGGAGGTGGAGTCTATGAGGGTGGGTATAGCATTACATGCTATTATGTGGGTGTGTGTTGAGTATGTGTGTGTGTGTGTAAATAAGCAGTAAGAAGCGGTCAGTCATTCATTGCTTTGGTTCTGAGGAAGAGGGTCCTCCCACAAAACGTGCTAGCCACCCAACAAATACCATCTGGTCTTCTGTTCCTACAAGAGATCTGAGAGAGACTGTTCATTATTGCTCATGCTTTGATACGCTAATTTACCACATTTGTATGTGAGTACAACCATTGCTGTTTTTACTTGAATTTAAAATATTTTTGGTAATGCACTAGGTCGGTGCGCCCTCCTTTTTTCATATATTGTACCTCATTTTTTTCAATGTCATTTTTTTTTTATTGACTTTTTTTTTATTGCATTTTAGTGTAAATATGAGATCTGAGGTCTTTTTGACCCCAGATCTCATATTTAAGAGGTCCTGTCATAAAATAATGTAAAATAAATAAAAAAAGTAAAAAAAAAAATTTTTTAAAAACCCCCCGCCCCGACGAGCTCGCGCTCAGAAGCGAGCGCATATGCAAATAGCGCCCGCATATGAAAACGGTGGTCAAACCACACATATGAGGTATCGCCGTGACCGGTAGAGCGAGAGCAATAATTCTAGCCCTAGACCTCCTCTATAATGCAAAATATGCAACCTGTAGAATTTTTTAAACATCGCCTATGGAGATTTTTGAGGGTAAAAGTTTGACGCCATTCCACGAGCGGGCGCAATTTTGAAGTGTGACATGTTGGGTATCAATTTACTTGGCGTAACATTATATTTCACAATATAAAAAAAATTGGGCTAACTTTACCATTGTCTTATTTTTTTATTCAAAAAAGTGAATTTTTTCCCAAAAAAGTGCTCTTATAAGACCGCTGCGCAAATACGGTGCAAAAAAAATAAATTGCAATGACCGCCATTTTATTCTCTAGGGTGTTAGAAAAAAAAATATATATAATTTTTGGGGGTTCTAAGTAATTTTCTAGCAAAAAAACCTGCTTTAAACATGTAAACACCTAAAATCCAAAACGAGGCTTGTCCTAAAGTGGTTAAGGATGCAGTGACCAGCTATTCTTCACACAGAATTCGAATCAGTAGATAATTTTTTGACCGATCCAAATTAGAATCCTTCCGAAAATTTTGAATTTGTTAGAAAACAAATATACATCTGAATCTCCGAATAAATTTGTCCGAATTCATATTCAGACTGAAACAAATAGCACATGTCTAGCCAGGATCCATGCTAGGCACTATGGATTGAGGCACGTACACTTTATATGAGGCCATGCTTTGGTCATTTTTCCTTTGAGAGATTTAGAACCACTTTTAAGTGATATTCTAGTCTCTCTTATGTTTCGCATACTGCAACAGTGAGATCTCTCTACCATTTTATTCCCGATTTTCTTCTTGCTCACCTTGCTCACAAATACAATCCTAGAGAGATATAAACATGATTAGTTGTTTTATTCTCAATCATCTAGCAAAACTGAAATATCTGACCCTTTAAACACTTGTATTTATGAAGAATGGTATCTGCATTGATTTTTATAAATTTCCTACAACTTAAATATTCTATTTTTCATTAAAAATCTGGAGACAGCTGAAAGCTGGTTCTTAATTCACATAATAATCAAACCAAATGTTTAAGAACATTGAGTTTATAGTTATAGTTTTTCCCTATGATGGTGTTTTCAGAAGACACAGTTTGTAGGCACATCATTTTTAAAGGGGTTCTATAGCCATCTGTCCTAAGACAAAAATAAATCAGGTTGGTAATCAACCCTTCTAAGTGCAAGTGGTACACTTACTGTTTTATGCACACCTGCCCCCCCCATGAAAGTGGGAGGGGGTTCTTCTCCCCACACTCACTGTTACAATTTAAAAAACAGCACGGCTGTATGGGGCTCCACGCATGCAGCCATGTCATACATTCACAGGAATCTGTGAATGAATGACCTACAAGTCTCGTATGCTACTGTGGTAGACAGCTTGTAGTTCTCAACGAACTTCGGGGTGCTGGTGAGCACTCTCGTAGTTCATTGACCCTTCCTACAGCTTTCAAACAGAAAGCCCATAAAGAGGTACAAGCAGAAAGCTATAGGCAGGGCCTGCAGGAGCCTGTCATTGCACCTGATGGGAAAAAAAAAAAAATATACATATTTTTGATCTGGTATTAATTGTTTAACCACTTGCCCGCGGGGAGGCAGTCGGCATCGTTAGGGGAGCAATCCGTGCTGAGGGGGAGGCCACTCATTCGTGACCACCCCCTCGCGATCGCTCCCAATGAATGACAATCTTCCTTTGCCTCTGTAATGTAAACAGCGACAGAGGAAGTGATGTCATCTCTCCTCGTGTCGGTCTTTTCATTCCGGCGCCGAGGAGAGAAGACATCCAAGTAAGTGCACCAACACTACACTAACAGTAGAACACTCTAGGCACACATTTCATCCCCCAGTCACCCCCCAATCACCCCCCGATCACCCCCTGCACCCCCTGTCACAGAGAAACCAATAGCAGTTTTTTTTTTCTGATTATTGCATTGGTGTCATTTTGTGACAATTATAAGTGGTAGGGCAGTTAGTGTTAGGCCTCTTTAGGTCTAGGGTACCCCCCTAACCCCTCCTTATAAAGTTTTAACCCCTTGATCACCCCCCGTCGCCAGTGTCACTAAGCGATCGTTTTTCTGATGTATTAGTGTCACAGGTGATGCTAGTTAGGGAGGTAAGTATTTAGGTTCGCCGTCAGCGTTTTATAGCGTCAGGGACCCCAGTATACTACCTAGTAAAGGTTTTAACCCCCTGATTGCCCCCTAGTTAACCCTTTCACCAGTGATCACCATATAACTGTTATGGGTGACGCTGGTTAGTTAGTTTGTTTTTATAGTTTCAGGGCACCCGCCGTTTATTACCTAATAAAGGTTTAACCCCCTGATCGCCCGGTGGTGATATAAGTTAAGTTTTAGGGTCAGATAGGGTCTACGTCGCCCCAGGCAGCGTCAGGTTAGTGCCAGTACTGCTAACACCCACGCACGTAGCATACATCTCCCTTAGTGGTATAGTATCTGAACGGATCAATATCTGATCCAATCAGATCTATACTAGCGTCCCCAGCAGTTCAGGGTTCCCAAAAATGCAGTGTTAGTGGGATCAGCCCAGATACCTGCTAGCACCTGCGTTTTGCCCCTCCACCCAGCCCAGCCCACCCAAGTGCAGTATCGATCGATCACTGTCACTTACAAAACACTAAGCACACATAACTGCAGCATTCGCAGAGTAAGGCCTGATCCCTGCGATCGCTAACAGTTTTTTTGGTAGCGTTTTGATACAGACGCTAACAGTCAGGAGCTTTTTTACCTGTGAGTCTCACTAGTGCACCACTAAATTTAGTAAAGGAATAGATTTAGTAAAAGCAATCCTAGTGGCTAATTAGGCTCTAGACTGCTTTTACAAGCAGTGGGAGGGAATGCCCCCCCCACCATCTTCCATGTTTTTCTCTGGCTCTCCTGTCCCAACAGGGAACCTGAGAATGCAGCCGGTGGTTCGGCCAGCTGACCATAGAGCTGATCAGAGACCAGAATGGCTCCAAACATCTCTATGGCCTAAGAAACAGGAAGCTACAAGCATTTTATGACTTAGATTTCGCCGGATGTAAACAGCGCCATTGGGAAATTAGGAAAGCATTTTATCACACACCGATCTTGGTGTGGTCAGATGCTTTGGGGGCAGAGGAGAGATCTTGGGTCTAATAGACCCCAATTGTTTCAAAAAAGAGTACCTGTCACTACCTATTGCTGTCATAGGGGATATTTACCTTCCCTGAGATGACAATAAAAATGATTAAAAAAAATATGAAAGAAACAGTTTAAAAATAAGATAAAAAAGCAAAAAAAAATTAATAAAAAAAAAGCACCCCTGTCCCCCCCTGCTCTCGCGCAAAGGCGAACGCAAGCGTCGGTCTGGTGTCAAATGTAAACAGCAATTGCACCATGCATGTGAGGTATCACAGTGAAGGTCAGATCGAGGGCAGTAATTTTAGCAGTAGACCTCCTCTGTAAATCTAAAGTGGTAGCCTGTAAAGGCTTTTAAATGCTTTTAAAAATGTATTTAGTCTGTCGCCACTGCACGTTTGTGCGCAATTTTAAAGCATGTTGTGTTTGGTATCCATGTACTCGACAAGATCATCTTTTTAATTTCATCAAACATTTGGGCAATATAGTGTGTTTTAGTGCATTAAAATTTAAAAAAGTGTGTTTTTTCCCAAAAAAATGCATTTGAAAAATCCCTGTGTAAATACTGTGTGAAAAAAAAATGAAACACCCACCATTTTAATCTGTAGGGCATTTGCTTTAAAAAAAATATAATGTTTGGGGGTTCAAAGTAATTTTCTTGCAAAAAAAAAAAAAAAATTTTTATGTAAACAAAAAGTGTCAGAAAGGGCTTTGTCTTGGTGGTTAGAAGAGTGGGCGATGTGTGACATAAGCTTCTAAATATTGTGCATAAAATGCCAGGACAGTTCAAAACCCCCCCAAATGACCCCATTTTGGAAAGTAGACAGCCCAAGCTATTTGCTGAGAGGCATGTCAATGGAATATTTTATATTGTGACACAAGTTGCGGGAAAAAGACTTTTTTTTTTTGCACAAAGTTGTCACTAAATGATATATTGCTCAAACATGCCATGGGAATATGTGAAATTACACCCCAAGATACATTCTGTTGCTTCTCCTGGGTATGGGGATACCACATGTGTGAGACTTTTTGGGAGCCTAGCCGCGTACGGGACCCCGAAAACCAAGTACCGCCTTCAGGCTTTCTAAGGGTGTAAATTTTTGATTTCACGATTCACTGCCTATCACAGTTTCGGAGGCCATGGAATGCCCAGGTGGCACAAACTCCCCCAAATGACCCCATTTTTGAAAGTAGACACCCCAAGCTATTTGCTGAGAGGTATAGTGAGTATTTGGCAGACCTCAATTTTTGTCACAAAGTTTTGAAAATTGAAAAAAAGAAAAAAACATTTTTTTCTTGTCTTTCTTCATTTTCAAAAAAAAATGAGAGCTGCAAAATACTCACCATGCCTCTCAGCAAATAGCTTGGGGTATCTACTTTCCAAAATGCGGTCATTTGGGAGGTTTTGTGCCATCTTGGCATTTTATGTCCTTCAAAACTGTGATAGGTAGTGAGTAGTGAAATAAAAAATTTACGCCCTTAGAAATCCTGAAGTCGGTGCTTGGTTTTCGGGGCCCCGTACGCGACTAGGCTCCAAAAAACTCCCACACATGTGGTATCCCCATACTCAGGAGAAGAAACTAAATGTATTTTGGGGCACAATTTCACATATAACCATGGCACGTGTGAGCAATATATCATTTTGTGAAAACTTTTTGTAAATTTTTTTTTTATCATTATTCAATCACTTGGGACAAAAAAAGTATTATTTAATGGGCTCAACATGCCTCTCAGCAATTTCCTTGGGGTGTCTACTTTCCAAAATGGGGTCATTTGGGGGGGTTTGTACTGCCCTGCCATTTTAGCACCTCAAGAAATGACATAGGCAGTCATAAACTAAAAGCTGTGTAAATTTCAGAAAATGTACCCTAGTTTGTAGATGCTATAACTTTTGCGCAAACCAATAAATATATGCTTATTGACATTTTTTTTATCAAAGACATGTGACAGAATACATTTTAGCCTAAATGTATGGCTAAAATTGAGTTTATTGGATTTTTTTATAACAAAAAGTAGAAAATATAATTTTTTTTTCAAAATTTTCGGTCTTTTTCCATTTATATCGCAAAAAATAAAAACCGCCGAGGTGATCAAATATCACCAAAAGAAAGCTCTATTTGTGAGAAAAAAAGGACGCAAATTTTGTTTGGGTACAGCATTGCATGACCGCGCAATTAGCAGTTAAAGCAACGCAGTGCCAAATTGTAAACAGTGGTCAGGAAGGGGGTAAATCCTTCCGGGGCTGAAGTGGTTAAAAGGGTGAATCTGTAACTGAAAAATCTCAAATCAGAGATTATCTTGATGCAACCACAACTAGTAGTGAGGCAATTTGAATATTTGAATCTGAAAGACAAAATTGATACCCAAAGAGAGTATGTAACAACAAATTAGCTTATAAATATTTTTGGAAACATGATAATTTAATTGTATTTTAACTTTATGTTTATTACCAAGGCAGGGTTTACAAGAGAACTTGATCAGAGAATATTGTGGCATGAGGGTAAGTGAGCATACAATTCAAACAACACCCACTTGCATGCACCTGACTTTTGCCCTTACATAGATTTACCTTAACTGATTTAATTTGTTTTATTCAATATCCAGCAATGGGGTTGATTTACTAAAGGCAAATCCATGCTGCACTACAAGTGCACTTGGAAGTTCAGTTGCTGTAAATCTGAGGGGAAGATCTGAAATGAGGAGAAGCTCTGCTTATTTTATCATCTAATCATGTACAAGCAAAAATGCTGTTTTTTATTTTACTTGCATGTCTCCCTCAAAATTACAGCGACTGCACTTCCAAGTGCACTTGCAGTGCACAGTGGATTTGTCTTTCTTTCATCACTTCATTTTTTGGTCTAAGGTGGATGCTCACTTGCCCCTTTTTGCAGGTGTTACTTTACTGTGGGAATGTTTAACTTTGTAATTGCACTGAAAGGGTGCGACCGGTTTGTAGTGTGCTGATTGGTTGTTCCACTGGCACACACACTCCTCCCGACTTTTTTATTTTTCTATTTATATCACATTTATACTATCCCTCTTTAGCTACGAATAAGCATCTCATGATGTGAAACGCGTTAGCGGATTCGTCACCCTGTATCTTTCTCCGCATTGACTGTATTTTGGATTTTTACTTCAATAAAGATGTTCCTTCTCCAGAGTGTGGCTATCCAGGATTTTTTTCATTTTACTGAATTTGTCTTTAGTAAATAAACCCCCATGTCACTTGTGCCTTATCAACACCCTGAAAGTTAGATTTTTGCCTGTAATTCCTTTAAAAAAATATCAGTGCACTTCTTGGTATATTAGTGTGTATAGGCACTCTTGTGTATATGGTCTCATAGTGGTGTATCTATTTATCTGCAGTGAGATTTCAGCATTTCATTAGCTCCCTGGGTGGACCTATTCTGCATCAATGTCAATGTGCATTAACCTCTGCAGATTTGAATAGGGTGAGATAGGGTTGCCGCCTCATCTCTTTTAAACCAGACACATATAAATTACACAAGCTCTGTTGCTAATTAAGTGCAGGTAAAGTACTGAGAGAATCTAATTACCACTTTAATCAGCCAGCGAACTTTGTAATTTATATGCGATTGGTTTTACAGGAATTAGGTGTTCTACCACTAACAATTAGTGGACTTTAACATAAAAAAAGCCTTTTTTCCAGGAATACAACTTTTACCAGGAAAAGTATTATTCTGCAACTAACTCTCCACTGATAATTATCTCTAAATATCAAACAAAACTGCGGTGTTAACAAGCAATGAATTTACATACATCAAGTCATATTAGGATGGCTAAAATATTTCAATTTATTTAACAGGGTGTAAAGATAAATGTGTATTTTTTTTGTTTTACAAATAACCAAGCAAAGCATACATTTTCAATTAGTCATGTACATGAAAACTTTCTGGTTATATAATATTTCACGTGGTTCAGGTTAAGGTTATATCATATTTCAATATTTCAGCAACCATATTAATAGTATTGCCCTGTAATAGACAGCTTGTTTTTCAAAGCCATAAAAAATGGTATAATAAATCAGAACATGATAAAAAGCTATGAAAAGCATGAAAAATAGTGCATGATCAAAAACACATACGTTATTGTCCATTATTTAAACACGTAACATAAAATTTCCAGAATTGTAAAGCAAACACATTACTGTATTTTCACATTATATACAGCAGCACAAAAGCATAGAAGTGTATACTACATAATGAAAGGTATACAGGAATGATATATCAGACGATTGTCTTTTTTCGGTGTACAATTTGGCTAAGCTGTGGCTATATGCCCTTTCATTTTATCAACATATTAGTAACATGCAACACTTTTGTTTTTCATTGCTCAAAATTATACATTCCTGGCATCTCTTTCTACATTGACTTGTTTCTGTCATATTGATGACATCAAATAAAGGCATACTGGGGGTTATTTACAAAAGGCAAATCCACTTTGCACTGCAAGTGCACTGAAAGTGCACTTGGAAGTGCAGTCGCTCTAGATCCAAGGGGTCGATCTGAAATGAGTGGAAACTCTGCTGATTTTATCATCCAATCATGTGCAAGCTAAAATGCTGTTTTTTATTTTCCTTGCATGTTCCCCTCGGATCTATAGTGACTTTACTTCCAAGTGGACTTTCAAGTGCACTTGCAGTGCAAAGTGGATTTTCCTTTAGTAAATAACCCCCATTGTGTTATACTGAGTGGTGATTTAATGTAGCAGAAACTTTACATCTAGTAAAAGCTATTTTTTTTATATGGTTCCCATGCAAGGACATTCTTTTATGTCATGTTGTTGGAGGCATGCCTTTTCTTGACACATCAAAGTTGGCACAAAAAATATTACTTCAGGGTGCATCCAAATGTTTTTATGACCCTTTTAAACTGGAAGCCCTCTCCCCACTGCTGTAAAGGCATGCTAATCACTATCAACATTTTTTACATAGAAATATTGCAGGTAGGGCATGCAGCAGACTTGAGTGATGTGCTGCAAGTAACAGTGACAACCAAAACAAATTATTTAAATGGTGATCTATATACTGAACCAAGATATCTGGCCACATTCCCCATTTAACTTGCCAGGAATGGTCCAAAATGAAACTTTTTTCTTGTAATTTTAAAAGGTATTTAAAGAGGAAGTAAAGTCTTCCTTTTTAATTGTACCTATGTACCTACATATAAGCCTATAATAAGGCTTACCTGTAGGTACTGTAAATATCTCCTAGACTTGCACCATTTAGGAGATATTTACTATATACGCCACCGCCGTCATCGGCGCATGCACTCTGAAGAAACAGACGCCCATGCTGTTTCTTCAGAGCCCTGTGCTATGACTGACGGCTCCGGACAATCACAGCGCCAGAGCCCGCGAACCCAGAAGAAACACCGGGGAAAATATCAGTCATCTCAGCAGTGTGCAGGCACCTCTGAGAGAGCTTTGTTCTAAGGTGAGTATTTCATAATGAGCTATTATACGATGCATACTAGCTCATTATGCCTTTGTCTTACAGTTTTTTGTTTTTTTAATAGGGTTTACAACAAAGATTTATATTTTAATGCATTTTATTATATTTTAGGACATGGTGGGTACTTGCAAATGTGGTTTCCACTTCTATTGTCCCATCCAGTTCACCTGTCTGTACTATAGATTTAATCCAATGCAAAAACTGCAGCATTCTGGACCAGTAAAAATTTGCTCCCTAGTCTCCATGTGTATCAAAAAGAAAATCTGTATTTAAAAAAATCTGTTGGAGGTTAAAGACAGATGTGCTGGTGACCTAAGAAATTCAGCTTTACGAACATAATCACTACTAGCACCCACCAAGGGTGGCATTTTATGGTCACGCAGTGTAGTAATACTATGAACTACATACCCTTACAGTGGGTTTTTGTTGCAAATAAACATAGACAGAGCGAACAGGTCCATTGGACCTTCATGAAAAATGAGTGACACGTGGCATTTCTTATTTATTAACACAATATACACAAAAACCTCATATTTGTAGGCCTAACAGATCAACCTAGCTAAAAATGATCTACTATAATCCAAGCATCTTTGATTTAGAGCCAGAAATGTGGACCTAGAGGATATGGACCCAGTTGCTTTAGCTCAATATGCTACCTCTCTGTTGCTAAGCAGTTGAAACTTTGTTTTTCTGTCTTTCCTAATATTTTTTTTCAAAAAATCATTGCATCTTCTCATTGCCTCAAAGAAAACTCTACTGCTATGATGTAACTTTAAGGATTTACCTTAATCAACAATACACATACAAATCAATAGAACATACAGTAAGGCATAGGTAGCACACCCTGTCCCTCTCCCCTACTGTTGCTTCTCCCTGATATTTTTTTCTGAACACTGTTCAGGAGACCAATAGGAAAATACATGTAACACCAGTGCAGATCAAAGGCGTGACCCTTTTTTTATTTCTGTTTTTTTTTTTATTAGTGTTATTTCATTTGTAAATAACTTTGTACCAGGATCATTACTTTAGTTCTGTTATTAACAGGACAAGTGCTACACAAGTGCTATACTTTTTATCTACCGTAATAAAACGTTTTAGAAAATAAAAACTAACACTGATAATAGACAAATGTGCATTTTTAGTTGTTTTTGTGTATTTTACTATATAGATTGCATAGCCAATGAAATAATTTTTGTAAGACAATATCATCAAAAAAAATGAATATATATATGCATACACTACTGGTCAAAAGTTTTAGAACACCCCCATTTTTCCAGTTTTCTGTTAAAGGTATAAAAAAAAGTTTGTTAACAAGAACTGAAAAAATAATGTACATGTTAATGGTAATGTACATTCTTCCAATGTAGCAGTAGAACCCTTCTGCGTGCAGCTCCCCCTCCTCCCTGCCCGCCATTATACTTAGCTGAGTCTAATCTTTATCCAGTGCAGTGCTAAAGAACAGTGTCTCTTTCAGCTCTGTCTCCTCACAGAGCAGATTGATAGCAGTGGGAGCAGTGGGAGCTCCTGCTGCTGTCAATCCAATGCTATGAAGAGGAAGCGGGGGGAGAGGCCAAGCAGCACTGTCTGTGTCAATTGTTGCAGGCAGCATGGCAATCGAGCCTTTGGGTGTTCCACAATAGGAAACAGCTTCCTGTGATGCACACTGAAAAGAGGAGGAGCCAGGATCACTGGCGGGGGACCCAAGAACAAGAGTTGTGGGGATGCCTTGGTCAAAATGCTTGCACAGACCATGTTTGTTTTTTTTGTTTTTTAAAATAGGTTTACAATCACTTTAAGCCTTGAAAGTATATGCTAACAATTCCAACTTTTTTGATTACTTACAAGCTTTCTATCTATATAAAATCAGTGTTGAAACAGACTGTGTTTCTACACCCTCTTAGGCAATATTTGGACATTATTATATTGCTGGAAGTAATATATTGTTCTCGAAGTGGTGAGAAACAGGGAATTAACAAAGGAAGACAGACAAACCATTACAATCCTTAAGAAGTGTAGGTCTTTCCTTTAAAGAAATTGCAAAAAAATCTAAGGTGTCAGTGAGTACAATTTCCTACACCATCAAAAGTCACTTGGAAACTGGAGGAAACTCTGAGAGGGGGGCGGGCAGACTCAAAGCCACAACAGAATCAGAAGACAAGTTTCTGACAGTCAACAACTTGCATAACAAATGGCTCACAGGAGAACAGCTTCAAGCACAGCTTAACATTAATCGAAGTAAGCAAGTCTCAGTTTCAACTGAAAAGAAGACTTTGAGCTGAAGTTTTGACAGGTCGAGTGGCTGTAAGAAAGCCATTGCTAAGATGGCAAAATAAGAAAAAGAGGCTTTCCTGCACCATGAAACACCACCAGTGGACACCAGTGGACTACTGAAGACTGGAAGATGGACAGATGAATCAAAATTAGAGATCATTAGAGATCAGTTAATCACACAGGGGTTTTTTACACTACCGAGTACATGATAAGATAGTTCCTTGGTGTGTGACACCAACTGTCAAACATGGTGGAGGAAGTGTGATGGTCTTTTGCTGGATCCAGAGTCGGCAACTTGCATAGAGTAAGTGGCACACTGAAGCAAAACTACTACCACAATGATTTGAAGCAGCGTACAATACCCTCTGGAGTACATCTAGTGGGTCAGGGATTCATCCTACAAGATAATGAGCCAATACATACCTTCAGGCTGTGTAAGAACTGCCTTAGAAGAAAAGAACAAGACAGTAGGCTTCAAATCATGGAATGGCCAGCACAGTCTAAAGACTTGGACATAAGGGTGAAAGCAAAGCAACCTACTAGTGCTACACAATTTGGGAACTTCTGCAACAGTGTTAGGAAGAACTTTTCGAACAATATTTGATTTCCAATATGGAAAGAATGTCATGAGTGTGTTTGGATGTTATATCAGAAAAAGTGTCCCCTTTTAATGAGTCAAAAACGTAAATTATATTTTGTTAACGAAAATATTTTCATGATTTCTTTATACCCATTTTTTTTTGTTCTATGCTTTATTTTCAGGATACACTGAGACATTAAACTGCATACATTTCAACAAAAACTGGAAAATGGGGGTGTTCTAAAACCTTAGACCGATAGTGTGTATGTGTGTGTGTGTGTGTATATATATATATATATATATATATATGTATAGTTGTACAGCAGCCAACCTTTTTAAATGTACAGCAATAATGTAGAAAGCATAGTAAGCCAAAGAAAAAAAAAAACAATATTTTGATTTATTGCAGTAAGATGCGTTAAAGCTTAACTCTGGTTTTCTTTTAGTTTTGAATATAGTGGGGATAAATTAAAATACGTTTTTTTTTTATTTCTGACACCATTGGAGAGATATCTAATTCCTTCCTGCTCTGATACCCCAATACAGACACAGTCAGCAGAAAAAATTCAAGAGTTTCTAAACCTTCCCAACTCTAGTTCTATACAAAGGAGAATAAAAAGTTTTGGATAGAGTTGGGCTTTAAAAGATTTAAAGTTACTGTATTTTGCACACTATGGCTCATTTTTGGTAAATACACATGAAAAACATTATGATAACAAATGCATGAGTACATATAAACAATACAAATTACATCTTTAGTCAGTTAAAAAAAAATGAGCTGTACAAAATAATATACCTGAACCATGAATATTTATAGTGACAATGCTGGGATTTGTTTCTTCTTAATCAAAATTCTCCCATGTCTTTCAAATACTACAAATTATTTCAATTATTCAACTGCTGTGGGACTTTGATATTTTAATTTGCATATAATGTGACATGTGATACTCCTAGGAAGATTCTTCAGCAGACATAAGATACAGAAGTGATTTAGGCATTCTTAATATTATAGATCATGTATGCAGTGTTCTACTTAAACAGAACAAAAAGGGATCTAATGATTATTTCAGCATAGGCATAACCCTAAAGCTCATTTTATTTTTTTACATACTATTTAAAATCAAGGGTTAATCTAGTTATAATATATATTATTACCGACTTGGATACAAAGAAAATTTCATATACATACGTTAAGCAAAATGACCACATAAGTCTTAATTTCCTCTCTAAATGCTGTTTATACTGCATATAAAAGTATCTGTAATTTTTATAAAATTAAGTGACATGAGCAGCATAATTTCAGATTTCTTTTATTAGAATTGCTCCTGACGAGAGTTAAGTACCTTACATAAAAACAACACTTTCAAAAAAATGTAACGTGCAATTTTTTTATTTTTTCCCTTTATTTACTTCCATGGTAACTTGTAACCATGGAGTCAGTGGCCATACAAGTGTACTGTAGAGAAATAAGACATATAGGATGATATTTTCTCTATGTGGAGCTTTTTGAATTCACATGCAACAGCTTTTTATGCATTGTGCCAAAATGATTCATGAAGGTCAAGGCAAACTTTAATTGGCGGTTTGCATTTTGCTTTTATAAAAATATGATAGATAGATAGATAGATAGATAGATAGATAGATAGATAGATAGATAGATAGATAGATAGATAGATAGATAGATAGATCTAAAAACACTGTGTTTATGTACCCAGCTTAAGATCTCAGAATCTGCCATCTGAATGGTGTAGAATAGTAAAATAGGGTTTGTCTTTCTAAATATTAATTCTAGCCTGTATCATGTTTATGTGTATTATGTTTATTTGTAAATTTTAATTTTAAAAAATAAAAACATCTTGCTATAAAATATTAGTTTATAAACATGAACCAAAAATGTTTGGGAAAAACACCATAATTTTCCTTTAGGCTGGGTTCACACTAGTACGAAGTGGATGCAGGTTTCCCCGCATCCAATTTGCATGACAGAGTGTGCCCGGCTCTCTATGGAGCCGGTTCACATATCTCTGGGGCGGCTGTGGAGTGGATTGTGCAGGAGTCCTGTACGTCTTTGTCTCTGTTTCAGGTTCGAATTCGGGCAAAAATTTGGGCCTGATTCGTTCCTGAATCAGAGAACAGGGATGCACTAGACCCCTGATGTGAGCCATGTCTGCAAAAGGTGTGAACCCAGCCTTAGGGTGTTTTCACACTGCTGTAGTATGGTCTTCTTGCACAGTGAAGTTCTCACAAAAATATATATTTTTATATTATTTCCCAAAAATCCATTGCACAGCAAAATCCAGGCTGCATAGAAAGTTATACGCTCTGAACCAATCAAACTTATGTGCAGCACAATCTTACAAGTTTTAAAATTGAGGGGAGTTAATCAACTGTCTAAAGGTGGAGGAGAGCACAGCACAGCGTGATTGCATGGGTGTGATGCTGCTCGTTCCCCATGGGTGTGATGTTCGTTTCTCAAGATTGTGTTGCTGTTACTTCCACATGGATGGTATGCTGATCCCTCCCCATGGGTGTTGTGCTGTTTCTTTCCCACTACTCTGGTGCGTCTCCTTCATAGTTCAGTGAGCAATCATGATAGATAGGAAACTACAGATCTGCAACAGTGAATAGCATTGCTGCATTCTTGCTATGCAGTAAAGCAGAAGTGTGTGAATCATGACTGTCTGAACAGAAATACAAATATTTTGGGCAAGGAAAATGGTTAGTGTATTTTTAATTAACATTCATTTAAACAATAATTAAATGTTAAATATATACCCAGGTAGCAAGGATAACTTGCCACATATTTATGGCAGTGTTGAATTGTAATGCCCCGTACACACGGTCGGATTTTCCGATGGAAAATGTGTGATAGGACCTTGTTGTCGGAAATTCAGACCGTGTGTAGGCTCCATCACACATTTTCCATCGGATTTTCCGACACACAAAGTTTGAGAGCAGGCTGTAAAATTTTCCGACAACAAATCTGTTGTCGGAATTTCCGATCGTGTGTACACAAATCCGACGCACAAAGTGCCACGCATGCTCAGAATAAATAAAGAGATGAAAGCTATTGGCTACTGCCCCATTTATAGTCCCGACGTACGTGTTTTACGTCACCGCGTTCAGAATGATCAGATTTTGTGTGACCATGTGTATGCAAGACAAGTTTGAGCCAACATCCGTTGGAAAAAATCCAAGAATTTTGTTGTCGGAATGTCCGATCAATGTCCGACCGTGTGTACGGGGCATAAGTCTGCTAACATGCTGCACATTTTCACTGGCAAGCTGTACACTTGCATAGCACTTGAAGCACAAGTTCTAGTTGACACTTTTCTGATTTGAAGCAAGTTTGTGTGGGAAGTCTCTAGCAAGAGCGAATTTGCAGTGGTCTACCGTCTACAGCAAGAGCTCTGCAAGTCTACAGCATGAAAATTCAGCCACAGTGACCCCTGTGGTGGGATGACTATTGCACAACATAACTGAAACAAAACTTACAGCAGACTTGCAGAATGTTTGCAAGGAGTCATGCAATGTGGACTTGCTGCAATTGTGCAACAAACTGGTGAAGCTTGGCAAGTCTAGCAATAGCTTAGCAAGTCATTTTTAAGTATATTTTAATTATATAAGAATATTATTATTACAAAACATAATAATAATATTAATATAATAATTATATATCAGATATATAAATATGAATATTTATGAATATAATGATTAGTGATTGGAATTCTGCGTTAATTTAATAGCCCTATGTACATATGTCAATTTTTCAATATTTACATTTGTTTTGTCAGTGTGAAGAAGGATAAAACACATATTTTTATATTGTTTTCCTGTCATGTTCAGCTGTCAGACTAGATCCTGTAAGCTAGTGCAAAGCATAGTTGGATGTTTGGTATATTAGAGATTTCCATGGTTTGTTCATCAGTGTCTTGCACACAGTATTTTATCACTTCTATACAAATGTATAATGTTATGAACAGATTTGTAAAGGCATAATGACTTCCTTTAATTTTGATATTATGATGAATATGTTTATAAAAGTATATCTCATACTTTGATTAGAGTTAGGGCGGCAAGGACAATAAGCAATGGTAACTTCAATTTTGCTTCCCCTCCAGCCCTTTTGCCATATGCCGTTTCCTTTCTCTTAATGAGTTAAAAAACAAAGAACTCAGCAAAGCATAACAGTAAAATCTCAGGTGTATATAGTATTTTATACTGTTGCATTAAGTCTGCAGCAAGTGTTTGTATGCTGTGTAACATAAATGTTAACTGTACAATATTTTGAATAAACTGAAGTCTGTCAGGAATACTTAGCTTAAGAGTATGAATGGAAACATCTGATACTAAAGGTTGGATGGCCTTGCATGGCATTGCAGTATAATGATGCTGGATCCTGCCACGACTTTTCCTGCCAGATCAGGTTACATTAACTATTGCAATAAAAGCTTTTTTTCTTTTTTTCTTGGAAAGGAGAGTAATTGATTATTCGCCAAAGAAATGTTCCCTCATGCAGTATTTATAGCTCTGTGTTCCTTTATATATAAATAAACTGAAATGTGTGTGTCACTGGCGCAAAACCTATCCTATCAATCAATATATAAGTGATATCTGTAGCTGCTGCATCCAAAAAAATTCTCGAGGGGAAAAATAAATTAAAAGTGCTATGTGTGTGGATGCGCTGCTCACATTTGTACTCTCTATCCTATCTGTGTGTATCCTATCCTTTAGACATAATCTTATTCACCATCCACCTATAAAAATTCATCACATTAAGCAACAACCATATACAAATTCTATAAATCATATAGAAGTCCGGTGACATATATCACATGATAATAAAGTCTCTTCATATATGCTTGCAAATCTTCCGTTAGATTGCCGTGATCGGCGTGCTCTTGTGTTTGATCAATTTAAAGTGACTTAGTGCTTCACCACCACCTGTGAGATTTGCCACTCACCAGATTTTTCTTTAAAATTGCACCTTTGGTTCATTCATAGGGATAACCACTCCACTCAAAGGGAACTTCTCCAATAGCTATACTAGGACCTTAATGTCCCTCATAAAAATGGATGAAAACGATCATCGCACAATAATGTTTAAAACCTTTATTTCATAAAACACA
The DNA here is from genome assembly GCA_037952925.1 of Lithobates clamitans. Classification (NCBI taxonomy): domain Eukaryota; kingdom Metazoa; phylum Chordata; class Amphibia; order Anura; family Ranidae; genus Lithobates; species Lithobates clamitans. The sequence goes on along the minus strand of JBBGZY010000006.1, from coordinate 221,989 downwards.
AAAAAACTATGCACTCACATTTCCAAGTGCCATTGAGCTGGCACAGAGCTTTTCCAGCAGTTAGGGACGGGTGGGCGCTGCAGCCCGGTTCGCCTAGTATGTGCTGTGCTGCCTCCGTGTGCCGCTTGCGTTCCCCCCTTGTGTCCGTTCGCGTCCTCACCAACCACGCTCGTTCTCGGTCACGTGGGTGCAATAATCTCCCAGCAGCCTCTACGCGTTTCGCATTCCAATGTGCGTCATCAGGAAGCTTCCTGATGACGCACATACTAGGCGAACCGGGCTGCAGCGCCCACCCGTCCCTAACTGCTGGAAAAGCTCTGTGCCGGCTCAATGGCACTTGGAAATGTGAGTGCATAGTTTTTTTGTGTTTTATGAAATAAAGGTTTTAAACGTTATTGTGCGATGATCGTTTTCATCCATTTTTATGAGTAACATTAAGGTCCTAGTATAGCTATTGGAGAAGTTCCCTTTGAGTGGAGTGGTTATCCCTATGAATGAACCAAAGGTGCAGTTTTAAAGAAAAATCTGGTGAGTGGCAAATCTCACAGGTGGTGGTGAAGCACTAAGTCACTTTAAATTGATCAAACACAAGAGCACGCCGATCACGGCAATCTAACGGAAGATTTGCAAGCATATATGAAGAGACTTTATTATCATGTGCTATATGTCACCGGACTTCTATATGATTTATAGAATTTGTATATGGCTGTGTTCCTTTATGTTCTTTAAAGTGCCTTGAAAAAGTATTCATACCCCTTGAAATGTTCTACATTTTGTTGTGTTACAACCAAAAACGTAAATGTATTAAATTGGGATTTGATGTGATAGACCTACACAAAGTGGCACTTAATTGTGAAGTAGAAAGAAAATTATAAATGTTTTTCACATTTTTTTACAAATAAATATCTAAAAAGTATGTTGTGCATTTGTATTCAGCCCACTTTACTCTGATACCCCTAACTAAAATCTAGTGGAACCAATTGCCTTCAGAAGTCACCGAATTAGTAAAAAGAGCCCACATATGTGTAATTTAATCTCAGTATAAATACAGCTGTTCTGTGAAGCCCTCAGAGATTTATTAGGGAACCTTAGTGAACAAACAGCATCATGGAGTCCAAGGAACACACCAGATATGTCAGGGATAAAGTTGTGGAGAGGTTTAAAGCAGGGGTAGGTTCTAAAAACATATTTTAAGCTTTGAACATCTCACTGAGCACTGTTCAATCCATCATCCAAAAATGGAAACAGCATGGCACAACTGCAAACCTACCAAAACATGGTTGTCCACCTAAACTGACAGGCCAGGCAAGTAGAGCATTAATTAGAGAAGCAGCCAGGTGGGAGAATCTGTCCACAAGACAATTATTAGTAGTGCAGTCCACAAATCTGGCCATTATGGAAGAGTGGCAAGAAGAAAGCCATTGTTGACAGAAAGCCATAAGAAGTCCCATTTGCAGTTTGCAAGAAGCCATGTGGGGGACACAATTTATAGAAGAAGGTGCTCTGGTCAGATGAGACCAAAATTTAACTTTTTGGCTTAAAAGCAAAATGCTATGTGTGGTGAAAAACTAAAACTGCACATCACCCTGAACACACCATCACCACCGTGAAACATGGTGGTGGCAGCATCTTGTTGTGTGGATGCTTTTCTTCAGCAGGGACAGGGAAGCTGGTCAGAGTTGATGGGAAGATTGATGGAGCCAAATACAGGGCAATCTTAGAGGAAAACCTGTTAGAGTCTGCAAGAAACTTGAGAGTGAGTAGAGGTTCAGCTTCCAGCAGGACAATGACCCTAAACATACAGAGCTACAATGGAATGGTTTAGATGAAAGCATATTCATGTTAGAATGGCCAAGTCAAAGTCCGGACCTAAATCCAAATGAGAATCTGTGGCAAGACTTGAAAATTGCTATTCACAGATGCTTTCCATCCAATCTGACAGAGTTTGAGCTATTTTGCTAAGAAGAATGGGCAAAAATTTCACTCTCTAGATGTACAAAGCTGGTATAGACATCCCCAAAAAGACTTGCAGCTGTAATTGCAGCAAAAGGTAGTTCTACAAAGTATTGACTAAAAACAAATGCACACCAAACTTTTTAGATATTTTTTTGTAAAAAAATTTGGAAAACCATTTATCATTTCCCTTCCATTTCACAATTATGTGCCACTTTCTATTGGTCTATCACATAAAATCCCAATAAAGTACATTTGCGTTTTTGGTTGTAACATGACAAAATGAGGAAAATGTCAAGTGGTATGAATACTTTTTCAAGCCACTGTATATGGATTTATCCAATTATCATTAACAATCTTTGAAAACATGCCTAGTCTGTGCCAGAATATGACCTTACACTATCAATCATATCAGGTTTAGAAGAAGCACAATATAATCAAACAGTTCAAGCCAGAAGATATTGGGTGTATCAGGGTATTCCTTTGCTTGAGGACAGAAGATTATGAATCAGAGTTCTACTTTGTATAACTATGGAAGGCCGCTTTATTAATAAATACATAACGTGTGCTATAACCAGAATTTACAGTTGATAAACATGGGAGAAAAATTGCTACTGGAATTCCCTCTTTATAATAGGCAATCTGATTAAAAGAAGCAACATATTAATTTCTGTCTAATGTAAATTTGTCAAAAAGAATCTAAATATAATCACTATATACAGTATATAACATTAAGTGTTTGCAAAACAACACATTGATAAGAGAAGATATAAGCAGTGTTTTTGCTTGAGAGTCTCTGCTCCAAAAGTCCTATGTTTGCCCCATTTTAGCTGAACACATCACAAGGCATCATGTGTTATACAGTAATTTGACAGAATGATGTTAAATGTAAAAAAGTCATCAGAACTTGGACATTTTTTTAAAAAAAAAAGCATATGAGTTCATAACATTCACATTCAGAGAAAAAAAATTGCTTCATTTTTTTTTTTACTTATCCTAAGGCCATAGTCATTAGTCTGATAGTCATATCAGATATTTTCTCGAAGGAATAATACCAGCCATGGGAAATTATAATAGTTTTACCCACCTTCTTGTAAATCTTTATTTTGGCAAATATTAAACACATAATTGTGTATGTTCAGTAATAAATTTGCTAATCTTATTTTATTACTTTAATGACCATAAATTTTTCATGTGCGCATCATACAATGCAATGCATTAACAGTCAGTGCAAAGCCACCAGTGAGACAGACAGTATGAGCTACTTTCAAGCTATAACAGAAATATACAGTAGGATACAACTACCAGAAAGAAATTATATTTTTAGTGTACATAGTCATCAGATTCAGCGGGAAGTCTAACACAAGTTTAATGGCTTGTGTTTGATATACATTTCCATGTTCTAATTGCATTACGATTGACTTACTGTATATAAAGAAATAAAAATTATGCATAGCAAAAGCAACAATAAACGCAAGTGAAAACCTCTCCATGTGAAACAATTCAAAATGTACTGTAAGTAATGCATGGCAAATTCTTAAAAAATGTTTCACAAACACACATCAGTAGTAAAACACAACCCCTATGTACGAGTTAGACATTCTGGCTAAACCTGTCCTTTCCTTGTTTTGGTGGTCATAGTCAGATATCTCACTAAAATAAAATAAAATGGTAGTAAGAAAAATGACCATCTGTCCATGCTTATCTGGATCATTGCATCTCATAGAACCACCATTATTTTTTTCCCTACATTGTGCTAACTCATGGACACCAGAGGAACCCTTATGATTCCTATAGAGTATCTTGAAAAGACTGAACAATCAAGGAAATTTTCTATGTTGGATATGATACCAAGCACTTCCATTACTCAATATTACTTCAGAGTTTACCCCAACATGACACTTTTTTCGCAAGAATTGCTAAACTTGGGTATATAACTCACACATTTAAGGGCACATGGCTGAACCTAATCTAGGCAAATAATATGATTGGAAAAATAAAGCACTGATGAATGTGTCCATCAAATGAAATAGCTTTATGCCATTTAGAATACTCTTTGAATTATCACAAATATATTTAAAAATTTTAACAAATATGCTTGAATAATCATCATATCAGCTATGGAATTATTACATCTCTGTCTTGTACTATTAGAAAAAAAAACAATTAACAATGTTCTTATATATTTTTTTTTACAAACTCTTCTCTACATTTTAAGCTGCATAATCTGGTAAAATGTATTACTAGTACATTCTTTTTAGATCTATCACCACTTAAAGTTTTCAAATCTTCCAAAACAAGTACCCTGTAAAAGAAGAGTGTAAATACTTACATCTCCTGGTAACTGTGTTGCTGAATACTGCTCTTATCTTGCACCCCAAAATTTCCTGGGAAAACAACACTTTTTGGCAATGCTGATCTCCTGCATCCCAAACAGCTCTCCCTGGTTTCTGGGCTAACCATCATGTTACTACTGTACCCTGTAATGGTGTAGAGATCACTAGGAGGAACCAATGAGAGCTGCAGGGAATCCAGGAAATCAACACCCCCAGAATGGTTGGTTTCCCTGCGGATTTCTGGAGACCACTTCTACTGACCGATAGAAATGACCTGAACCCTCTATAGTGTGTAATTGTTTAATTTAAGCGCACTAAGTATCATTTCGGTCTGCTACTTTGTTCCACTGCTATCAGCATGAATCACACCTGACAAGTTTTCCTGACACCAAGAGAAAGAAGGTGACAGGGGAGGGACCTCCAGCACACAGCTTGTGATTAACAGCCTCAGCTTTATTACTGTGAGCTATGTGAAGGGAGGGGGGTGACTGTGTCAGAGTGTGACTTCAGCTTTCCGCCCCCCTTTTTCTGAATGCTCAGACAAGCTTTATTAATTTTGCATTTTGAATAGATGTAGTAAAGAGAAGACTGCAGATAGACAGATACAGCTTATGTAGGAGGATTTGTTTCATCTCTGTGTATCACCTGAGGCCAGTCACTTCACTGGGTACATGTAAGGGTTTACAACCACTTTAAATAACATTCCTGGAGGGCATGTTTTATATTGTCAGCAAATGCCATTTCATTGCCAACTCCTGGCACATAGACCTCTACAGGGGTCTGCTATGTATTTTGGGGGACCTTTGTCATTTTCAAGCAATTTAAACTTTATATTTTTTTATTTGTTAGTGTCACTTCTGCTGTAGAACATCATACAGTAAGAATAAAAAATAAATAAATAAGTGAACATACTAGACACAGTAGACAGCATCATCTTTTTTTTCTATTCAATGGCTTGGCAGGCGTCGGCCTGGGGATTCCCAGCCATGTAAGTAAATAGGGCCAGTGACATCAGTGGTTATTAAAGGCTGTCAAGCATAATAGTGGAAGTAATACCACTACTGAAAATCATATCATATGCATGACGTTTGGGTCCCGTCAAATAGGTGCATGTTCAGGCATTCTAATCGATCCAAACTTCTGTTCAGACTGAACCTTGAGCTGTACTTATTGGTATTCAGCAGCATTTCTGCAGGAAAGGTAAACTGTTACACTCTACTTTTGCATTGTCGCTTTAAAGGAAACCTGTACCGAGGTAGAATGGTGGCTTCTGTTCTTGATGTCTTCTACTGAAAATAGTAATACTTTAGCTATCATTCTGAATGAATTCTGTATGATTAGTCAATCACCTAGAACCTGTATGGATATCAGGGGTTCTGACTTCAGTTGGACTTTCCTGCACTGCATGGTTGTCAGTTTCTCAGGCTCAGGAGCTCAGAAATGAAGGAAGCTATTGGATCAACATAACAGCCTGGTCACTAACATTTTCAGAATGGGGTCCACATTGGATGCCGTCTAATTTCCTTGAGTACAGATTTCCTTTAAATGCATGTGGTGGTTTTCCTTTTGAGTTACCATTGTTGAATAAGCCTTTTGATTCAATAGCTTGACAAATATTTTTTTTTCTCATTTCATGTAAGTCAAATCTGCAAAGAAAAGTATAAATAAAGACAAAAAGGAATTCATATAATGAACATTGTGATTTCATGTATTAACCATGCTCAGTTTGTAGAGTACAGTATATTTATAGTTTTATAATGGCCTTTAATGATGAAGGTTCTATTAGAGAATACAACACAAAGGACATTAGATTTTTTTTTTCTGAAATAATAATATGTTATCCACAAACATTAAAACAATAGGAATAGTTAAATACTAATTGAAACTGTCTTTAAAATGATCATGTGGGCAAAATTGTTTTTATTTAGGAGTCAAAAAGCAAATGGACCTGTATTACTAAGGAGCAACCCCACATCTAAATTTTAAATAAAAGGTTGCTTTAGTCAAAAAGGTTTAATTGAATCAAAGGCCACATAAATGTGTCTGCACAAGACAAGTCCTGCATTGATCTTCACTGACTTCAACAAAGCCCGCACCCCAGCGTGCTGCTTAGGCAAGTTGATGTTAAATAACCGGGTTCCAGAGTTGTCAATGACCTGCTTTTTATAGCTAAAGATACATACATTTTTCCTGACTTTCACAACCCTGTCCTCCCCCCTAAGGCCTGTCAGTTTTGGTGTTGAATTATTTTAAAGTGTGGTGTGCAGCATGTGAAGTCCTAGACAAATCAGATGAGGTAGAGGTGATTTTCTAACAATAAATTAAATGAATACATACTTTAAATTATTTAAAATATACACCTGTTGTAATGATAGCAGGCAAGTATGGCATATTACACAGCTAGTTTTTGCATTAGTCTGTGTTTATATACATAAGAACAAAGTTCTTCCCACTGCTTCCTACATTTTGCTGCCTGTGGCTGGAAAGTTTATAGCAAGAGACACACATGGCTGGCTGACCAATGTATACCCTCTTCCATAAAGGTACAGCCAATCAGATTGTGCATTTGGGTGAATCTAGATTAAACCGTGGTGAATGTATAACAATTTTCTAAACTAGAGATGTGAAAAGAGTGAAATTGGTCTTATATGACATCCTACTGTTTATTGCTATAAGAAAGGTAATATAATCAAACCATGACAATTCATTGTTTTTTATAGTGGTTCATAGAACACTTATGCCCCGTACACATGGTCAACAACAAAATTCTAGGATTTTTTCCACCGGATGTTGGCTCAAACTTGTCTTGCATACACACGGTCACACAAAGTTGTCGGAAAATCCGACCATGTGTACGGGGCATAACTGTGGATCGTTGGAAGAAATTAGGTTGAATGGAGAATTCCACATCCTCCTGTTAGCTTCTAAGTTAATAACCAGCACTCATGTCAATGCTTCTTAATTTCCTGCAATACAGCACAAAAATCCCCTGCAAACCTGTTTAGCTACAACAGAGCACATGGCAGAATCAGGAAGAATAGTATAAGGGTTAGCTGTTGGTTGATTTCTCCCAAGGAATCACTGAAGTTGGCAAAAACCTGGTATAAGTTGCTTAACACCAAATCCTTCTTTAAGCAGATTGGAATTTTTAACAGACTTTATACAACAGCTAGCACTCATATATATTAGAATATATATTAAAATTTCATTGAATTTTCCATTTCATTGCACTTATATACTGGCAAAAAAGAGGTATTATTTTTGCCATTATACTGTACATACAACGAAAGAACACAAAAGCATTGTATAACGTCTCTGTAACTCTTAAGGCACACTTCCCCAAAATGTTTTCCACCCAGATTAATATACATATGCAGCTATAGTGTTTGTACATTGATAGCAAACAACTGGAATCATGCAATGTCTCCATAATACAATGCAAAATACTCTTATGTAGTTTACTGTACACATACTATATAGATACATTTTATATGAAAATCTAATAAAATAGGTATAAAAGTAACATTTATAATAAATATCACATCTAATATACCATAGCTATTTTTCAGATGGACAGACCAAGTGTTATAGTATAAAAGAGTGTAACATTCACAGTTTTGGGTGATCAATGTATTTGTTGTTCTCTGTGCCAAAAACACAATTATCCATATGAATGAATCACAAAAGAAAGAAAATGTAAAACAATATGGCAATAATTGCCATTGTACAAAAACATAAGCTCCAAAATGTATGGAATTCACTAACTGATTCTGAAATAGGAAAGTTCCTATACAATAATGCTGATCACAGTTGTGAAAACACAAATGCTGACATGCTGAGTGATGATGAGTAAATCTTATGCAATGGATTTGTGCTTGTTTTGGACATAGACTTCCAACACACTAACTGCCATTAATCAGGCAATTGGTTCTCCATTTTTATGCTATTGGGCTTGCTTGCTTCAAAGATGTTTTAGAAACATCTGTGTGCATGGTAGACATTGCTATTGTTTCATAGTCATCTTCTCTAGATCTAAAATCACAAAAATTAAAGAAGAACTGTAGGTCCCTCTGAAAGTTTTTGTTGAGAAAACCATAAAAAATTGGATTAACACATGTCGAGATCATTGCTGTTAGATGGCAGATCAAAAATAACAAGTTATGGTGGCATGTGGCAACAGCCTCATGGTCCCAGTCAAACACCAAGTTAAAGATGAAGAATGGCAGCCAGCACAGAGCAAATCCAACTACAATGGACAAAAGCATGATATTGATTCTCTTTGTTTCACTGGATCTGTACTTATTGTCTCTCATCTTGTCCATCATGCTGTTCCTTCGTTTTAATCTGAGGAATATCTGAAATATTAACAAATGATTAGTACATTTTACTTTTGTATATACAGTATACTGTATATATGATATTATGAAAATTGCATTCTCTGTCTCACTATCATATACTCCCTAACAATACAAAAGTTCCGGCAGAGAATTTTAGTACTTCATAGTGGCATTGCTGAACCAGTTTTCATCATAATCCTCTTAAAAGACAATGTTTTTTATGACCCCATTTGACTGATTTGTTATTTCACTGTGCTTACTGTAACTATGTTTTAAAATGGAAGTTTCAGATACCGGAGATTGTTGGAGATCACTGGATATACAGCCTTTACAAATCATTTCTCCCATATGTGCTCCCTACAGCCTCCTAAAAAAATGAAGTGTGCCTCAATGATATTCCAGGTAGCAAGATACATTATAAAAGGTCAGAAGGAAAAAAAATATACACCTAGGCCCTGTGACAGTGGCCCAAGATCTTAAGCTACTTGCTGAGGTGGATATCTGGAGGTAGTTTGGATGAAAGGAATTTTTTTTCTGAAGAATGTGGCAGAGAAGATGGTAGACGCTACTAATTGCATTAAAGATTCCTAGCTCATCAATCAAGGTATCACTGGAGCTAGGTGTAAGAGCAGACACAACACAGGATTAACATTACAAACGCTGAGCAAATCAGAGTTAGGGGAAGCTAGTCTAAACCCCTGTTGCATATTGACACAGGCCACAATTTGGATATCCTGCTAGAGCTAAATATAAGCTAGAAGCAAGTAGGTAAGTAAAACGAGATGAGGTGTCCTAAAAACAAAGGACCTCCAAGGGTATTTTTTAAATGTTTCCTTTACCATGTGCCCCACCAAGGCAGTGGGAGCTCAGGGAGTTAAACAAGTGGCTGAGAAATAAAAGGAGGGATTTGGACTCCTAGAGAAATGGACTGGTCTGCTCCAGTACTGAAGCGATGGATTTTACTTAAATGGGGAAATTTCAGCTTTTTTGGGATAAATAGAACTAATAAACTAGAACCAGGGAAGGCAGTATCTGAAAATAATTTCTGAGAATAGCCAATTCAGATACAGGATATAGATGTGGAAATGGGAGGGGGAGAGGTCAGAACACAGACTAGAAAGTGAGGAAATTATATTACCTAAATCCAAATCTGGAAGTCAGTAAAAACAATTGTAGCACAAGAGCATGCAATAAAATAATGGTAGGTTCTAGGACAAAATGGAAAGGCACGTACACAAATGCTAGAAGTTTGGCAAATAAATTGGATGAGCAAGACCTTTTATTAAAAGATGATGACGGTATTGCTGGACAATTTCATGGGCCATTTGATAGGAGTCCCAACTGGAAAAAATGCTTTATTGGATCTATTAATTTGAAATAATACAGAATTCATTATGGATGTGCAAATTAGTGACAATTCTGCAATTGTGAGTGGTGTGCCCCAGGGTTCTGTCTTGGGGTCAATGCTGTTAAAAATTACATTGAGGTTAGAATTAGGAGTTCAGTTTTTAGATTTGCAGATGATACAAAGTTATGAAAGGAAAAAAGTTTGGCACAGGTTATAGCCACATTATAGGAAGGCCTTGATATAACAGGGATGGGTGCCTACTTAAAGTGGTAGTAAACTTTGTACTACCACTTGCACCTACAGATAAACCTATACTAAGGCTTACCTGTAGGTACTGTGAATATTTCCTAAACTTGCACAGTTACAGTGCCGGACCTTCAGAGCTCTTGCCGGAAACAGTGGCTCTCGCACGCATGCGCGGGAGTGACGTCATCACGTCTCTAGCCAATCACATAGCTGGAGCTTGTGAACCCAGAAGACAGACAGGGGGAACATGTCAGCACTCTCAGCAGGGACTTTACAGCTCTGGAGGGCTTCGTTCAAAGGTGAGTATTTAATAATGTGCTAGTATGCGATACATACTTGCACATTATTCCATTGTCTTGCAGTTTTTTTCTTTTTTTCTTGAACATCAGCAGTTTACAACTGCTTTAACAAATGAGATTCATTATTAAAAAAATTTAGGTTATGGACCTGAGTTCTAAATATTTGCATGCAAAATACTCATTAGGAGGTATTATACTGGGGGAATTAGGGATGGAAAAGTATTGGGGGTCCTTGTAGACCACAGAATTAGTAATAGCATGTGGTGCCAGATAACAGCCAAAAAATCGAAACCTCTCAAAAGGGTATTTATTTAAGGGATACATCAATACTTTTACCCCTTTTACAGAGCACTGCTTTAGCCTCATCTTGATTATGCAGCTCAGTTACATTTTCCATTCAACAAGAAAAATGCCCTTGAGTTAGAAAGAGTTCAGAGATGGGCAATAAAGTTAACAAGGGGGCTGGAGATCCTCAACTATGATGAACAATTAAGTAAATACACACTTATTTATCTAAAGCTAGCTGAATGAAAAGAAGTGAGTGGATCAAGGTTGATAGATGAATCCTCCCCACTGAGACATTTTATTCTGACAGGGAGGCTCTCTGCTGTCAGAATACACTTATCAGCAGCTGCAGCCAATTATTTTGCTTGAGAAAATATTTCCACATGCAGAGCTGGCACAGACACAACTGCATGTCAAAGTTTGACATGCGTGCAGGAACAGGAGCACAGATATGAATGCAGAGCATGTGCATCCACTTCTATGGGCTTCCTGTACGTAGCTCTGAAGTGGACGCACACACATATGCCAGCAGCTCTGCATGGAGGATGGCAGAATAAGCCCTAAATGAGCTACTACTTTCATAATACCTATTCTATTTTGTGCTGTTTTATGGGTATCCTTCACCCCTAAAGTCTCTCCCAGATTGAATTTAGCAACAAAAGGTAAAAAAAAGTGACTGACACCCAACGTATGTTTCTCCCCCCATACACCAGACCAAACCTTGAGATAGAAATGTTAGTCTACCAACCCAAGAGGAGGAGTGGTACATAAGGAAATATTGAAATCTTATAGTCAGACATGTTTGTATATGTTGTCTGTGAAAGTGTGCATTTAACCAGATCATGGGGTAGCTAATAGTGGTTTGTAACACTCAATTCAGACTTATTTTGTAAAAGTAAATATATTTCACTATTCCTTCAAGTGGCTTCCTCAGTTCAAATGAATGTCAGAAACATACCGATACCCAGCATTTATATCCACATTGGCAACTCAGTCAACTTAATTCAATCTCCATGATGTCATGACACCAAGCACCATAAAGTGTACCAAGGAAAATGTTGATTGCCCAAGAACATGGCTAGAGGTTTGAAAAACTTGTTGTAATTAACATAATCCAACTGCCATAGTGCCATGCATTTATGTTAGTAATTTAGGAGATCATTACCAATTTGCTAATACAATAGAAAATAAAAAAAAAATACATTAAAGTTAAAAATCTTTAGCTTTATCTTCCATTGATTCATAGTAGATGCTTTCCAGTGCGTTTTTGAACTGCATAAAAAACGCATGCACAATATATTTTCCATGTATTCCAATGTCCCTAGTGTGGTAAGTTCCAGTGCAGTCAACAAAAGTAGAACCTGCTGCATTTTTTAAATCTGGAATGTATCTATAATGTGGCAAAATGCATGCAAATGCACTGTAATATTTGCACTGGCACTCCAGCCCCTTTAGGGCTGGTTCACACAGGAACATGGTGAGGAAAACCTGAGTTCCATGTGTGTTTCCTGCTCCATGTTCAAAATGCATCTAATGTGCAATCTGCTGTGATTGCCAATATAATCCTAATAACATCCCAAACACAGATTGCAAGCACAGTGTGTTTGCCTGCACCAGATAGCATGATACCGTAGTACCATGTGATCTGGTGCAGTGCGTTACTGAAAAATAGTGCATGCACTACTTGGTGTGATCCAGTGTGATTTCAGCCCATTCAAAAGAATGGACTGAAAACTGCATCACACTGAGACGCACAGGAACGAGGAATGCGTTCCTTTTCACTTCAGGTGTGAACCAGTTTCTAGAGGATAAAATACAGAGACTGGAAAAAAATAGCATTATGAGTTGCTATAATATCTGAATATCTATAATAATATGAAATAGAAAAGTTACAAATTTTACCTTAGTATAGCATACGAAAATAAAGCATAGCGGTGCAAGGTATTGTACAACAAACAATAATGTTGTGTATGTAAGTCTGAATTTTTCATCTGGAAATTCTTGAAGGCACACGTATTTACCAATATATAAATCAATGCTTATATTCTTGAATGGTTCATCTGTTAAGGAACTGTACATCATGAATGGCAACGAAGCAGTCATGGCTACCATCCATATTGCTGTGATTCCAACACAAGCGTGTCTGTTGTTAGGTCTCCAACCACGAGGATTTATTATCAGCTGATGACGCTCAACGGCAATGAGAACCAGTGAGAAAATAGAGACTGTCACTGAAACACACTGTATATATTCATTTAGTTTACACATACCCACTCCAAAAATCCAGTGATCCATCAGTGTGTAAACTAAAGTAAATGGGAGACACATTATTGTTGCCAGTAGGTCAGAAAATGACAAATTTACAATGAGGATATTAGTAACATTGCGCATTTCCTTTTGCCTTAGAATAATGATGATGAGAGCCAAATTTCCAGAGAGTCCAAGTATCATAACAATTCCATAGGCCAATGATAAAGTAAACACAATTGCTAGTGGCAAAGCACATTCTTCATCTAAAGGTAGCATTATAGACATGTTGTCATTAATAGACTGATTACTTAAATCTGTTGAAAAATTCATCTTGTCAGGCTTGTCCATGAATCAACCCTCTAAGTACGAAAATGAGAACACTTCAATGAAGAAAATCAATTGCATGTTTAGCTTCCATTTTGTAAGGGATAACCAAGAGTTCTTCTAAACTTCATCACTGAAAAATCTGTAAGGGTCAAAAGCAAAAACAAATTGTCACTTGAATTTTCACATCAATTAGCCCTTTTAAAAAGCAAGTCAAAAACACAAAATTTCAAATAGTAGGGAAGGTTAAAACCTGATCAGGTTCTTATAGTTGTGTTGGTGAGACAACTGGAAAAATGTGAAAATATCTTTAACGTTAGGGGAAATACCACTTCTAGCAACTTTTTTCTATCTTGGTGATAAAGGACACCAGGAAAATAGTGAAGGAGAATCTGAGAGCGAGATAGAGAGCAGAGGTCCTAACCTTTCTCCATTGTACTCAAAAGTGGGAAAAAAAGTCAGATGGAATTTAAGTTTGGCTTGTGCTACTGCTAATATCTCTGCATGGTTTGCTGCTTTATTCATACGAAAATGCCACTATGTCTTTTTTTGAACCTTGTTTCACAACACTGCTGAATCATTTATCACAGCTCAGATATGTATTAGTTCTTACAGCAAATATATTCAAAGGTAGTATTTCTATGGCCAATAGGTGGCACTTTGCTACCAGTATCCATATCCACAGTACCACCCTGTGAAGATACAAATCCACACTCAATATAGCCAAATGTAGATCATTAAGGGATTTCATATTTCTGAAAATAGCTAAGTAGACTACAATGTAAACACTATATAATAATTGACCTTTTGATATAGTCACAAGTACAGTGAGGAAACGCGTTGAGGCAGAGCCTGTGACATCATTACATCCATCTAGGAATCAGTTCACGAGCCGCTGGGGACATGGGGCCAAGGATCTGCGAATGTTTCTGTGATCCAGGGATTGTCCATCCTTATCATACAAGCGCTTTACCTGCATGCACCAGGGCAGTGCATCTGTAAATGTGAGTTCTTTACTGTGGTTTCCTTAACCTCCCTGGCGGTATGATTATTTCGGATTTTAGGTGCTGAAAGCGGTACAATTATTTTGCATGGAAATTTGGCGTTTTATATTGTAGGTCTGTAATTCTTAACAATAACACACTTAAATCTGTCCAAACAAGAGTCTAGTAGATATCCTGGGTATGATAAAGTTTGAAACACAAAAACATAAATTATAATATAATAAATAAAAATAAATAATTAAAAAAAATAAAAATAAATAGTAATAAAATAAATTTCCCCACGATTCACTATCGCTCAATTCTGCAAGTGTTCTAATTTACTATCGCTGTTTTCTAGCTGTTCTAAAGCCACTTTTGACGTAAAGGGACACTTTTTGGTTGCTATGGACAATCTCCAGTTTCCAGGCAGAAAGAAGAGTATATATCACATAAAACTGTATGCAGGGCATGGGCCAAAGCACTGGGGACAAAAGGGATGTGAAATAATTTCATACAGTACTGTAATCTGTAAGATTACAGTACTGTATGTGTTATGATTTTTACTTTTTTTTAATTTCGCGACGCTCGCAGGGAACGGAGCCTGGCAAGGAGAGGCTTCGGAGGAGGACGGAGCCCACGGACACTGCGGGGGACATCACAGGATCCCGGGGACAAGGTAAGTAAAGGCACACCAGGATCCTGCGATGTAATCCCGAGTGTGGCTCGGGGTTACCGCTAATGGTCCTGAATTTTAAGCCCGAGCCACACTCGGGAAAACCGCCAGGGAGGCACCAAGTTGTTTTTAAACGGTAAGACACTATGTTGAGTTTTTTCCTGCCCTTATGACCACAAGGAACAACATCTGAGTGATTGGGAGTCCTTATGAGAATAGAGGAATAACAGATTGCTATCCTATGGTGGGTCTTCATGTGAGGTCAGAACTTATAGAGACCAGTGGAGGACATGGTGGTGTGCTTAATCACTTATTATGGATTTGTCACTTATAAAGATATAGACAAGTGCACTGAGAGGAGTTTTTCTTTTGGATTTAATGTCTTGAACTTGAATCTACTAGCCACAGTCACTATATACATATATATATATATATATATATATATATATATATATATATATATATACATTGTCTTTGCATATTGCTACTATATAATATAATGTAAATTCATAGTTTAAAAAACAATCGAGGCCTTAACAGGTCACAACTTATTCACTCTAGTTTATAACATATGCTTTAGTTATAATATCCAGTACTTAGTTTAACATGGTGAACATACAGGATAGAAAACGTGATTAGAACATTGAAACCTTACTTGCAAATAAATATGGAAAAATTAGCTGGAATAGCAATAGGACTACCCTACAAAAAAGCTTGATTGGCACAACTAATTGAAAATCAAATGAAATAGCATGAGTGTAATCATCTTTCTTTGAATAGATAAATACGGTTTTAAAAGACCACAAATGATCAATTTCTAGTTGTGGCTGAATAGGAAAGTAGCTCGGTGGAAGACAAATGCCGCGTACACACGGTCGGACTTTACGGCAGACTTTGCCCGGCGGACTTTTCGATGTACTTTATGACGGACTTTCTGAATGAACGGACTTGCCTACACACAATCCACCAAAGTCTGTCTAATTCGTACGTGATGACGTACGACCGGACTAAAATAGGGAAGTTCATAGCCAATAACTGCCCTAGTGTGGCTTTTTGTCCATCGAACTAGCAAACAGACGAGCGGACTTTTCGACCGGACTCGAGTTCGACGGATAGATTTAAAACATGTTTCAAATCTAAGTCCGTCCAACTTTTGAGCAAACAAAGCCGCTGGAGCCCACACACGATCGAATTGTCAGACGAAATCCCGTCCGCCGGGCAAAGTCTGCTGTAGAGTCCGCTCGTGTGTACGCGGCAAACCACTGTAAATGAAGAGCAATTCCATGTGGGAGGTTTGGATTTTGGATTCAAATTATTTAATATAGAATCAAACTATTTTGTCAGAAAAAGGCAACATTATTAACTTAAAAACATGAATTATGTTTCAAGGCTGTATGCATTCATGACCAACACCATCAAATAAACTCATAAACCACAACCAATGAAACCACAAAGCTCCTGATTCACTCCCTGGTTATCTCTCGCCTTGACTACTGAAACTCCCTCCTCATTGGCTTACCTTTAAATAGACTATCCCCCCTTCAGTCCATCATGAATGCTGCTGCCAGACTCATCCATCTTACAAACCGCTCAGTGTCTGCTACCCTTCTCTGCCAATCCCTCCATTGGCTGCCACTCGCCCAGCGAATTCAATTCAAAATACTAACAATAAGTTACAAAGCCATCCACAACTCTGCTGCCAGCTACATCACTAGCCTAGTCTCAAAATACCAACCTAATCGCCCTCTTTGTTCCTCCCAAGACCTCCTGCTCTCTAGCTCACTCATCACCTCCTCCCATATCCGCCTCCAGGACTTCTCCCGAGCCTCGCCCAGCCTCTGGAATTCCCTACCCCAAATCTGTTAGACTGTCTCTAAATGTATCCACTTTTAAGCGATCCCTGAAAAATTTCCTCTTCAGAGAAGCCTATCCTGCCTCCATCTAACAACTGCACTATTCTCTCCATTAGCTCATTCCCCACAGCTATTACCCTTTTGTATAACTTGACCCTCCCTCCTAGACTGTAAGCTCTAACGAGCAGGGCTCTCTGATTCCCTCCTATATTGAATTGTATTGTAATTGTACTGTCTGCCCTAATGTTGTAAAGTGCTGCGCAAACTGTCTGCGCTATATAAATCCTGTATAATAATAATAAACACAAAAGAAGCTGATTATGTATCCAGTGGATTTCCAGCTCGAAATTAATATTCCTATTAAACAAATTTAAGAGGAGGCAGTGATATACAAACTTCAGATAAGCAATGCACTTATGCTAGTTATCTGGCTGTGTCTAATTTAAAGTATACTGTGTATACATTAATTTACAAAAATCTCATATCAATTTTAATATTTGAAATATAATTTCACAAGTAATTTCGAATATTTTTAAATCTGCAGATTTATTCAAGTGATACCTAGTGATCCTACAGTGAAGGCCCTTGTGCAAGTTCATTCTGTTAGAGGATGACAACTCTATGTCTCTGTTTGTCAGTTGTTCTCACATGTTGTCACATGGCACACAGATATCTTAGGGAATCTACAAGTGGCTGTTCCAATGCAAATTCTGCCGGTATGGCCTACTGTTGTCACCATAAGGAAAACTGCGCTGGGACATGCTATGCAGCCATCACTATAGTAGACTGCACAACATGATCAGCAAAGGATAGAAAAAACTTGATCACAAGTTTTTTTGGGGGAAAAAAACATGGTGTTTTCTTATAATAAACATATAATAAACAGTGTGCTTAATGTCATTCAGTTAGAGATAACATATACTTTAGGTTCTACTTTAAATTTTATATCTACTTTAAATGAGTTTCAGAAAAGTGTCAGTATTCCTTATGTCTATACTGTATGTGTTCCGTTGAAGACCATTGAAGTCAAAAGCATCAGTGTGACAGCCAGGGAAACTTGCATTCTCAAAAGGAATGGTTAGCAGCATCCATAATCACTCATCAGAGAGTCAATTTAAAAAATTATACTTTCCATAAGAGGGATTTTTGCATTTTGTTTTTGATTTCGAGCAAATGTTTATCCAATTTCTCTTTACATTGTCCCTGAGTATATTACTTTTATGTTGTATATGGCTCATGGCTATTATGTAGTTTGTAGATTATTCATCAATATTGTATCTGACCTGGGTTATTCCTTGTGGATGCTGTAGAGATTATGGAGTTAATGGAGGGAGGAGACTTATACATACAGTATATACATTTGGATGGATATGTAGGCTACATCTTTCCCTCCTTATTTACAGTATAGTTCTATCTACATACTTATTGGGTATTTCTCTATGTTTTTTGTTATTTTTTTGTTGGAATACTTTAAGCCCCATGTATCTTTTTGGTGATCCCACATCTTCTGTTGACACTTTTATTTGAACCCTGTGAGCCTAAGACTACATCTACGGAAGTGATTGTAGCCTCCCTGATGGTATTCCCAAGTGTGGCTCGGGGTTAAATTTCAGTCCCATTAGCGGTAACCCCGAGCCACACTCAGGATTACATTGCAGGATCCTGGTGCAGCGTTACTTACCTTGTTGCCAGGATCCTGCGATGTCCCCCGCTGTGTCTGCAGGCTCTGTCTCCTCCAAAGCCTCTCCGTGCCAGGCTCCGTTCCCTGCGAGCGTCGCGATGCATGGGGGCGGAGCCTGGCGGCAGATTCAAAAAAATGTACAAACCATAACACATACATAACACATACAGCACTGTAATCTTTGGCCCATGCCCTGCATGCAGTTTTATATGATATATACTGTTCTTTCTGCCTGGAAACTGGAGATTGTCCATAGCAACCAAAAAGTGTCCCTTTATGTCAAAAGTGGCTTTAGACCAGCTAAAAAACAGCGATAGTAAATTAGAACACTTGCAGAATTGAGCGATAGTGAATTGTGGAAAATTTATTTTAGTATTATTATATTATTATTTTTTTTAATTATTTATATTTATTTATTATATTATAATTTATGTTTTTGTGTTTCAAACTTCATCATACCCGGGATATCTACTAGACTCTTGTTTGGACAGATTTAAGTGTGTTATTGTTAAGAATTACAGGCCTACAATATAAAACGCCAAATTTCCATGCAAAATAATTGTACCGGTTTCAGCACCTAAAATCCGAAATAATCATACCGCCAGGGAGGTTAAACATTCCTCCTATTATAATGATAAATATTGATGCATTGTGGGGTTGTTTTGTATTTATGGGGGCTCATAGTTGAGATGCCATGGAGGACTCTTGTGTTAGTCCCTTCTTCCACTGACGGTTTGGCATATGTTAATCATCGGCTGTGACCTTTAGGATTTAGCTGTCTAGAAACTCTGTGTCTATAGAAGACTCATTCCAGTTAAGCCTTGTTAGGCCTGTATAATAATAATAATAATATATATAAGAAAATATGTTTTCATCCCACTGATATATTATTCTATTGCTCTTTTTATACACTATTTTACAGATTATGTTTTACCCCTGAAGAAAATAAGGATTGAAACAAGTTGGGTTGTTCAGTGCTCTCACTGGAATTGGGCATTTTGGAAATTATGAAGAAAGTGTATATGAGTGACAGCTCACTTTTGTCTAGATAGTAGAGTTACCATTGTGTTCACAAGAGACACCGTTTAAATGCTTTTAAGACGGTTTTTCAAGTTATTTTTGTTTTGAATACAAATTATGGATTTTATTATCTGTGTTTTTGTATGACTTATGAAACCTTAAGAATCCCAATTACTTGATCACTAGTCTTTGTGTGGATGGAGGAATCTGTTTGCTTTTCAACCCACTGTCTAAATTAGGAAAAAAAACTATGCTTTAGCCATTAGTCCAATGTATAAACCAAATGATTCTAGGATCATCTGTAATATTTTCAGGAAGTGTGGAACAAATTGTGACCCCCCTGTCCATCTACAGTGGTAACGCCTCTCCAGAGTACGCACAGTGAAGTCAGAAAGGGTTAAGATAAAGGTTGAGTTATAAGATACAAGTTAAAGGGGTTGTAAACCCTCGTGTTTTTTTACCTTAATGCATCCTATGCATTAAGGTGAAAAAATACCTGGCAGTGACTGGCCCCCTAGCCCCCTCGTTTTACTTACCTGAGCCCCATATATTTTTGTTGGTCCCGATTCTCTTGATTGGATAGATTGATAGCAGTGCAGCCATTGGCTCCCGCTGCTGTCAATCAAATCCAATGATGTGAGCGCCGGGGGAGGGGCTGAGTTTGACATTCGTGTCTATGGATGCAAATGCTGGACTCGGTAGTGCGCCCGCAAGGTAACCCCCCGGGAGAGTGCTTCTCCTGGGGGGTTATCCGATATAGGGAAGAGCTGCCGGGGGACCCCAGAAGATGAGGTTCGGGGCTACTCTGCGCAAAACGAGCTGCACAGTGGAGGTAAGTATGACATGTTTGTTATTTAAAAAAAAAAAAAGAACCCTTGAAATCACTTTAAAGTGGTTGTATACCCGTTTAGCACATTTTTACCTACAGGTAAGCCTATAATAAGGCTTAATGGTAGGTAAAATGAATATCTCCTAAACCTGTACGGTTTAGGAGTATCAGAAACCATGAATCAGACTGAGACAGAAGTACAGTTAAATCTTACTTGTTTAATAATAAAAAAAAAGGTAAACAGAGTAAACATAGTCAAAACATAGCCAGAGTTCAGGAACCGGAACTGATAGTCAGACAAGCCAAAACGTTAGGGAGCCAGAGATGAGCATAGTAGAACAGCAAGCAGGATCTGGAGCCAGAAGGAATGTCAGCCAAGCAAGTCTTTAACAGAAACACACTAGAGATGTGACCAAGGCGAAGGCAGAGATCATCTGGGCTGGACGGCTTAAGTAGGCAGGACTGATGAGTAGGATATCAACAGGTGAGTCACTGTGGAGAGATAGGAGCTGGCAATTAGCCAACAGCTGAGCGGCCAGCTCAAAGAAGGAAGGGCGGAGCCCAGCCCTGAAAGTACCCCTCAATGACCCCTCCCCCTCAGAGGACCACCAGGCTTGAGGGGAAACTGTCTATGGAAATCACAGAGGAGGATAGGGGCATGTAAGTCCGAGGATGAGACCCAAGAGCGTTCCCCAGGACCGTACCCTTTCCAATGCACCAGGTAATTTATGCGCCCACGGAACAATATAGGACTGTACTTCATACTCCTTACGGTTCTCAACCTGTACAGGGTGAGAACAAGGCACTGAGGTGGTAAAGCGGTTGCAGACCGAAGGTTTTAATAAGGAGACATGAAATACATTTGAGATACGCATATTAGAAGGAAGGTCTAATGCATAAGCCACTGAGTTAATCCTGCGAAGAATACGGAAAGGTCCAATAAACTGTTGTGTGAAGTTCAGAAAGGGGAACACAAACTTGGAGGTTGCAAGATGACAGCCAGACCCTGACCCCAACCTGGTAGGAAGGCGCAGGGTCAGTCTGTGATCCGCATGGAGCCTGTACCTATCATTAGCATGTCGCAAAGCCTCCAGGACTTGTGCCCAAGTAGAACGAAGACCATAGAGATGCTCCTCTAACGCAGGAATACTCTGCGGAACAAATGAGTCAGGCACATTGGAAGGTTGGAAACCATAGTTCACCATAAAAAGGGACAATCGGGAAGCAGAATTCAAAGCACTATTGTGAGCAAACTCCGCCCATGATAAGAGGTCTGACCAGTTGTTATAATGGTCAGAAATATAGCAACGTAGGGATTGCTCCAAGGACTGTTTGGCTCGTTCTACAGCCCCATTAGACTGCGGGTGATGCGCAGAGGAGAAAACAAGCTGAATTCCCAACTGTGTACAAAAGGCTCTCCAGAACCGGGACACAAACTGACTACCCCTGTCCGAGACAATCACCTTGGGTAGCCCATGTAAGGGAAAGATCTCCTGAGCAAAAATGGAAGCCAGTTCCTTAGAAATGGGCAAGTTGAATACAATGAGACATTTTCGAGAACCGGTCAACCACCATAAGGATAACTGTGTTGCCCTGGGAGTTGGGTAACACCACAATGAAATCCATAGACAGGTGGGTCCAGGGCCTCTGTCCATTGGGTATGGGTTCTAGGAGGCCCATTGGAAGGTGTTGTGGAGTCTTACTCTGAGCACACACAGAACAGGCAGCTATGAAGGCAGTTACATCAGCATGAAGACTAGGCCACCAGAGTTGATTCTTCCCAGGGTGGCCAGCAGCCTTGGGAGAATGGTAAGTCTGGAGCACGGCTGTACAGAGACCCTCTGGGACAAAGCAGCGGTCACAAGGTTTCTCAGGAGGAGCATGGACCTGAGCAGCAAGAATTTTGTCACCCAAAGGAGAAGTGAGACTGGTGCGAACCGTAGCCAGAATATGATCAGGAGGAATCACAGGAACCAGAACCGACTCCTTCTTGGAAGTGGAGGAAAATTGTTGTGATAAAGCGTCAGCCCTTACATTCTTAGGACCAGGTAAGAATGAGACAATGTAATTGAAACTAGACAAGAAAAGAGCCCATTGCGCCCTTAGAGACAGGCATTTAGCCTTAGACAAGAATGTGAGATTCTTATGGTCAATAAGAATGAGACGCGGCACAGTGGTACCTTCGAGGAGATGTCTCCATTCTTTCAGGGCTAAAATGATCGTGCTGCTATCTCATCCTTGATGGTATCCTAGAGACCATGAGAAAAAGCAGCCACGAGGGCCTCATTGTTCCAAGCAACCTCTGCTGCCAGAGTACGGAATTCAATGGTGTAATTGGCAACAGTTCAAATACCCTTTTAAAGGAAGCCACAAACTCGGGGTGACTCAAGACAACAGGTTTTTGCATTTCCTATAGAGGGTTTGCCCAGGCCAAGGCTCTCTCAGAAAGCAAAGATATTACAAAACCTACTTTGCTTTTGTCCGTGGGAACGCCTGGGGCAGCATCTCAAAGTATATCTCAACCTGGTTGAGAAACCCTCTGCATTGAACTGGATCGTCCCCAAATCACTGGGGAAGTGGAGCGGAACCAGACATATCTATTATAGAGGTAATACGCAAGGTGGGTGCCTGCACAGATACTAGAGCAGCAGCAGAGATGTACTGGAGTAGCCACAGTTGGAGATTCCAGGTGAGCCGTGCGACTCAGGAGCGTTTGTAACACCATGTCAAACTGATCCATGAGGTGATCCTGCTCACCTAATCTGGAAAAAATATTACCAACAAGTGGATTGACTGCATCTTCTGAATTCATGGCCTTCGCCTACTGTCAGAAACCATGAATCAGACTGAGACAGAGATACAGTTAAATCTCACTTGTTTAATAATAATAAAAAAAGGTAAACAGAGTAAACGTATTCAAAACATAGCCAGAGTTCAGGAACGGGAACAGATAGTCAGACAAGCCAAAGATCATCTGGGCTGGACTGCTTAAGTAGGCAGGACTGACGAGCAGGATATCATCAACAGGTGAGTCACTGTGGAGAGATAGGAGCTGGCAATTAGCTGACAGCTAAGCGGCCAGCTCAGAGAAGGAAGGGCTGAGCCCAGCCCTGACAAGGAGATTTTCACCTTTCACGCAGCCACTGACATCAGTGGTGCATGTGCGCTGATGGTCCGGCGGATGCTGCCGGAAAATCAGAGCTCCTTTCCAGAAAGAAGACTCCTATGCGCATGTGCAGGAGTGATGTCATCGTGGCTCCAGCCACTCACAGCGCCGGACCTGCAGAACCCGGAAGAATAGCCGAGGCGAAATGTCAGCTCCCTCGGCGGGGACCGGGAGAAGGCTTAGTTCTAAGGTACAGTGGGGACGGAAAGTATTCAGACCCCCTTACATTTTTCACTCTTTGTTATATTGCAGCCATTTGCTAAAATCATTTAAGTTCATTTTTTTCCTCATTAATGTACACACAGCACCCCATATTGACAAAAAAAACCACAGAATTGTTGACATTTTTGCAGATTTATTAAAAAGAAAAACTGAAATATCACATGGTCTTCAGTATTCAGACCCTTTGCTGTGACACTCATATATTTAACTCAGGTGCTGTCCATTTCTTCTGATCATCCTTGAGATGGTTCTACACCTTCATTTGAGTCCAGCTGTGTTTGATTATACTGATTGGACTTGGTTAGGAAAGCCACACACCTGTCTATATAAGACCTTACAGCTCACAGTGCATGTCAGAGCAAATGAGAATCATGAGGTCAAAGGAACTTCCTGAAGAGCTCAGAGAGAGAAATGTGGCAAGGCACAGATCTGGCCAAGGTTACAAAAAAAAATTCTGCTGCACTTAAGGTTCCTAAGAGCACAGTGGCCTCCATAATCCTTAAATAGAAGACTTTTGGATGACCAGAACCCTTCCTAGAGCTGGCCATCCAGCCAAACTCAGCTATCGGGGAGAAGAGCCTTGGTGAGACAGGTAAAGAAGAACCCTAAGATCACTGTGGCTGAGCTCCAGAGATGCAGTCGGGATATGGGAGAAAGTTGTAGAAAGTCAACCATCACTGCAGCCCTCCACCAGTCGGGGCTTTATGGCAGAGTGGCCCGATGAAAGACTCTCCTCAGTGCAAGAGACATGAAAGCCCACAAGGAGTTTGCTAAAAAAACACCTGAAGGACTACAAGATGGTGAGAAATAAGTTGAGACCAAGATAGAACTTTTTGGCCTTAATTCTAAGTGGTATGTGTGGAGACAACCAGGCACTACTCATCACCTGTCCAATACAGTCCCAACAGTGAAGCATGGTGGTGGCAGCATCATGCTGTGGGGGTGTTTTTCAGCTGCAGGGACAGGACGACTGGTTGCAATTGAGGGAAAGATGAATGCGGCCAAGTACAGGGATATCCTGGACGAAAACCTTCTCCAGAGTGCTCAGGACCTCAGACTGGGCCGAAGGTTTACCTTCCAACAAGACAATGACCCTAAGCACACAGCTAAAATAACGAAGGAGTGGCTTCACAACAACTCAGCGACTGTTCTTGAATGGCCCAGCCAGAGCCCTGACTTAAACCCAATTGAGCATCTCTGGAGAGACCTAAAAATGGCTGTCCACCAACGTTTACCATCCAACCTGACAGGACTGGAGAGGATCTGCAAGGAGAAATGGCAGAGGATCCCCAAATCCGTGTGTGAAAAACTTGTATCTTTCCCAAAAAGACTCATGGCTGTATTAGATCAAAAGGGTGCTTCTACTAAATACTGAGCAAAGGGTCTGAATACTTAAGACCATGTGATATTTCAGTTTTTCTTTTTTAATAAATCTGCAAAAATGAGAACAATTCTGTGTTTTTCTTTCAATATGGGGTGCTATGTGTAATGAGGGAAAAAATGAACTTAAATGATTTTAGCAAATGGCTGCAATATAACAAAGAGTGAAAAATGTAAGGGGGCCTGAACACTTTCCGTCCCCACTGTACCTTAGAACTAAAGCCGCGTACACACGGTCGGACTTTTCGTCTACAAAAGTCCAACGGACGCTGACGGACTAAAGCTGGCTGGTAATCCGATCGTGTGTGGGCTTCTCCGGACTTTCAACTGACTTTTTTTGCCTCAAATCCGACGTACTTTAGATTTGAAACATGCTTCAAATCTTTCCGACGGACTCGAGTACGGTCGAAAAATCCGCTCGTCTGTATGCTAGTCCGACGGACAAAAACCCACGCTAGGGCAGCTATTGGCTACTGGCTATGAACTTCCTTATTTTAGTCCGGTGTACGTCATCACGTAAGAATTCGACGGACTTTTGTGTGATCGTGTGTAGGCAAGTCTGTTCGTTAGAAAGTCCGCCGCAAGTCCGTCGAAAGTCCGCCGCAAGTCCGTCGAAAGTCTGTCGGACAGGCTGTCGGACTTTTGTAGACGAAAAGTCCGACCGTGTGTGCGCGGCATAAGCCTTCCCCCGGTCCCCGCCGAGGGAGCTGACATTTTGCCTCGGCTATTCTTCCGGGTTCCGCAGGTCCGGCGCTCTGAGTGGCCGGAGCCACAATGACGTCACTCCTGCACATGCGCGTAGTAGTCTTCTTTCCGGAAAGGAGCTCTGATTTTCCAGCAGCATCCGCCGGACCATCAGAGCGCATGCACCGCTGATGTCAGTGGCTGCGTGAAAGGTGAACATCTCCTTGTCAGGGCTGGGCTCAGCCCTTCCTTCTCTGAGCTGTAAGTAACTGTAACTGTAAGTATTTCATAATGAGCTAGTATGCAGTGCCTTTGCCTTATAGTTTTTTTTTTCTTCTGGGCATACAATCGCTTAAATGTTACAAACAAAAGAAGTGACACTTTTTTACAGAGTCGTTAAAAAATTGGATCATACCACTATACAGCCGTGGCCTAAAGTTTTGAGAATGACACAAATATTAGTTTTCACAAAGTTTGCTGCTTCAGTGTTTTTAGATCTTTTTTCAGATGTTACTATGGTATATTTAAGTATAATTATTTCATAGGTGTCAAAGGCTTTTATTGACAATTACATTAGCCCATTCTTGCATAATCAATGCTTGGAGTTTGTCAAAATGTGTAGGATTGTTTTTGTTCACCTGCCTCTTGAGGATTGGCCACGAGTTCTCAATGGGATTAAGGTCTGGGGAGTTTCCTGGCCATGGAACCAAAATTTTGATGTTTTGTTCCCCAATCCACTAAGTTATCACTTTTGCACTCACAACTGCCTGCCGCCATTCCTAAGCAAGCTCTGCACTGGTGGCGCCCCCATCCTGCAGCTGAATCAACTGTAGGAGACGGTCCTGGCGCTTGCTGGACTTTCTTGGGCGCCATAAAGCCTTCTTCAGAAATGCAGTGGAAATGTATTTTTTCATGGGATTAAGTTCATTTTCATGGCAAAGTAAGATTTTGCAATTAATTGCAAATCATCTGATCACTCTTCATAACATTCTGGAGTATATGCAAATTGCCATCATAAAAACTGAGGCAGCAGACTTTGTGAAAATTTATATTTATGTAATTCTCAAAACTTTTGGCCACAGCTGTAGAATATTATGTCAGAACCCCAAGACGAAATATGGATAACCTGTCTTTCATAGGCCAGATATATTTCCTAAATGTTGTGACAACACACCCCTTTTATTAGAGTTAAGTGACATCCCTCTGCAAAACATTATGAAATTATGCCAGTATTTTGCTCCTAATTTGTATAACAAGTAAATCAAGCCTAATATGTACATAAATGTCAAGAAAAAAATTAAATTGTTCCCCTACATAACATTTTGAAGTACATTCTTTGCACTGTCAAATCCTACAGCAGTAGTGAGGGAAAGAAGCATGGGAAAAATTACATCTATAAATTAAGTAACACTCGCGCCTTGGTAGTGTAGTGTGATTGTATCTGGCCGCTGCTGTATATACTGTTCCCTGACTGGGGGACAAATGTGACAATAAATTTAGACTAAACAGTGCTGGCCCCACTACGTCCAAAAACAATTATATATATAAAATCAATACATACACTGGTAACTGACACAGTAGCTAGCTCAATAGACAATCGTGTCTGAGTGACAATCTGTGAATTGGTGACTCAAAAATTACAACAGTAGATATATTTGCACAGTTTATCTGGGCAAATGGGCATCAATTTATATGGGCATCAAGCATCACCATATATAATATTCAGATATTTGTGACCAATTGTAAGCTGGAATAATTTACAAAATAATGTACATTACCATCACAACAAAAGACCACCATATTTCATATTTAACTGGAGAGTAGAAGCCATATAGATTACTTACTGACTTAAATTGCCACTCCAAGCATATATTGGTGCAAAAGTATCCTTCAAATATGAGTAGGGAGAAAAACAAAAAAAGAAGAAAAACACAAAAAGAAGGGGATGGGGTGGTATGGACGTAGCATATAGAACTGCCTTTAGGTCATAGTACCAGTGGTAGGTATATATACTATATGCATTTTTGCAGGGCCGGATTTGCCATAAGGCCACCGAGGCCAGGCCTCGGGGCGGCAGCGGTGCAGGGGCGGCGCCGCTCCTGCGGCGACTTCGCGGCCGCCCCCCCCTTTCAGGCTGCCTGTTAAAGTTGATTAAGGGCACCGGTGCCCTTAGATAAGATGGCCGCGAGCCGCCCACTACTGCGCATGCGCAGTTCCGAAGCGGCCGGGCTCGGGAAAGCTCGTACGCGCTCGGGCGGGCGGCGCATGCGCAGTAGCGTGATTGCGCCGCCCGGCGCCATTTTTAAAAAGATTAAAAAGTAATGACAGCGGTGCGGCGGCGGGGGGAGAGAGATGACATCTCTCATTGCCAGCACCGCTGTTCCGCCCTCCTTCATCTGGTGGCAGACAGGCAGCGTGGCAAGTGACATCCCCATCTGGTGGCAGTGTGGCAAGTGACATCCCCATCTGGTGGCAGCGTGGCAAGTGACATCCCCATCTGGTGGCAGCATGGCAAGTGACGTCCCCATCTGGTGGCAGCGTGGCAAGTGACGTCCCCATCTGGTGGCAGCGTGGCAAGTGACGTCCCCATCTGGTGGCAGCGTGGCAAGTGACGTCCCCATCTGGTGGCAGCGTGGCAAGTGACGTCCCCATCAGGTGGCAGCGTGGCAAGTGACGTCCCCATCTGGTGGCAGCGTGGCAAGTGACGTCCCCATCTGGTGGCAGCGTGGCAAGTGACGTCCCCATCTGGTGGCAGCGTGGCAAGTGACGTCCCCATCTGGTGGCAGCGTGGCAAGTGACGTCCCCATCTGGTGGCAGCGTGGCAAGTGACGTCCCCATCTGGTGGCAGCGTGGCAAGTGACGTCTCCATCTGGTGGCAGCGTGGCAAGTGACGTCTCCATCTGGTGGCAGCATGGTAAGTGACATCCCCATCTAGTGGCAGCGTGGCAAGTGACATCCCCATCTGGTGGCAGCGTGGCAAGTGACATCCCCATCTGGTGGCAGCATGGCAAGTGACATCCCCATCTGGTGGCAGCATGGCAAGTGACACCCCCATCTGGTGGCAGCCAGGCAGTGTGGCAAGTGACATCTCTATCTGGTGGCAGCGTGGCAAGTGACATCCCCATCTGGTGGCAGCCAGGCAGTGTGGCAAGTGACATCTCCATCTGGTGGCAACGTGGCAAGTGACATCCCCATCTGGTGGCAGCGTGGCAAGTGACATTCCCATCTGGTGGCAGCCAGGCAGTGTGGCAAGTGACATCCCCATGTGGTGGCAGCGTGGCAAGTGACATTCCCATTTGGTGGCAGCCAGGCAGTGTGGCAAGTGACATCCCCATGTGGTAGCAGGCATAGTGTCAAGTGACAAGAGATGGTGGCAAGTGACACGCTCAGGGCTCCCAATGATTCTGCATTATGGTGAGTTGAACTATTTCATTTTACATTACAATGTAATGATAGAAATAATGCTTTTCAATCATCCTGACACCATAACAACCATGGTGCTGGGGATGATTGAGGCACTAACACCAGCCATTGCCTTGAAAAATTGCCCGCGAAAAATCCTTACCCCTCGCGCGCTTACCCTGAAGTATTTTTAGTCTGTACAATTAAAGCCAGTTATTTTCAGTGTTCTCGTGTGTGGAGATATGTTTTTAATTGATCTATTGTAGAAGTCATCGATAAAGAACGAGAATGGTGGGGTGTGTGGTGGGGGGGCGGCATTGAAGGACCCGGCCTTGGGGCGGCAAAGGGAGTAAATCCGGGCCTGCATTTTTGTCTAATGTGTGATACATGTTTTTAAAACTTTATCTTTTTTTGCTCTATTTGCATAATGAATTGTTACCAATAAATATCATTTTATACCTATTTATCATCCAATGTGCCTTTAAAGTCTGACCTTGGGCTGTCTCTTGCCCCTTGTCATTGTTTTAGCTTTTATTGCTAAGAATAACTGTTAATGCCAAGATTTTATCATTGTGCTGAAGGTGATGCCTTTTGTACAAGCACTGCCCCTTGTATCATGTTATTTTGTTAAAAGCTACTGCTAGAATGTGAACAAAGAAAGGCTCCACACTTTACCAGCATCACAAGGATCCAAGTTTATTAAAGCAAACAATTACCATGAAGTTTCCACCTTTTAGGACCTCCCCATTTTCATGAGTAAGCCATTTCAGGTTAGGGGGAAGCCGCAAAGGTAGAGAGTTTATAGTGATTGTTAGCATCACATTTCCAAATTTATTGAAGCAATCAGAGTGCAGAGAGTTTCTTTCTGTTCTTGCTGTTTCTTTCTTGTTCATGTGTTGGAGCACAGACAGCTCCCTGATTCACCTACATCCAGCGGAGAGACCAGAGTTGTTGTAACTAGGTTTGGAGAAGAGGAGATTGTTTCTATCCATATACTGCTTTCATGTGCCATGGCAGACAACAAATTAGCTACTTACTGTATGCATGACTATTTTTCAGTTATGGAGACAAATGATGACAGGCATTCCCCCTAGTCAAAAAAAAAATATTTTTTTATTACAGACAAATGGTTTTAAAATACATACAAAAAATAGAAGATTAAAAGAGAAAGTTATCCCCCCAGTAGAGGGAGCTAAGCATACACTACCCCATATGGATTTGGAAACAAAGCACCTAATATCTAATGATAATAATCAAACTGTGGTTTAATGTAGATGTGGGTGTCCAAATACAAAGGTCAACACATTTCACAGAAAGAGTAGCTTCCTCAGGACTGTGGGATGTAAAGAGTACCCAAGATAAGTATAGTAGCAAGTCCTAGTTGCAATCTCAGAACACCCAATACAAGGATAATATGCGGCCGGTCTAAACTATGTGGCATGTTCATCAATGCCAGGAGCCTGGTGGACAAGATGGGTGAACTAGAGATACTGTTGTACGAGGAGGATTTGGATTTTGTGGAAATTTCAGAGACCTGGTTTAACAGCTCTCATGATTGGCTGGAAAACATTCTAGGGTATACCCTTTACCGCAAGGATAGAGAGGGTAAAAAAGGGGGAGGGGTATGCCTATATATCAAGAATAATGTACAAGTGAATGTGAGAGATGACATCACTAAGGGAGCTAGGGAGGAGGTGGAATCCTTATGGGTAAGGCTCCAAAGGGATGACGCTAAGGGCAAAATAATACTGGGAGTATGCTATAGGCCCCCTAACCTGAGGGAGGAAGTTAAGACAGATCTCCTATCACAATTTGGATTAGCAGCAAGGATGGGAAGTGTTATCATAATGGGGGATTTTAATTATCCAGACATAGACTGGGCGGAGGGAACCGCGCATTCATCTAAGGCTCGCCAGCTCCTTAATGTCTTGCAGGACAATTTTATGGGTCAGATGGTAGACGCACCAACTAGAAATAAAGCATTACTGGATCTACTGATTACCAACAATACAGACCTGATCACGGATGTGGAAATACGGGGCAATTTAGGTAACAGCAATCACAGGTCAATTGGTTTCAGTATAAATCACACAAATAGGAAACATAAAGGGAATACAAAGACACTGAATGTCAAAATAGCCAACTTCCCTAAACTACGAACCTTGCTAGAAGGCATAAATTGGGATAAAATCTTAGGAACAAAGAACACGGAGGAGAGATGGGTTTCCTTTAGGAGCATATTAAATAAGGGCATTAGCCAATGCATCCCATTGGGTAATAAATTTAAAAGAGCGAACAAAAGTCCTGGATGGCTCAATTCCAATGTAAAAATGCATATAAAAGCAAAGGAGAAGGCCTTCAAAAAATACAGGGTTGAGGGATCATCATCAGCATTCAGACTTTATAAACAATGCAACAAGAAATGTAAGGGTGCAATAAGAACGGCTAAGATAGAGCATGTAAGACCCATAACAGAGGAGAGCAAAAAAAATCCCAAGAAATCCTTTAAGTATGTAAACAGTAAAAAAGGGGGGACAGACCATATTGGCCCCACAGAGAATGAGGAAGGACATCTGGTTACAAAGGATGGGGAGATGGCGAAGGTATTGAATTTATTCTTCTCCTCAGTCTTCACAAGGGAATCGGGGGGTTTTAGTAACCAAAATTGCAGTGTTCATCCTTATGGCACATCACAGGTAGCACCTCCATGGTTAACAGAGGACAGAAATAAAATTAGACCTGAGAAACATAACATTAATAAATCACCAGGACCAGATGGCTTGCATCCGAGGGTACTTAGGGAACTCAGTCAAGTTATTGCCAGACTGTTGTTCCTAATTTTCACAGACAGTCTACTGACTGGAATGGTACCAGCTGATTGCAGAAAAGCCAATGTAGCACCAATGTTTAAAAAGGGCCCAAAATACATCCCTGGAAATTACAGACCAGTTAGCCTAACATCAATAGTATGTAAACTCTTGGAGGGGATGATAAGGGACTATATACAAGATTTTAGTAATGAGAACGGTATCATTAGCAGTAATCAGCATGGATTCATGAAGAATCGTTCTTGCCAAACCAATCTTTTAACCTTCTATGAGGAGGTGAGTTGCCAGCTAGATAAAGGAAGGCCCATAGGCGTGGTGTATCTGGATTTTGCAAAAGCATTTGACACAGTTCCCCGTAAATGTTTACTGTACAAAATAAGGTCCGTTGGCATGGACCATAGGGTGAGTACATGGATTGAAAACTGGCTACAAGGGCGAGTTCAGAGGGTGGTGATAAATGGGGAGTACTCAGAATGGTCAGGGTTGGGTAGTGGGGTCCCCTAGGGTTCTGTGCTGGGACCAATCCTATTTAATTTGTTCATAAATGACCTGGAGGATGGGGTAAACAGTTCAATCTCTGTATTTGCAGACAATACTGAGCTAAGCTAATAACTTCTCTGCAGGATGTTGAAACCTTGCAAAAAGATCTAAACAAATTAATGGGGTGGTCAACTACATGGCAAATGAGGTTCAATGTAGAAAAATTTAAAATAATGCATTTGGGTGGCAAAAATATGAATGCAGTCTATACAGTGGGGGGAAAACTTCTGGGGGAATCTAGGATGGAGAAGGACCTGGGGGTCCTAGTAGATGATAGGCTCAGAAATGGCAAGCTGCTGCTAACAAAGCAAACAGAATATTGGCATGTATTAAAAAGGGGATCAACTCCAGAGATAAAACAATAATTCTCCCGCTCTACAAGACTCTGGTCCAGCCGCAGCTAGAGTATGCTGTCCAGTTCTGAGCACCAGTCCTCAAGAAGGATGTACTGGAAATGGAGCGAGTACAAAGAAGGGCAACAAAGCTAATAAAGGGTCTGGAGGATATTAGTTATGAGGAAAGGTTGCGAGCACTGAACTTATTCTGTCTGGAGAAGAGACGCTTGAGAGGGGATATGATTTCAATATACAAATACCGTACTGGTGACCCCACAATAGGAATAAAACTTTTTCGCAGAAGGGAGTTTAACAAGACTCGTGGCCACTCATTAAAATTAGAAGAAAAGAGGTTTAACCTTAAACTACGTAGAGGGTTCTTTACTGTAAGAACGGCAAGGACGTGGAATTCCCTTCCACAGGCGGTGGTCTCAGCGGGGAGCATCGATAGTTTCAAGAAACTATTAGATAAGCACCTGAATAACCACAACATACAGGGATATACAATGTAATACTGACATATAATCAAACACATAGGTTGGACTTGATGAACTTGTGTCTTTTTTCAACTTCACCTACTATGTAACTAACACTTTCGAGTGCTAAGTTATTTGTGTGGAATTTGTTAATAGTATTCTTTTATACACTATACAAATAAAGAGTAAAATATATTAGCAAAAATACATTATACAGTATATTGCAGTGTCACATATTAATATCCAACATATAGATTGTATTCTCACATTAGTATGGCTGTGCAACATGTGCTTTGCAGACTTGTTTTGCAGAGCAAAACTCTTTATTTATACTCTTGACACTTCACAGTTCTGAAGAAGCTATGTTTTGTGCGAAACTCGTTGACCTTTGGATTTGGACAAGAACATCTATGTTATACTACTGTTTGATTATTATCATTTGTTATTAGGTGCTTTGTTTCCAATTCCATTTGGGGTAGTGTATACTTAGCCCCCTCTAGTGGGGATTGACCTTCTCTTTTTATCTTCTATTTTTTGTATGTGTTTTAAAACCATTTGTCTATAATAAAAAAATAATACATTATATTAATCTATGGTATGTCTATGTTGTGCAGGTAAAGTCCAATTACCGGTATTTTTGACTAGGGGGAATTCCTGTCATCGTTTGTCACTTTAAAGATTTATGGATGTGGCATAGTAGAAGCCTTGCCTTTATTTTACAGTTATACGGACCATTAACTAAGGGAAAAAAAATATTGTTTCCCATTGTCTGACTCCAAAGCACAAGTGCATTTATGATAAATGCAGCCCTGATTATGACATCTGAATATTGTTATAGCTCAGTAAATTAGGCATTTATTCTAATTCTCTGGGCTTCCATTTTGGTTTGCAGTTACCAAGTAGCAAGGTTGGAAAATGGAAAGGTTAGGGGTAGCAGCTTCAGATGTTATTCTGCATCTCAGAACATCACTGGGGCACCGCAAAATTCCACATTTTATCTCTTAACAGCAGGCATAGGTAAAAGGAGTAGTGCTAGGCACACTAGAAATGTAGGATAAGGCATACACAGTGTGGCTTAATAACACAAAAATACCCTAAATCTATTAATATCGAAAAAAAGGACAGTGCCTACATTTCATGCCTGTCCCTTATATTGATTTATTGAGCACTGAAGGTGCAATTTAAATAAGCCCAAGAGAGGATCAATTTTGTAACAGTTTTCTTTAACATTTAGTGGCAAAAGATAGGCACATGGTAAGCTCACAAAGTTCAGCACTTTTATAAATTTATGAAACTATTTTTGCAAGGAGAAAAACTGTATCTGAAATGCATTTAGATTTTCTTTTATCACTTGTCAAGATAATACTCTCGGTTTGTGCAAATAAAGATGTAGTACATGTGATTTCATAGCTATCTTTTATTAAGACACATAGAATAAATCACTAAAGATGTTTATAAATTACATATTTATATTGAAACACACAAAGAAAATCAATTTAAATTATTCATTGATGTGGAACAAGTTCTGCATTATCACAGCAACCAAAGAATCTGCTATTTATACAATTATTAGATTATTTACAGGTAAAAGTAATGATATCCTTAAATTATTCAACTGCATTTCATAAAACTTGTCTGATACAACAAAATGACATAGTGTAATTAAAAGGTAAATACAATTACTATCCTGGTGGTGCTGAATTCTGTCTTCAAATACACCTATAAAGGCCTTATCATCTAAATGAGGTGCCTTATCGGCAGTGCTACTTTGGGTCATGAGGTTGTATCTTGTGGTACAGAAGTACAGCTGGGTATGCAGAACAAGCCATTATTTTAGTGTCAGGGTTTAGTTATGTTATATTTTAGGGTCAGGGATTGATGGTTTAGTTTAGGTTTTAGGATATGGGTTAGATTTTGGAGAGGGAGTGGGTGAAGTTTTAGAGGGTCAGGTTGCATGTTAGGAGTTACAGTGGTTGTAAACCCTCTCAGTGAAGTTAATAGCCTTAGGTGATACACAGAGCTAAAACAAATCATCCTACATAGGTTTTACATGTTTATCTGCAGTCTTCTCTTCCCTACACCCCTTCAAAATGGCAGAATAAGGTTAAAATCCTTATCCATCTGTTAGTATCACAGAGGAGGGAGTGGAGAGCTGCATTTATAGTGTGTGAGAGCTGATTGAAGGAAAGGCACACACCTCCACACAGCAAACAGGAGTGAAGGAAGGATACAGAGCTGTCTTCTAAATAGGCAAGCTGTGTGCTGAACTCCCCCCGTCACAATTTTATCCCATGTGTTGGGAAAACTCAGAAAAACTTCTCAGAAGTGAGCCATGCTAATAACAGAGGAACGAAGCACCAGAGAGAAACAACAATTGGAGCTTTGGAGAGAGATAAGTAAACAACCACTTTAATTGCTAAGGTAATGGTTAAGGTGTTAATTGTCAAGGGAGGTTCTGTGCTGCTTTAGCGTTAGAGTCACCCTGCCACAAAGAAACTATTAAGGGAGATGCATGATTGTGTAAATCATGCATCTTTCCTATCTGTTTCTATGATGAAAATGTTTTATTTGTCCCTTTAGTCTTTTAGTCACAGCCTCTAGATGAGTAGGCATGTCCAATACCTACGTTAGTCATAGTTGGACCACATTTTTAGTGCTCTCGTGAGATGGTGGGGCATCTGAGGAAAAAAAGCAAGTGAAGGCTTTGCAGCGAAACGCAGGCAGCTCCATTTTATTCTCTTTTTGAGTTTTATATCCTATATTGTTCTGAGAAAAAAAAATCTGAAGGGGCAGCTCCAAAATGTAAAAATGTGCCCTGAATTTTAGAAATTATATTTTTGTATATCATCAGTGCTGAATCATGTATTAATTCATGGACAACAAGTGGACAAAACACTTTGAACTCAAGTTGAAAAAATAGATTTTTGATTTTCCTGTAAATTATATATCTTGGACACAAGCCTGATATACATAGACTGTGGGTTACAAGCTGCAACCTTCAGGTAATTGGACACTGGCAAAGCTTTTGGACACACCCCACGGGTGTACCTCTATAACCCTACTCTACATAAGACCTCAGTTTTTAAGCAAGCAATGCAGAGTAACACAGAAACAGAAGGGGGTGGCATGTGTCCTTTAATTTATTCCAAAATAGGGTATTTACAGGTAAGCCAACAATTCTTTCATCTTAATGGTACAGTACAGAAGACAGGCTGGATATTTAAAGACCCTGGAATGTCCCTAAGCAATGAATAAAAGGGTTGGGAATCAACAAGGCATACAGAAAGATTCCAAACGTCCCAAAAAATCAGACAAGAGTGAAGGCCCCAACTCAAGAGTGTGGATGAAAGAAACTTGTGGCCAAAAGCTGCACCCGCAGAGGCCTGGACATCCTGGTAGAACTTGGAGAATGTATGACTTGAAGTCCAGGTGGAAGTCTTACAAATCTGAGCCACAGATGCGTAATGTCTGATTACCCAGGAAACCCCCACAGATCTGGTGGCATGAGCACACAGTACTGAATGTATCTTATCCTTGAGAGTGTAAGCTCTTACAATGAGTTGTCTTATCCATCTAGCAATAGTGGACTTGGACTCAAGGTGTACTTTTTGAGATAATAATAGCAAGGCAAATAGACTCTGATAGCTCTGTCTACATCCAAACAATAAAGGGCATGCTTCCTTGGGATGCTTAGGGTGGGGCACAATGAAGAATAGACAATGTTTTAATTAAGGTGGAAGGCTGATTCCACTTTAGAGAAAAAGTAGAATCTTGGACATAAGACCAATTTATCTTTGTTT
Organism: Lithobates clamitans; assembly: GCA_037952925.1. Classification (NCBI taxonomy): domain Eukaryota; kingdom Metazoa; phylum Chordata; class Amphibia; order Anura; family Ranidae; genus Lithobates; species Lithobates clamitans. The sequence goes on along the minus strand of JBBGZY010000006.1, from coordinate 184,739 downwards.
AGGAAAGGATCCTGAAACCTAGTACACACAATGATATTATTGGACAAATAATCGTCCGTTTTTTTTTTTTTTTGCTAGTCTCCATATCGAAAACGAATAGGTTACTAAAATATGAAAATTCTCGTATGACAGAATAAAAAATTTGAAAGTGATGTAAGGTTTTTTTATTGCATTTTTGGTCGAAAATTGTGCTGATTAAACGAAAATTGTACAATCTGGTATTGTACTAGAAACATTTTCATGTTTGTCCCTTTGGAAAATTTCGGACAAAAGCTGTGTACTAACGATCAGATTATCGTACAATCATTTTGAAAGTGCTATTTTTTGTACAATATTCTGATTGTGTGTATGGGGCTTTACAAGAAAGAACTGCTAACTCTAAAACACATCTGAGAGACATGATAACCAGGAAAGATCACCCTAGGGAAGTTTAATAATGAGTTCAAAGGGTGGTTTCTGCAAGGCAGAGAGGACCATTTGACATCCCAAGAAAGGGTTCTGTAATGGGGGCCTGATCTGTGGGACACAAAGGTTTGTGTTAGGGATGCACCAAAACCGTTATTTTATCGGTGAGTATTGAGTACAAATACTTTCTGTCAAGTACTCGCCAATACCTTTGCAGTGCAATGTGAGCCCATACAAAATTAATGGGCTCAAATCGCACTGCAAAGATTTGCATGTGATTTGAATAGGAAAGCGGCGCAATTGCTGTTCAAATCCAATACCATTTCCCCCACCACTCCTGTGTTAACCCAATATAGAAAGGAAGCACCATCTTTTTTTTTTAAATAAAAAAATATTTTTTAGAATCATTCCAAGACGTATGCTCCTGATGAGTGGTTGTTATACCGCAAAACACGTAGAGCTTTGAATATTACCAATCTTCCCTTATCATGGAATATGAAGAATTCAATTATTCCACTTACCTCCATAAGTATCTGTTATGACATTAAGTCTCTTATTATTTGAGTTTTCTGTCTTTATTTTTTATGGCTCTTTTTGGGTCCAATCATAGTAACAAATGTACACATGTATATTGATTGTTATCTTTGCTCTCTGAGTGTGACAACGGATCATTATTTATTGTGTAATTTATGTACAATTAATCCATGGTTTATTATATAGAGGCTTGATGCCCACAGCATTTTAGAGGTTGGATGCCCAAAATGTTTTTTATATACCATGGATTATACCAAATAAATGTATTTTGGTCACTTGACCTGCTTTTGTGCCGCTGTGTGCTTCATTTAAAGTCCCACTTCTCTTTTTCTTTTTTAAACATATAATACATTATCTTATCAAATCCAAATCTGCATAGTGTCCCTGTCCTGCCGATGATAGAAAATCACAGAGAAGTTCCGTGACCCCTGTGGGTATAGGGCAGAAGTAATGTCAGATTGGGGGCAATCCATCTATACATCTCCTCAAGCCCTGTGAGCACTGCAAGCAACCGTGATTTTCTATCATCAGCGGGACGGGGACACTGTGCAGATTAGGATATTTGGATTTGGTATCGGGAGCATTTGCACGAGTATGAGTACTCATGCAAATACTCTGTATCAGCACTGATACCTATACTGGTATTGGTATCGGTGCAACCCTAGTTTTTGTAATAAAATGGACAGCGCAAAAACCTGTCCCTTAAGAGTACTTAAAGCCAAGTTTTGATCAAGTCCTAACTGCAGGAAAGCCAGACTATGAGGTTCTAAATAGTCTCTGGGGTTGAAATGTTTGTATTCACATTGAACAAAATGGTAGTAGATTGCTCTCAAATTGACTTTTCTAGCTTTGAATAATGTGGGAATTAGCCGAATACCCCCCCCCCGGTTTGGTTCGCACCAGAACATCCGAACATGCAAAAAAGTTCATTCAAACACGTGAACACCGTTAAAGTCTATGGGACAAGAGCGTGAAAAATCAAAAGTGATAATTTTAAAGGCTTGTATGCAAGTTTTTGCCCTAAAAAGTGTTTGGAGACCCGGGTCCTGTCTCAGGGGACATGTATCAATGCAAAAAAGTTTTAAAAACGGCCATTTTTTTTGGGAACAGTGACTTTAAGAATGCTTAGTGAAACAATAAAAATGAAATATTCCATTAAATATCGTGCCTGGGGGGTTTCTATAGTATGCCTGTAAAGTGGTGCCATTTTCCCGTGTTTAGAACAATACCACAGCAAAATTTCTAAAGGAAAAAAGTCATTCAAAACTGCTTGTGGCTGTAATGTATTGTCAGGTCCCGGCAATATAGATGAAAATCATTGAGAAAAACGGCATGGGTCCACCCCCTCCCCCAGCCCATTACAAGGCTCTTTGGGTCTGGTATGGATATTAAATGTAAAAAAAATATGGCCACAGGCACTATATACTCTGAGCAGAAGTATACTGTATATAATATATGGCCTGCCCTATATACTCTGCAGAAAATTGGGCCTTAGGTATTGGTGGGGCAAGAACACTGTAACCCCTCACAGTTGTAACCGCTGTAACCGCTCTTGTTGGGCACAGGAACAGGCCTTACAAACCAGGCAAGAATTGTAATTACATGCCCCTGTTAAACAGGGGCAGAAAATTGGGCCTGGTGGTGGTGCCACAACACTGTAACCCCTCACAGTTATGCTTGTTGGGTGCAGGAACAGGCCCTGCTGTCAAATATTATATCAAGAATTGTAATTACATGCCCCTGTTGAACAGGGGCAGAAAAATTGGGCCTTAGGCAGTGGTGGTGGTGGTGCCACAACACTGTAACCCCTCACAGTTACACTTGTTTGGTACTGGAACGGGCCCTGCTATGAAATATTATATCAAGAATTGTAATTACATGCCCCTGTTAAACAGGGGCAGAAAAATTGGGCCTTAGGCAGTGGTGGTGGTGGTGCCACAACACTGTAACCCCTCACAGATACTCTTGTTGGGTGCAGGAACGGGCCCTGCTGTGAAATATTTGACCAAAAATTGTAATTACATGCCCCTGTTAAGCAGGGGCAGAAAAATGGGGCCTTATTTAATGGTGGTGCCACAACATTGTAACCCCTCACAGTTACGCTTGTTGGGCGCAGGAACGGGCCTTGCTATGAAATATTATATCAAGAATTGTAATTACATGCCCCTGTTAAACTGGGGCAGAAAAATTGGGCCTTAGGCAGTGGTGGTGATGCCACAACACTGTAACCCCTCACAGTTATGCTTGTTGGGAGCAGGAACCGGGCCCTGCTGTGAAATATTTGATCAAAAATTGTAATTACATGCCCCTATTAAACAGGGGCAGAGAAATTGGGCCTTAGGCTGTGGTGGGGGTGCCCTAAACAAAAAATATTGTTGGAAGCTAGCATCATCAAGATTGAGGAGGAATAGGCTAGTCAGTCAACATAGGCAGTCTTCAAGGGATCCCACACCCATAGAAAAATCAATCCGGTGCTTGATAGCTGCTGCTGATCCAAGACTGATTCATTTTTATGAAAGTGAGCCTATCAATGGAGTCTGTGGACAGGCGCACTCTATGGTCCATTACAAACACTCCAGCAGCACTGAATGTGCATTCAGAAAGAGCGCTGGATGCAGGACAGGCCAGTAGCGCAATTGCATATTGAGCAAGTTCTGGCCAGTGGCCCATCCTCAAGACCCAGTAACCCAGTGGACGGTCTGTTGAAAAGGTCTTCAAGTCTGCTCTTGACCCAAGATATTCCTGCACCATGTAATGCAGACGCTGGCAATGGTTGCTTGAACCAATCAGACCTTGGCGCTGAGGACTGAAAAATTGTCTAAAGGCATCGGTCAGCCAGCCACCTTCTCCACCGCCCTCTACCTGAACGAAGCCTCAGCAACACGTTGTCCAGCACCAGGAAATTGTAACCTCCCAGGGTCTGGAAACGCATTGTACAAACCTTTCTTCATGGCCTCCTGAAGATGTTTCATCCTCTGCTCCCTCTGCAAAGGCAGGATGAGTTCTGTAACGTGGATCAAGAAGGGTTGCCAGCCATTATTGATCCCTCTCTTTGATACCACGAATCCTAGGGTCCTTTTCGCAGGCTTTGCAGAATCAGGGAGGCCATGCAGCATAAGTTTGCAGACCATTTGATTGTGAGTCCTCTGGGTCACTGAGGATGACATGGTCAGGAACTACCTCCTCCCAACCACATACAACTCCTTGGGTTTCTGGGGACTGAAAACCATCCCTTGAAGACTGCTGATGACTGTTATCCTCAACATCCATGCTGACACAATCCTCCTCCTCCTCTTCTTCCTGTGTTTTTGGCAGGCCCATAGGAATGCTATCTGAATAAAGGGGTCTTAAAAAGTAAGGAAGTCCTCCTCTTCTTCCCGCTGTTCTGCCTCAAGTGCCCTATCCATTATTCCACGAAGAGTGTGCTCCAACTAGAAGACAAGAGGGACAGTATCACTGATGCATGCATTGTCGCTGCTCACTATCCTCATGGCCTCTTCAAATGTTGACAGGACAGTGCATGCATCCTTTATCCCCTGACCCTGTCCTGGTGCCATACTCATACAGGTACTCATTGATGGCCCTCTGCTGTGAGTGCAGCCGCTGCAGCATTGCCAATATTGAGTCCCACCTGGTTGGCATGTCAAAATGAGGCGGTTGGTAGGCAGGTTGCATTCTCAGCCAGCTGAGCACTGGCATTGTATGACCAGCAGAAATGACCACAGACTTTTCTGGCCTGCTCAAGAACCGCTGCGCCACCAAGTTCAGGATGTGTGCCAAACATAGAACATGGGTCAAGTGTCCCTGTTGGTGGGTGAAGAGAAGGTTGGTGCAATTGTCGCATAAAACCATTCCTGGCTGAAACTGGCGTGGTGTCAACCACCTCTAAGCCTGCCCCTGCAGAGCTGACAGAATCTCTGCCCAAGTGTGGCTCCTGTCCCCTAAGCAGACCAACTCAAGCACTGCATGGCATCTTTTTGCCTAAGTGCTTGTGTAGGCCCTTGGCCGCCTATGGAGTAACACTGGTTCAGAGAAGAAATCTGAAGAAGAGGCCATAGAGGAAGAAGAAGAGGAGGGGGTAGAGGAGAGAGCTGTGGCAGAATGACCACTAGCATTTTGGAGGCGTGGTGGCGGTACAAGCTCCAACAATACTGAACCCTGTCCTACATCCTTCCCAACTGCCAGCAGAGTTACCCAGTGCGCCGTGAAGGAAAGGTAACGTCCCTGCCCATGCCTGCTAGACCATGAGTCAGCCGCAATATGCACCTTACTGCTGAGCGCCCTGTCCAACAAGGCCAAAACATTGCCTTGCAAATGCCGGTAGAGAGTTGGAATGGCCTTCCCTGAAAAGAAATGGCTTTTGGAACCTGCCACTGAGGTACAGCACATTCCACAAGTTCACAAAAGGGGGCAGAGTCTACCAGCTGAAAAGGCAGCAGTTGCAGTGCTAGCAATTGGCCAAGCTAGCATTCAGGCGCTGAGCATGTGGATGGCTGGGACCAAATTTCTTTTTATGGTTTAGCAACTGGGGTAGGGAAATTTGCCTGCTAAAATCAGATGGAGGTGTACTGATAGCAGATTGGCTGCAAGCACTTGGGACGCCTATTGCTATACCTTCATTCCTCTCAGTGCAGGTTTTTGAGAGGAATGGAAATATAGTGGGGTTGGAGATCGCAGATGAGGAGCAAGGAGAAGTCCCCCTTTTTCTTTGATGTGGGTCTTTCAAATGCTGCTGTCAACGGACTGCATGGGAGGTCGTCATATGTCTGGTCAAGCATGTGGTGCCCAAGCGGCTGCTGTTCTGGCCACTATTAATCCGCTTCAGACATAGGTTGCAAACAGAAATGGTGCGATCTGCTGCACACATGTTAAAAAAGGTCCACACCAAGGAACTTTTCAAAATCAGCGGGGAGTTAGCAGTGCCCTGCACCTGTGGAGCTCTGCAGTGTGATGTATAGTAGGGTGGCTGCCTTTAAGCTGCCCCCTAGAGGACATCCTGCCTCGTTTGGAGTTGTGCCTCCTCCTCTCTTCTATCAGGCACCAAAGTAGCGTCAGTGACCTCATTATCCTCTCCCTCCTTGTCACTGGAGCAAACTTGGCAGTATGCTGCGGCTGGGGGAACATGACTGCCAGTTTCTTGTGCTTCTTGGGCACCCCCTCTCTCTAGGCTCACGTTACTCCCTTCCTCAACCTGGGAACCAACATCAGGACCTTCTAATCACTGCGCATCCTCCATCAGCATGTACCCGACACTGTGGTTGAATAGTTTGGGGGACTCCTCCTTGCATGATGGTGGGACTACGGAAGGAGTGACTGTGGACAAGGAGCTGGTGGAATAGACTGCTTTGGCAGCTGCATTGGAAAGCAAATTACTCTGAGCCTGGGTGACAGAGGATGAGGAGGATGAGGACGGCTTTGTTATCCACTCCACCAACTCTTCTGCATGTTATGTCTCAATAACACGGCCAGCAGCAGAAAAAAAGGACAAGCGTGCCCCACGGCCACCTGCAGAGGATGCACCATGTCCACGACCAGCACTGTTGACTGTAGACATAAAGCCTGCTTGCCCTCTTTTAGTGGCCTGTGAGCGTCTGCCTCTTCTTGGCGGCCTTCCGGACATGATGTATATTTTGTTTGGCAACACCACACTGCACTGTATTGTGTACTGTGTACACCACCAGAAAAGTAGTAGCAACTGCACTACGGCTGCACTGTATTGTGTAATGTGTATACTACCAGAAAAGTAGTAGCAACTGCACTATTGTTGCACTGTATTGTGAGCTGTGTACACCACCAAAAAAGTAGTAGCAACTGCGCTATGGTTGCACTGTATTGTGTGCTGTGTACACCGCCAGAAAAGTAGTAGCAACTGCACTACGGTTGCACTGTATTGGGTAATGTGTACACCACCAGAAAAGTAGTAGCAACTGCACTACAGTTGCACTGTATTGAGTGCTGTGTACACCACCAGAAAAGTAGCAGCAAATGCACTACAGTTGCACTGTATTGTGTGCTGTGTACTCCACCAGAAAAGTAGTAGCAACTGCACTACAGTTGCACTGTATTGTGTGCTGTGTACACCACCAGAAAAGTAGTAGCAACTGCACTACGTTTGCACTGTATTGTGTACTGTGTACACCCCCAGAAAAATAGTAGCAACTGCACTACGTTTGCACTGTATTGTGTACTGTGTACACCCCCAGAAAAATAGTAGCAACTGCACTATGGTTGCACTGTATTGTGTGCTGTGTACACTAGCATAAAAGTAGTAGCAACTACACTATGGCTGCACTGTATTGTGTAATGTGTACACCACCAGAAAAGTAGTAGCAACTGCACTACAGTTGCACTGTATTGTGTAATGTGTACACTGTACACCACCAGAAAAGTAGTAGCAACTACACTACAGCTGCACTGTATTGTGTAATGTGTACACCAGCAGAAAAGTAGTAGCAACTGCACTGCGGTTGTACTGTATTGTGTAATGTGTACACCAGCAGAAAAGTAGTAGCAACTGCACTATGGTTGCACTGTATTGTGTAATGTGTACACCACCAGAAAAGTAGTAGCAACTGCACTATGGCTGGACTGTAGATATACGCTACACTGGATGCTGCAGAGTGTCTATATATACTGTGTATATATATATATATATATATATATATATATATATATATATATATATAATGCTCCGTACACACGGTCGGACTTTGTTCGAACATTCTGACAACAAGATCCTAGGATTTTTTCCGACGGATGTTGGCTCAAACTTGTCTTGCATACACACGGTCACACAAAGTTGTCGGAAAATCCGATCATTCTGAACGCGGTGACGTAAAACACATACGTCGGGACTATAAATGGGGCAGTGGCCAATAGCTTTCATCTCTTTATTTATTCTGAGCATGCGTGGCACTTTGTCCATCGGATCTGTGTACACACGATCGGAATTTCCAACAACGGATTTTGTTGTCGGAAAATTTTATATCCTACTCTCAAACTTTGTGTGTCGGAAAATCCGATGGAAAATGTCCGATGGAGCCCACACACAGTCGGAATTTCCGACAACACGCTCCGATCGGACATTTTCCATCGGAAAATCCGGCCGTGTGTACGGGGCATTAGACTGTCGGTATATATATACATATATCAAATACACCACCTGAAGTAGATTAGAAATAATACACCACGGAATGCACTGTAGACTGTAGATCTAGGCTACACTGACTGGATGCAGAGTATATATATATATATATATATATATATATATATACACTAGACTGATTGTATGTATGTATATATATATATATATATATGAAATACACTGCCTGAAGTAGATTAGAAATAGTACATCACGGAATGCATTGTAGAATTTGTAGAATGTAAATCTCTAGGCTACACTGACTGGATGCAGAGTATATATTGATATATATCTATATCTATATATATATAGATATATATATATATATATATATATCTATAGATAGATAGATAGATAGATAGATAGATAGATAGATACTAGACTGACTGTTAATTGGAAGAGGCCGGGGGTTGTATGTCTGTGTACTAGGTCTCCTGGGCCAGTTTTGTGCAATGGAAATCACATATGTTTTTCTTTTCCACTATTTTGCAGAGCAGTCAAGGAAGAATCTGCATTGGAGGGATGAAGGGGCCATATGCCTTGGTCCATGCAGTAACAACAAAGTAAATCTGTCTTCCAATTGTTCAGTAATACTTTAATGCCCTGCCTGTCTGCTTACCTCTGGTCTGTGTATCAGCCTTAGGGCCTGCACTCTCACACCTGCATGGTTAAGTAATCTTCCCTCAGTGTGGCTCCACCCTAGCCTCAACAGGAGTCACTATTTAACACCGTGTTTGTATGTATGTAGCACCGTGTTGGTATGTTTCCAAGCAATATTGTGCGTTTGGTTTCCTGTGTGCTTCTTGCCATGTGCTCTACATCTGTTTCTGTTTACTGATCTTAGCTTGTTCTTTGACTATCCCTGCTTGATACCCTTATTTTTTGACGTGTTCTTTGTCTATCCTTGTCTGCTAGTTGCCCAACCTTTTGACTTATCTTCTGACTATCACTTGCTGTCCTGGACTGCTGCTTCCTCTCTCTCCTCCAGTAGCCTACTATGAGCATGAGCTGGGTGACCCTGGGGGCCCCAACCTGGAGCCAGTTGCAGCGCAGTCCATCCTCACCACTAGAGGCTCTGGTGAACACTTGCTGGTTCTCAGACTCTGGGGAATCTTATGCTCTAGCTACCAGTGGGATCCGTGTTGGTGCTCCAGTGGACCTGCCTTCCTGAACCACCCAGAGTTCCATCCGCAGCAGTCAACCATAGGGTCCACTAACTTAGCGGTGCACTCCTGATTCCAACGATGTGCATCTGTCACCTGGCCTCAGGTAACCTGACAATATATTTATGGAGAGTGCTTTTCTGCCCAGGAGATGATCAGGCTTAATTCCTTCAAGGTTGCCTGACTACTGGTTCCTCTGATGATTGATATATGCTACTGCATCAGCATTGTCTGAGTGCACCCTGATTGTTTACCCTGAAGAAGGGGCTCTAGTAATGCAGTTCCAGTTTTATTGCGGATGAATAAATAAATGGAATAAAGAGATGAAAGCTATTGGCCACTGCCCCGTTTATAGTCCCGACGTATGTGTTTTACGTCACCGCGTTCAGAATGATCGGATTTTCCGACAACTTTGTGTGACCGTGTGTATGCAAGACAAATCTCTTTGTTGGCTCAAACTTGTCTTGCATACACACGGTCACACAAAGTTGTCGGAAAATCCGATTATTCTGAACGCGGTGACGTAAAACACATACGTCGGGACTATAAACGGGGCAGTGGCCAATAGCTTTCATCTCTTTATTTATTCTGAGCATGCGTGGCACTTTGTCCATCGGATCTGTGTACACACGATCGGAATTTCCGACAACGGATTTTGTTGTCGGAAAATTTTATATCCTACTCTCAAACTTTGTGTGTCGGAAAATCCGATGGAAAATGTCCGATGGAGCCCACACACAGTCGGAATTTCCGACAACACGCTCCGATCGGACATTTTCCATCGGAAAATCTGGCCGTGTGTACGGGGCATTAGACTGTCGGTATATATATACATATATCAAATACACCACCTGAAGTAGATTAGAAATAATACACCACGGAATGCACTGTAGACTGTAGATCTAGGCTACACTGACTGGATGCAGAGTATATATATATATATATATATATATATATATATATATATATATATACACTAGACTGATTGTATGTATGTATATATATATATATATATATGAAATACACTGCCTGAAGTAGATTAGAAATAGTACATCACGGAATGCATTTTAGAATTTGTAGAATGTAAATCTCTAGGCTACACTGACTGGATGCAGAGTATATATTGATATATATCTATATCTATATCTATATATATATAGATATATATAGATAGATAGATAGATAGATAGATAGATAGATAGATAGATAGATAGATACTAGACTGACTGTTAATTGGAAGAGGCCGGGGGTTGTATGTCTGTGTACTAGGTCTCCTGGGCCAGTTTTGTGCAATGGAAATCACATATGTTTTTCTTTTCCACTATTTTGCAGAGCAGTCAAGGAAGAATCTGCATTGGAGGGATGAAGGGGCCATATGCCTTGGTCCATGCAGTAACAACAAAGTAAATCTGTCTTCCAATTGTTCAGTAATACTTTAATGCCCTGCCTGTCTGCTTACCTCTGGTCTGTGTATCCGCCTTAGGGCCTGCACTCTCACACCTGCATGGTTAAGTAATCTTCCCTCAGTGTGGCTCCACCCTAGCCTCAACAGGAGCCACTATTTAACACCGTGTTTGTATGTATGTAGCACCGTGTTGGTATGTTTCCAAGCAATATTGTGCGTTTGGTTTCCTGTGTGCTTCTTGCCGTGTGCTCTACATCTGTTTCTGTTTACTGATCTTAGCTTGTTCTTTGACTATCCCTGCTTGATACCCTTATTTTTTGACGTGTTCTTTGTCTATCCTTGTCTGCTAGTTTCCCAACCTTTTGACTTATCTTCTGACTATCACTTGCTGTCCTGGACTGCTGCTTCCTCTCTCTCCTCCAGTAGCCTACTATGAGCATGAGCTGGGTGACCCTGGGGGCCCCAACCTGGAGCCAGTTGCAGCGCAGTCCATCCTCACCACTAGAGGCTCTGGTGAACACTTGCTGGTTCTCAGACTCTGGGGAATCTTATGCTCTAGCTACCAGTGGGATCCGTGTTGGTGCTCCAGTGGACCTGCCTTCCTGAACCACCCAGAGTTCCATCCGCAGCAGTCAACCATAGGGTCCACTAACTTAGCGGTGCACTCCTGACTCCAACGATGTGCATCTGTCACCTGGCCTCAGGTAACCTGACAATATATTTATGGAGAGTGCTTTTCTGCCCAGGAGATGATCAGGCTTAATTCCTTCAAGGTTGCCTGACTACTGGTTCCTCTGATGATTGATATATGCTACTGCCACAGCATTGTCTGAGTGCACCCTGATTGTTTACCCTGAAGAAGGGGCTCTAGTAATGCAGTTCCAGTTTTATTGCTTTGAGCACTAAGATGTTGAGGTGAGCTTTGTTTCCCTGGGTGACCAGGTTCCCTGAACTGTAAGAGACTGAACTCCCCCCCCCCCAGCCTGTGAGGTTGGCATCTGGTGTTATCACTTTCCACGAGGGTGGGAAAAATGCCTTTCCAACGTCCAAGGCTGGATTGGCAGAGAGTTTCTTGCCGGACTGGAAAGAAACAGGGAACTTGAGATGTGCAATGCGCTTGTTCCAAGTCAACAGGATGTTGTATTGGAGGGGCCTTGAGTGAAACTGATCAGCCATAAATGAGGCAATCATGAGGTCTAGGACTCTCTTGGTTAATTTCACAGGGATGTCTTATGGATCTTAGCGTCTGAATGAGAGAGAAGATTGTTTGCCAGAAGAAAAACTTTGCCTGGCCAGGTCTATGATTATGTCTAATTGCAGACAAAGGGAAAGCTGGAGGGCAAATTTTTGGAAGTTGATTACCCAACACTAAATCTGAGGAATCTGAATAGACCTTTGAACTTTTTCCAAAAGTTCAGAGGGAGTTGAATCCTTCAGTAGAAGGTTGTCTAGGTACTCTGTAACCTGAATTCTCTGACGTCTTGAGGGGAAAGTAGGGGTGCAAGCACCTTTGTGAAGAATCTTGAAGCAGACGAAATGGCAGTGCACCAAATCAAAAGTTTTTGGCTCTTACTGTAAAGTGAAGAAATCTCTGATATGGGTTACTAGGAATATGGATACAGGCATTTTGAATGTTTACTCCCTTACTCTTAGAGAGACAATAACTGACATTGTGATTCTATGTACAACTTGAGAAGATAAATACATGTATTTAGGGATATGGGACTGGGATATGATAGCAACCCCCAAAGCATAACAGGTATAGATTTCAGTTGCAACACATTTCTATTCAAAGGTTTCACAATTGATCAAAGTCCCTCAGGTGGTAATGTTTAATCCAGGGATTCAAAAACCCTTTCAAATTTTTCTGTTGGTGGTTGCAGACAACTTTTCAGAGGAGGGGGGTAAAGACCATGCTTTGGTTAAGACTTGTTTGGAAAGTAAGGGGGTGAAAATGGGTAGCTGTGCACTGTTTAGGCTTCAATTTTAGGAGGGCTTACTTAGAAATTTCCAAGATACCTTTCCCCAAAGAGAGTGTAGACAATCTGATACACCCCACTACAAAATTACCTAATGCAGGGACACGCTCAGTATATATGGAAAAAGTGTACCTGGGGTTTGGCATAATCCTGAAACCAAAGGGGTGAATTTTGCCAGTCTTCCTAGAATCATGTACTAGCACATGAGGAGCTTAAACTTAGATTCTATAGCTATGGCACTTATGAAGCTGTGAGAATTTAAAGGCTAGTACACACGGGCCGAATGTTGGACAACATCAGACAGTTCAATAAATACTGGCCGACGTATGGCCCAAGTGTATAGCAGTCGGTGCCAATGAGCCAACTCTGCTGACTGGAGTGTTCTGCCGGGGGGGCACCCCCCATGTAAGTATAAGGGGGTGGTTGAGAGGGCAATATTATTACCTAAACTTGCCCAAGGGGGTGTGTCCAAAAGTTCTTCAAGTTTCCAATCCCCTGAGGGTAGCAGCCTTTAACCCAAGATCTATGAATATTCAGCCTGTGTCCTGTACTGCACGATTAAGAGAAAAAAAATTGTTAAAGGGTAACTCGACTTTCATGGAGAGAAAAAATAGCAAATAAAAAAAAATAATATAGCGCATATAATTGCGACACAAGTCATATTGTGATTGAATGTTATAAAAAAGTTACCTTTCCTTTTCAATCTGCAGCCGCTGTAATTTTTGGAGAGTGCATTGCAATATAACTACCTGGAGTTGTTCTGTACACAGAATGTGTACTGACCACTCCCCAGAAGCATCATTTCCTGCTTGCATGTTTGGCTCACCTAATTTCCCAGAAGCCACCTAAGTTACAAGTCAGATTTCAGGCATCCCCTGCAACAAAAATCTCATTTTTAGAGTGATACTTTCAATAGGAACCTACCTAATAGGATGCAGGCCCAGCAGCTTTTCTAATTAGTGCTCTGCAGCTGCGCAGATGACAGTTAATTATGAAACCACTCCCATTAGACCCACTCAGTACAGATGCACAGAGAAACACAGAGGGATTTCTTCAGAATAACAAAAGGTAGGAATCTGCAACAAAGTTTGTTATAATCCGTCCAATGTACATAGGACTCCCAGAGAGGAATGTTTCTCAACAAAAGTGGAGTTACGCTTTAGTTTGCCAAGTTAGTTATTGCTGCAAGCTCTTAAATTAACAAAAATATCAACATTACATTAACTTATACCGGGTACTGGCAAAATATAATATTCTTGGAGCACCAACATTTTAGATCACAGAACCAGTCTGATAAAGTGTCCCAGACACCTTAAAATTTTCTGATCCAGTGCAATGTCCCTGGGAGTTTTAAAGTGATTGTACAGGCTCGTTTTTTGTTTTTTCTTAAATAACAAACATGTTATACTTTCCACCTCTGTGCAGTTGGTTTTGCACAGAGCAGCCCGGATCCTCCCTCCTCTTCTCGGGTCCCTCTTTGCTGCTCCTAGTCCCTGCCTTCCTTTGAGTGCCCCTCAGCCAGCAGCTTGCTACAGGGGTCATCCAAGCTGAGTCAGAGCTCCTTGTATCCATTCAGACACAGAGCCCCGACCTGGCCTTCCCCCTCTCTCCCCTGATTGGCTGACTGACTTTGACTGACAGCTGCGGGAGCCAATAGCGACGCTGCTCTGTCTCAGCCAATCAGGAGGAGTGTACTAGATGGCTAAGGAGATCATGGACATCACTGGAGAGAGAATGAGCTCAGGTAAGTAATTGGGGGGTGCTGGGGAGACTGCTACACACAGAAGATTTTTTATTTTAATGCATAGAATGCATTAAGATAAAAAAACCTTCTGCCTTTACAACTCCTTTAAGCTTCAATATTTAGAGCTCAATTGCAGTCCCCTCCCCTCAGTACTCCTTCCTACCCCTGAAATACCCCCAGTAAGTACTTTATACCTTTTTATACTTACCTTTTTTCAGGTACAGCTTGACACAGCAAGATGTTCTTATGTGTGCTGAACAATTCTCACTATTTTTAACTCCTTCCCTTTTTTCCCCCTGCTTCATGAACCTATCAAACGCATAAAAGACAAGACATCTTGTACCTCGATGCTTCTATTCATCCTTGATTTTATAACTGAGTTATGAAAAGAGACCCTGGGGGTGCGCATCGCGGTGATCTTTTTTGTGGCATGTCAATCTGATACACAACTCCGATCTCTGACAGAGACTCTTTACCATGTGATCAGCCGTGTCCAGTCATGGCTGATCACGATGTAAACAGGAAGAGCTGTTGATTGGCTTTTCCTCACTTGCGTCTCTCAGACGCAAGTAGAGGAGAGCCGATCGGCTGCTCTCCTGACAGGGGGGGCTGTGCTGATTGTTTATCAGCGCAGCCCCCCTCGGATGCCCACTCAGGACCACCAGGATACCGCCAGGACCACCAGGGATGGCCACCACACTGGACCACCAGGTATGCCACTCTAGACCACCAGGAAAATGCCAATCAGTGCCCAGGCAGCTGCCAATCAGTGCCAATGAAAAATGCCTGCCAGTGCCACCAGTGATGCCTATCAGTGAAATCTATCAGTGCCAGCCATCAATGCCCATCAGTGCCGCCTTTCAGTGCACATCAGTACCCATCAGTGCCCAGCAATGCCGTCTCTCAGTGCCACCCATAAGTACCCATCAGTGCAGCCTTTCAGTGCCCATCAGTGTCGCCTATCAGTGCCAATCAGTGCCCACCAGTGCCACCTATGAGTGCCCATCAGTGCCGCCTATCAATGCCCATCAGTGCCCCATATCAGTGTCACCTATCAGTGCTGCCTATTAGTACCCATAAGTGCCGCCTATTAGTGCCCATCATCAGTGCCCATCATTGCCACCTCATCAACAAAAACAAAGAAAACTTTTTTTTTTCTAAATTTTCAGGCTTTTTTTTTAGTTTAGCAAAAAATAAAAATCACAGAGGTGATCAAATACCACCAAAAGAAAGCTCTATTTGTGGAAACAAAATGATAAAAATGTAGTTTGGGTACAATGTAGCATGACCGCGCAATTGTCATTTAAAAAGTGACAACACTGAAAGCTGAAAATTGGCCTGTGCAGGAAGGTGTGAAAGTGCCTTGTATTGATGTGGTTTATTATATGGAAATATTTTTTACAATCATGCAAATGTAATGCTATTTTACAGCATATCACAAACAATGACCAATCAGTAGGGCTTACTGCTATCTGAATTATTGAAGAACTCTGCCCAAACTTTATCTGTTCAGGCATAATGGAAGTAGCAGAGTATTTTGATGCATATACATGGGTATTCTATAACTTCGTTTCTTACCTTGCATTCCCTGTAAGCAGGTGCAGAACAACGTTATTAGGAGGAGGTAGTTAAAAACATGTTTAAGCACTTACCCAAAGCAAGAGTAAGATTGCTGGGTCCTATTCACTACTTAAATGACCACCTTAACTGCTTGCCGACCGACTCACACCGATATACGTCGGCAGAAGGGCACACACAGGCAGATTAACTTACCTGTATGTTGCCCTTTAAGAAGCGGTTTGAGGGCGCGCGTGTGTCCCTGCAACCTCCGTGAGTGTAATTGTGGGTCCTGCAGGCTTGATGTCCGTGGGGATAGCCGCGATCGTCTCTCGGAGAGGAAGAACAGGGAAATGCTGATGTAAACAAGCATTTCCCCGTTCTGCCTAGTGACACTGACACTGATCACCACTCCTTGTAATTGGGAGCGGTAATCAGTGTCGTGTCACACATAGCCCCTCCCCCCACAGTTAGAGTCACTACCCCGGGAAACACTTAACCCCTACAGTGCCACCTACTGGTTAACCCCTTCACTGCCAGTCACATTTACACAGTAATAAATGCATTTTTAATTGAACTGATCGCTGTATAAATGTGAATGGTCCCAAAATCGCGCCAAAAGTGTCTGATCTGTCCGCCATAATGTCGCAGTCATTAAAAAAATCGCTGATCACCGCTATTACTAGTAAAAAAAAATATTATTAAAAATGCCATAAAACTATCCCCTATTTTGTAGACGCTATAACTTTTGCGCAAACCAATCAATAAACGCTTATTGTGATTTTTATTACCAAAAATATGTAGAAGAGTACGTATTGGCTGAAACTAAGGAAAACTTTTTTTTATATATTTTTGGGGGATATTTATTATAGCAAAAAGTTAAAAATAATGTGTTTTTTTTTTCAAAATTGTCACGCTTTTTTTGTTTATAGTGCAAAAAATAAAAACCGCAGAGGTGATCAAATACTACCATAAGAAAGCTCTATTTGTGGGGAAAAAGGACGTCAATTTGTTTGGAAGCCACGTCACATGACTGCGCAATTGTCAGTTAAAGCGGCGCAGTGCCGAATCACAAAAAAGTGCTCTGGTCTTTGGGCAGCCAAATGGTCCGGGGCTTAAGTGGTTAAGGCTTAACCACTTGCCGACCGCCGCACGACGATGTACGTCGACAAAGCGGCACGGGCAGGCAAAAGGGCTTACCTGTACGTCCCTGCCTGCCCGCGGGTGGGGGGTCCGATCGGATCCCCCCCCCGGTGCCTGCGGCGGTCGGCAAATGTCCCCCGGCGATCGGTGGTGAGGGGGAGGCCATCCATTCGTGGCCCCCCCCTCGTGATCGCTCCCAGCCAATGGGATCATTTCCCTGCCTCTGCATTGTACACAGAGGCAGAGGAAATGATGTCATCTCTCCTCGGCTCGGTAGTTTCCGTTCCGGGCCGAGGAGAGAAGACTGTAATGTGAGTGCACAACACACACACACACAGTAGAACATGCCAGGCACACATTACACCCCGATCCCCCCCCCGATCACCCCCCCATCACCCCCCCCCTGTCACAAACTGACACCAAGCAGGTTTTTTTTTTTTTTTTTTTCTGATTACTGTATTGGTGTCAGTTTGTGACAGTTAGTGTGTTAGGGCAGTGAGTGTTAGGCCCCCTTTAGGTCTAGGATACCCCCCTAACCCCCCTAACCCCCCTAATAAAGTTTTAACCCCTTGATCACCCCCCGTCACCAGTGTTGCTAAGCGATCATTGTTCTGATCGCTGTATTAGTGTCGCTGGTGACGCTAGTTAGGGACGTAAATATTTAGGTTCGCCGTCAGCGTTTTATAGCGACAGGGACCCCCATATACTACCTAATAAATGTTTTAACCCCTTGATTGCCCCCTAGTTAACCCTTTCACCACTGATCACCGTATAACCGTTACGGGTGACGCTGGTTAGTTCGTTTATTTTTTATAGTGTCAGGGCACCCGCCGTTTATTACCGAATAAAGGTTTAGCACCCTGATCGCCCGGCGGTGATATGCGTCGCCCCAGGCAGCGTCAGATTAGCGCCAGTACCGCTAACACCCACGCACGCAGCATATGCCTCCCTTAGTGGTATAGTATCTGTACGGATCAATATCTGATCCGATCAGATCTATACTAGCGTCCCCAGCAGTTTAGGGTTCCCAAAAACGCAGTGTTAGCGGGATCAGCCCAGATACCCGCTAGCACCTGCGTTTTGCCCCTCCGCCCGGCCCAGCCCAGCCCAGCCCACCCAAGTGCAGTATCGATCGATCACTGTCACTTACAAAACACTAAACGCATAACTGCAGCGTTCGCAGAGTCAGGCCTGATCCCTGCGATCGCTAACAGTTTTCTTGGTAGCGTTTTGGTGAGCTGGCAAGCACCAGCCCCAGGAAGCGGCAGGTTGGCGCCAGTACCGCTAAAACCCACGCACGCACCGTACACCTCCCTTAGTGGTATAGTATCTGAACGGATCAATATCTGATCCGATCAGATCTATACTAGCGTCACCAGCAGTTTAGGGTTCCCAAACATGCAGTGTTAGCGGGATCAGCCCAGATACCTGCTAGAACCTGCGTTTTGCCCCTCCGCCCGGCCCAGCCCAGCCCACCCAAGTGCAGTATCAATCGATCACTGTCACTTACAGAACGCTAAACGCATAACTGCAGCGTTCGCAGAGTCAGGCCTGATCCCTGCGATCGCTAACAGTGTTTTTGGTAGCGTTTTGGTGAACTGGCAAGCACCAGCCCCAGGCAGCGTCAGGTTAGCGCCAGTACCACTAACACCCACGCACGCAGCGTACACCTCCCTTAGTGGTATAGTATCTGATCGGTTCAATACTTGATCCGATCAGATCTATACTAGCGTCCCCAGAAGTTTAGGGTTCCCACAAACGCAGTGTTAGCGGGATCAGCCCAGATACCTGCTAGCACCTGCGTTTTGCCCCTCTGCCCGGCCCAGCCCAGCTCAACCAAGTGCAGTATCGATCGATCACTGACACTTACAAAACACCAAACGCATAACTGCAGCGTTCGCAGATTCAGGCCTGATCCCTGTGATCGCTAACAGTTTTTTTGTAGCGTTTTGGTGAACTGGCAAGCGCCAGCGGCCTAGTACACCCCGGTCGTAGTCAAACCAGCACTGCAGTAACACTTGGTGACGTGGCGAGTCCCATAAGTGCAGTTCAAGCTGGTGAGGTGGCAAGCACAAGTAGTGTCCCGCTGCCACCAAAAAGACAAACACAGGCCCGTCGTGCCCATAGTGCCCTTCCTGCTGCATTCGCCAATCCTAATTGGGAACCCACTGCTTCTGCAGCGCCCGTACTTCCCCCATTCACATCCCCAACCAAATGCAGTCGGCTGCATGAGAGGCATTTTCTTTATGTCCTCCCGAGTACCCCTACCCAGCGAACCCCCCCAAAAAAGATGTTGTGTCTGCAGCAAGCGCGAATATAGGCGTGACACCCGCTATTATTGTTCCTCCTGTCCTGACAATCCTGGTCTTTGCATTGGTGAATGTTTTGAACGCTACCATTCACTAGTTGAGTATTAGCGTAGGGTACAGCATTGCACAGACTAGGCCCACTTTCACAGGGTCTCCCAAGATGCCATCGCATTTTGAGAGACCCGAACCTGGAACCGGTTACAGTTATAAAAGTTAGTTACAAAAAAAAGTGTAAAAAAAAAAAAAAAAAACACAAACAAAAATATAAAATAAAAAAAAAATAGTTAGCGTTTTATTGTTCTCTCTCTCTCTATTCTCTCTATTGTTCTGCTCTTTTTTACTGTATTCTATTCTGCAATGTTTTATTGTTATTATGTTTTATCATGTTTGCTTTTCAGGTATGCAATTTTTTATACCTTACCGTTTACTGTGCTTTATTGTTAACCATTTTTTTGTCTTCAGGTACGCCATTCACGACTTTGAGTGGTTATACCAGAATGATGCCTGCAGGTTTAGGTATCATCTTGGTATCATTCTTTTCAGCCAGCGGTCGGCTTTCATGTAAAAGCAATCCTAGCGGCTAATTAGCCTCTAGACTGCTTTTACAAGCAGTGGGAGGGAATGCCCCCCCAACGTCTTCCGTGTTTTTCTCTGGCTCTCCTGTCTCAACAGGGAACCTGAAAATGCAGCCGGTGATTCAGCCAGCTGACCATAGAGCTGATCAGAGACCAGAGTGGCTCCAAACATCTCTATGGCCTAAGAAACCGGAAGCTACGAGCATTTTATGACTTAGATTTCGCCGGATGTAAACAGCGCCATTGGGAAATTGGCATTTTATCACACCGATCTTGGCGTGGTCAGATGCTTTGAGGGCAGAGGAGAAAACTAGGGTCTAATAGACCCCAATTTTTGCAAAAAAGAGTACCTGTCACTACCTATTGCTATGATAGGGGATATTTACATTCGCTGAGATAACAATAAAAATGACTTAAAAAAAAAATGAAAGGAACAGTTTAAAAATAAGATAAAAAAATAATAATAATAATGAAAAAAAAAAAAAAAAAAGCACCCCTGTCCCCCCTGCTCTCGCGCTAAGGCGAACGCAAGCGTCGGTCTGGCGTCAAATGTAAACAGCAATTGTACCATGCATGTGAGGTATCACCGCGAAGGCCAGATCGAGGGCAGTCATTTTAGCAGTAGACCTCCTCTGTAAATCTAAAGTGGTAACCTGTAAAGGCTTTTAAAGGCTTTTAAAAATGTATTCAGTTTGTCACCACTGCACGTTTGTGCGCAATTTTAAAGCATGTCATGTTTGGTATCCATGTACTCGGCCTAAGATAATCTTTTTTATTTCACCAAACATTTGGGCAATATAGTGTGTTTTAGTGCATTAAAATGTAAAAAAGTTTGTTTTTTCCCAAAAAAATGCGTTTGAAAAATCGCTGCGCAAATACTGTGTGAAAAAAAAATGAAACACCCACCATTTTAATCTGTAGGGCATTTGCTTTAAAAAAAAATAATGTTTGGGGGTTCAAAGTAATTTTCTTGCAAAAAAAAATTATTTTTTTATGTAAACAATAACTGTCAGAAAGGGCTTTGTCTTCAAGTGGTTAGAAGAGTGGGTGATGTGTGACATAAGCCTCTAGATGTTGTGCATAAAATGCCAGGACAGTTCAAAACCCCCCCAAATGACCCCATTTTGGAAAGTAGACACCCCAAGCTATTTGCTGAGAGTCATGTTGAGTCCATGGAATATTTTATATTGTGACACAAGTTGCGGGAAAGAGACAATTTTTTATTTTTTTTTGCGCAAAGTTGTCACTAAATGATATTTTGCTCAAACATGCCATGGGAATATGTGAAATTACACCCCAAAATACATTCTGTTGCTTCTCCTGAGTATGGGGATACCACATGTGTGAGACTTTTTGGGAGCCTAGCCGCGTACGGGACCCCAAAAACCAAGCACCGCCTTCAGGCTTTCTAAGGCCGTAAATTTTGATTTCACTCTTCACTGCCTATCACAGTTTCGGAGGCCATGGAATGCCCAGGTGGCAAACCCCCCCCCCAAATGACCCCATTTTGGAAAGTAGACACCCCAAGCTATTTGATGAGAGGTATAGTGAGTATTTTGCAGACCTCAGTTTTTGTCACAAAGTTTTGAAAATTGAAAAAAGAAAAAAAAAATTTTTTTTTCTCGTCTTTCTTTATTTTCAAAAACAAATGAGAGCTGCAAAATACTCACCATGCCTCTCAGCAAATAGCTTGGGGTGTCTACTTTCCAAAATGGGGTCATTTGGGGGGGTTTGTGCCACCTGGGCATTCCATGGCCTCCGAAACTGTGATAGGCAGTGAGGAGTAAAATCAAAAATGTACGCCCTTAGAAATCCTGAATGCAGTGATTGGTTTTCGGGGCCCCGTACGCGGCTAGGCTCCCAAAAAGTCTCACACATGTGGCATCCCCATACTCAGGAGAAGCAGCTAAATGTATTTTGGGGTGCAATTCCACATATGCCCATAGCCTGTGTGAGCAATATATCATTTAGTGACAACTTTGTGCAAAAAAAAAAAAAAAAATTTGTCACTTTCCCGCAACTTGTGTCAAAATATAAAACATTCCATGGACTCAACATGCCTCAAAGCAAATAGCTTGGGGTGTCTACTTTCCAAAATGGGGTCATTTGGGGGGGGTTTATGCCATCTGGGCATTTTATGGCCTTCAAAACTGTGATAGGTAGTGAGGAGTAAAATCAAAAATGTACGCCCTTAGAAATCCTGAAGGCAGTGATTGGTTTTCGGGGCCCCGTACGCGGCTAGGCTCCCAAAAAGTCCCACACATGTGGTATCCCCATACTCAGGAGAAGCAGCTAAATGTATTTTGGGGTGCAATTCCACATATGCCCATGGCCTGTGTGAGAAATATATCATTTAGTGACAACTTTTTGTAATTTTTTTTTTTTTTGTCATTATTCAATCACTTGGGACAAAAAAAATGAATATTCAATGGGCTCAACATGCCTCTCAGCAAATTCCTTGGGGTGTCTACTTTCCAAAATGGGGTCATTTGTGGGGGTTTTGTACTGCCCTGCCATTTTAGCACCTCAAGAAACGACATAGGCAGTCATAAATTAAAGGCTGTGTAAATTCCAGAAAATGTACCCTAGTTTGTAGGCACTATAACTTTTGCGCAAACCAATAAATATACACTTATTGACATTTTTTTTACCAAAGACATGTGGCCGAATACATTTTGGCCTAAATGTATGACTAAAATTGAGTTTATTGGATTTTTTTAGAACAAAAAGTAGAAAATATCATTTTTTTTCAAAATTTTCTGTATTTTTCCGTGTATAGCGCAAAAAATAAAAACGGCAGAGGTGATCAAATATCATCAAAAGAAAGCTCTATTTGTGGGAAGAAAAGGACGCAAATTTCGTTTGGGTAGAGCATTGCATGACCGCGCAATTAGCAGTTAAAGCGACGCAGTGCTGAATTGTAAAAAGTGCTCTTGTCAGGAAGGGGGTAAAACCTTCCGGGGCTGAAGTGGTTAAATAAAACTCAACTATAAGCATTCCATCTGCTTCAGGTAAGTCCATATACCAGGGCACTTCTAGGACAGGTCAGTGCATTTTTCCATTTCCTTATTTATCAGAGATTTATTTGTCCTTGGTCCTCTATAGGATTGGAGCCTAGTAGGAAGACAGGTACACAGATCCTATGAATCCTTGTAGTACTCCTTTTTCTAACTTGAACCACTGTTTTACTGGAGTTGCCCCTCAGGTTCTACAGTTAGAGCTGACTAAAAAAACATTTAAAATAGATTCACTCTGTTTTGCACTTTTATTAAAAGACATTTTTCTCCAAACATATTCAAGCTTTCTGATTAATTCAGCACCCTTAATATTCCTCACTGATTGCACTGCAGTCACTAAATTAAACAACTGTAACTCTGCCATCAAACTAAAGAATAGATGAGCCCAAGCAGTCATGAGGAAAAAATACTGCACATATTTAATTTATATCATAGAAACTAGGTTGAAAAATTGACTGTTCTTTCAACATTCCTATCTAACTGTTATTTTTCAGCTTGATTGAACACGGGGAGAATAATATATTTCTAGTAAATTTTCCTTAAATATTCAGTAATAAAGATTGCAATTCCCACTGTAAAGTCTAAAAAACATCTTTTTTGAATGTCTACATTACAGAACCTATCCTGATTTCCAAGAGATTTGTTAGATCTTTGATAATACATCCAAAATGTGACATATAAGGATTTTAGAGTTTGTTCCGTATGTACCCAGTGTCGGTATTTCAACAAAATATGAAAGAAAGCATTATTGGTAATTAGTCTATTAGCAAAAGGCACATGCAAGCTTAAAGTGTTACTAAACCCAGGAGCCTGTATTTACTATATCTGGTCTCCCACAGTACACAGAACAAGGAAATGCAATTATTTTAGTAAATATAAACTGCTAAATACATTTTCTGATCAGCAGTATATTTCAGTCTTATCCTTTCTATGAGTGTCTGGTTAAAGCTTGTAGGAGGAGTTTTCATTCTGATCTGACTGTCTTATGAGGCTGCAGGACCTCTGACCCTCTGTCTGGGCAGTGCTAATTAGCCCCGTGCTGATCACATGCACCCTCCCAAAAAAAAAAAAAAATTTCTCTAGCAATACACACCAAACTGAGCATGTGTGGCTTGCCCCCAAAGCTCTGTTCTATCCAGGGAAGGTTTGGGAACTGTGGAAGCAGGGGAGGATCAGAGAAGATAGGATCAAATATCCTCTTTACACAATGTGGAGGATTACTCCCTTAGGTACCACAGTGAGTATAACAAGCTATTACACTTAGACAAGTGCATTCTATCTTTCTGCTCTTCACCTCAACCCCTCCAGGCCGGGTTCTCCGCTTCCAATTGGCATGACAGGAGAGTGTGTCCGGCTCTCAATGGAATCGGTTCACACAGCTCCGGGGAGGTCTGCAGTCCACATTTAAAAAGGGTCTTGTGAATCTTTGGTTCCAATTCAGGTACAAATTCAGGCAAACATTCTCACCTGATTCGCACCTGAATCGGTGAACAGGGACCCACCGGATACCATGTTGTGAACTGCGGCTGCAGCATATGTGATTCCATCCTTAGTCTTCTCAGACATCAGTATTTTTATTAACTTTTGTTACACCATTTATTTCACACCACTTACTAAAGCGAATCTTGTGAGGTCATATTATCCTCCCATGCTCACCTCCATGACTTATTCAGAGCTTATGTAACTCTCTATCTCAATCTATTCAGCTGTGCCCTACTGTGTCCACCTACCTTAAAGCAATCCCTGACATCTCAACTCTTTAAGGAAACCTTAACCTTGACTTACCTTTTCTACCGCTTGGCCCTCTCTTTTGGAATGTAATCTCTCATGCACAGGAACCTCTTAACTTTGATGTCAATTGTATTGTAGCTGTACTGTTTTGCTTTTTATAGTAAAGTTTTGTGCACACTTTTTTGCAACTTCATAAATTCTTCGTAAAATAATAATAAGAATAATCAGCTACTAAAAGCACTGGTAATTGCATACATTTTTCTAACCAGCCTATTGCTGGTTAGTAGTTATTTTGTGGGATTACTGGACAGCAAAATAAATTTGTATTGAAAACTTTTAATTTCTTTTAATATTCATTATCATTTTTGTTACTGATATTTTTTTATATGCATTCACTAAATAAATATAATTTAAAAAAAATTAAATAAAAAAAAAAACAAAAAAACAATGTATTGAATTATTTTAAAATGACTGGAAAGAAAACTCTTTTACAACTGTGGTGTGAATGGTTTGTGCTTTCAGCATATCACACAGTTTGTTGTGTTGTCAGGTGTAGCGTTAATCATTAGGCTGCATTAGTCAAGCCCACACTTGGGTATTGTGTAGGCAGGGAAATCACATTTTGCAATCACTAAGATAGGCTGGTGAGAAATGAAGCAGAGAAGCTGCAGGAATTATTGAAAAACAACAAGGCTTGTTTACTAACCAAAGAGTACATTTAGTTTAGTGAAAGCTCAGTGCCTTCAATCTAGTGCATTGATTTACTTTTTCCAACATGGAAGAACCATTTTCTCTATCACTTGTACCATGGGCAAACTGCAGAGACCACCATGCAGATAAATCAACAATTTTACCACACTCATGCTGGATTGAATCTGTCTAATGAGAGTCAGTTAACAAGGATGCACTTTTTCCAGTTGTTCCTTTGTTTATATTGCATACCTCCCTGTGTTATCACCTGGGTCAATAGGCCTGGGAAATTGGAATTTGAATTCCTTTACCTAACCCCCTATATCAGGGATATGCAATTAGCGGACCTCCAGCTGTTGCAAAACTACAAGTCCCATCTGGCTCTGGCCTCTGGCTCTGGGTTTCATGCTTGTGGCTGTCAGTGTCTTGCTATGCCCCATGGGATTTGTAGTTCTGCAACAGCTGGAGGTCCGCTAATTGCATATCCCTGCCCTATATCAACAAGGAACAACTTTTTATGCCTCTGTGTAATGACACAAACTGCATTGCTGGTATGAGTGTACTGATTTGCAGTAAAACTGTATTCTAAAACAGTTTTTTCTTAGTTGTGGTTTATTTTTTGCTGTCTGTGTCCTGTAGGGGACCTTTCCCTTCACTTCTTGCCCCAGGGACACAATAGAAGTTGAGAAGAATTTTGTAAAAAGTAAGTTGAATTAATTTCTTAAACAGCTAATGTTTCAGAGGGGGGGGGGGGATTTCCTCTAGCCACCTAGATTGTGTAGATAGGTAGAATCTATTTGTGTTCTATCTATGTGTCCGGCCTGTTAGTTGAACGAAAAAAATAAAAATAAACTGTCTTTGGTCAGCTTTAGTAACAGCAGCATAATTGGGCAGAAGAATAATGATATCTATTTCAAATTATTTTTATTAGAATTTTCAGGTAAATACAAAGTACAAACAGTAGGTGGTGGAGTTACATCTCTTGCATAGTTAGGCTTGTGAGAAACATGAACATAACCAAAGGTAATGCAAATGCAAAAGCCTATGTTGGGGGGGGGATAAAAGTAGCATGTCCACCCTGAGAGGAAAACAAAAACAAAGAAAGAGCAAAGTAGAGTAGAGTATGGGAGGGGAGGGGGGGGGGAGAAAAAGGTAGAGTGGGTGGGGGGAGTAGAAGAATGAAAGTAGGGGCAGGGAAAGAGGTAAGCACCAGTCAGGCTACCTGGTATGCATAACTATATAGTCATATCTCAAGGGAATAGGTGTAGGTTTACAGGTGTATTATACAGATGTATTATTTAAACATTCATATCTTAAACGTAATCAACATTTGACAGAACATCTCACATCAGAAAGACATATTGATCAGGAGGTATACATTCTGGAGACAGTAAAGTTAGTGATTGCTAATAGTTTCTCCATTTCACACTGGTGGTTGAGTGCTGAAATGGAGTCTATGACAGAAGGAGTTTGGTCTGTGTTCCATAATCTAGTGATAGTGACTTTTGCAGCTAGGAATAGTTGTATAAGTAAAGTTCTAGCACTGGGGGGAAAGTCATGAATTCCTAGGTGCAGCAAAGCAAGTGCAGGTTTGGGATCAATCGGGGTTCCTGTTACATTGGACGATATACGGAAAATGTTATTCCGATAGGATCTAAGTGATTTACAGTGCCATAAGATGTGATAAAGAGAACCAGTTTCTCCACAGTTCCTCCAAAATAATGACATCTAAACCATTGTCTAATGGGCCTAGTGATGAATCCAGTCTTGCTCTCACCTAAGGTTCTCTGCACAATGCTAATAAATATAAACTTAACCAAATGCAGGAGCATTATGACAAATTGCATATTAACGTGAGAGAAGATTTAGTCATCCCTATCTACAGTGCAAAAATATTCCAGGTATTTCAGTCAAAGTAAGCAAGCAGATCAGCTCGAGAGCAGACAGATTTTCTTCAGATGGAGAGCTCCACATTGACAGCCTGTATGTTTCTTTTAAGACTGTTTTCTTTGGTCAAGTTTTATGTTAGCTGAAACCAATAAAGTTTTATTTTTTATCAATAACCCAGCAAATTTACTTCTAATAAAAGCAGATTCACACTATACTATGCTGCAACATGTTTTATTGTGTTTTGCAATGTGCTGTGTTTCCACTGCCCAGTTCGAATGGGTCCCAACACAGGAGAACTCCTGCTCTATATTTTGTCCTCATGCAGAGCACAGCAATTCACAATGAGGAACATTTGTTCAATTAAGCTTTGACAATAAAACCTGGAAGCTAATTGGTTAAAATTCACACCTGCACCAGATTTTGCACTCTCAAGTTAGTAAATCAACCCCTATGTATCAGGGACGTGCTGGCCATAGTGCAGCCAAAGCTCCTAGGCAGAGGCAGATACGCCTGCACAGAGGTGATCCTGCAGGTGCCCGGCAATATTAGCACGTACAAGCGAACACATATGTGCATGTGCACAAACATACGTGCCTGTCAGCCATTAATGCTGGTGCCAAATGGCCTATATAAGGGAAGCAGCTGCACTAGTGCATTGCTGTCTGATCTGAAGCTTTACCTGTGTACCTGTTCCTGTGATCTGTGCTCGATTCCTGTGTTTAACCCAACTTATCCTGACCACGTTTGCTCTCCACCTTTCATGACCTTGACTTGCCTTAAAGACTTTGCTATATCTTCCATCTGTCTTATATCCTGTTGCCAACCTCTGCCAGCATCTTGACCATTCTCTGCCTGCTGTTTATGCTTATATCTAATCCTCCATTGCTAACCTGCCTTGTCTGACCCTGCATCCAGTTATCTGTCTGTCCTGCTCTGCATAGTGCCTGGTGATGCTGGTCCTACATCTGCTGTGTGCCTGCATCCGCTGTTCCTGTTGCCATCCGCTGCTTCAGCCTTCCAGCCCAGCTCAGGTGACGCACCTGCAGCACACTTCTACAACCAACGGAAGATCTTGCAGGCACTCTTACCTCACCACGCTCTCGCAAACACTGTCACAACACCATTGGCCCTTGAGCTGGAGCTGTACGAGAGGTCTCCCTCTACACGTCAGGCTCTGCCACAGGGAATGTAACATTATGTAACAGCTTTTATATATATTTGCTACTTGTGCCTGTGATCCAAGGCAGGAATCTTAGACAGATTTGCACAGGTCTAATGCAGATGAGAAAAATGTTTACTCAAAACAGAAGTGATGTTAAGTCACAGTTTTTGATCCTTCTTGCCATTTGTCCAACACACCTATTCATTCATCCTGTTACTTTTTGCTGATCTCTGCTTGCTGGTCTCTCTTCCATCTGCAATGCTATAGGTCACCCCCACGTGTCTATATGGTGAAGAGAAACCAACAGAAGTGCAGTAGTAAAAAATCAGCCAATAGACAGAGGCATAGAGGTTTTTAGTAAGCTGCCCCAACCAGTCTTTTACAGGTCCCCCCACTTTTTTTCTGCCATAAATATAGGTTGAATGAAGTATTTATTGTTAACTAATGGTGACTCTGAGCAGCATAGTTACTGTTTACTGCCAGTAAATAATTCGTGGAGCATCTCTGTAATGTTGCATCCAATAGTAGAGATCAGATTTTTGAGTTTTCCTGTTCTGTTATCAGCTGACCTTTAAAGCTGAACTCTGGGCAAAAAGTTATCATCTAAATATATTCCTCAGTAGTCACAAAGTATATAAATCCTCTTTGTGTGCATCA
Organism: Lithobates clamitans; assembly: GCA_037952925.1. Taxonomy (NCBI): domain Eukaryota; kingdom Metazoa; phylum Chordata; class Amphibia; order Anura; family Ranidae; genus Lithobates; species Lithobates clamitans. The sequence continues at coordinate 155,637 of JBBGZY010000006.1, read as the reverse complement.
AATACTGTTAAAAACCAGATACTCCCTTATCAAAGTAGCAGTGACATCATCAGCGCTTTACATAGTCTGTGCAGAGGGCAGGACTTGTGGAGAGGCCTAGCAGGCCCCACTCATTACTGGTTGCCTGCAGAAGACTACAGAAGGGGGTGGAGACAAGACTAGTCATCCTGCACAAGGAGAGAAAGCAGTGGTGACTGGTCTTTATTATAGGATGCTCGTGCACAGAGGCACAGAGGAAGGAATGCACAAAGTACGCCAATATTCAAAGAAGAATACAGATGACTATTGTATTTAAACAATATTTGCTACAATATATAACTATCCAGCTTGTCAAAGACCTTGATTGAGGTTCTCCCTGGACTACAGGTAAAAACAAGTTTCTGAAGCCTCTAGGGATCAGCGGCAGCATTTTAAGATTTACATAGTGGTCAAACTTCCTAAAACTATCATCTCTGGGTGTCAGGGGTAGAGGAGGGCAGATCAGTGTCTACATTTCATCTTCTGTTGAGGGAAATGTTCACTTGTTTCCCCAGTGTACGTACATGGTAAATTGTCACTGCATTTATTGTGGAGAATTGCCTAGGCAAAGTTCCCTGCACAGTTCCCTGCACAGTTTTGCACAAGAAATTTAAAGTGGACGTAAACCCATCCATAAAACAGTTTAATTTCCGGTACATGCTGGAAATGTAACACTCCCATTGGTTGTGTTTTTAACCAAACTTTCAAACCATCCAATAATTGGTGTCATAACTGATCACATGTGCAGCATCATGGCAGTTGTAGATTAAACAGAGGCAAAGATGGGCACTTCCTTGGCTGAAAATGATAGGGGGTTTTACATACACTTTAATGTAAAAAACACAATCTAATGCCCAGTTATTTGGTAAAATATAAAAAATGGTGTCATACCGAGTAAATAGATACCAAACAAATCACGCTTTAAAATTGCGCACACACAACAGCAAAAAACTATGGAAATTAAATTATAGACAACACTTTAAAAGCCTTTACAGGTTACCACTTTAGGTTAACACAAGACGTCTTGCGCTAGAATTATTGCTTTCGCTCTGATGTGATATGATACCTCATATGTCTGGTGCAATTGGTGTTTACTTACAACATGGGATCAACGCGTGAGTTCACCTTTGTGTTCAAGCAAGGGGGAAATGGGGGCTCTTTAAATTATTATAATTTTTTTAATTTTACAATTTTTTTTATTTTTACATGGTACACATCCCTTGTGATAGCAATGGGCAGTGACAGGTCCTCTTTACTGAGTGATCTTGGGTCTATTAGGCCCCAGATGTCTTCTTTGTCTTTAAAAGCTTTGGATCAAATCAAGATCGGTTTGTTTGTAATAGTTTGTTTACAACCAGTGAAAAATGAAAGTGACTAAATACTCATTGCTTCCAGACCATTGCTTCTTAGACCATAGGGATGATTGGGCCATTCCAGTCCCCAATCAGCTCTATGGTCAGCCCCCAGTGGGACAGGAGGTGCAGAAGGTGACGGGAAGGGGGGGACCCTTCGGCCTCTTGTAAAAGCAATTCAGCAGTTATTTAGCCTCTAGGATTGCTTTTACAAAAAAGAGCTCCACCAGTTCTACCAGGCTACAGGCATCATCCCAGTATAAGCACTCAAAGTCAAGTGGTTAAAAATATATATATTTCTTACCAGATGCTTCTGAGGGGAAAGTCTAATGTAGATTGTGAACATTTCTGCACAATCTCACAATGTCTCTGTCCCCACTCAGACTGGGAACTCATTGAAATATCCCTCATGAACCACTTCCCGCCGGCTGCATGCATATATGTGGCTTCTCAGCGGGTGAGCCCAATGCTGTGAGGTTACATATATGCATTTATAGGTGACCAGCATTGGAGTGACATTCAAAATGGATGGGAATCAACATATACAAGCCATTGCTTATGCTCGAGTGTGAACACATCGAGTGTGTTCTGGGTAAAAGAGCCCTTAAACTTACATTTATTGGTCGATTAGAAGCAAGCACAGCACAACAAAAATGAACAAAGTTAACAATACAAATGGGAGGAGAGCACATTAATGTGTCTTGTCAAAGGCTTCTTCTCTAAGCAAGGAATTATCTTTGCTGCATTAAGCAGATAGACCTCATTGACAAACCACAGCCTTTACACAGAAGTATGCATTTTATGAATGGGCATGCTACAATGTAAAGGAATAGTTCAGAATGCAGATAGCACTACAAATGAAGCAAGCACAGTGCAATAAAAATAATTAAAAAGGAACAACAAAAAAAGGGAGGAGATCATTGTCACACGACCTGCCCAAATCGTGTGACTGACTTTTCACCTAATGGTGGAGTTCTCTTTGCTGGATTAAGTGGATAGAGCTCCCTTCCATACTACAGGCTCTACATGGGAGTCTGCATTTTATGAATGGGCAGTCAATTACAGGTCACAATGTGAAGTTTTATAAGGCATAGCTGTAATAGCTATAAATAGGCCTCTTAACCATAATTTAATTTTACCAGCCCAAGTTTTTCCATTTTTAGTTAAAAAAACAAACTATTGAATCTAGCCTTCACAATATCTGTACTATTTTTTCTTTACTAATATTAGTTCCAGGATCATCTGGCTGGCTCCCAACATTACAACCACAAATTAATTTAGAAATTTGCCAATACAATATATCACTGGAACACAAGTTAGTTGTGTGCTTCCTTGGTGTTTTTCAATGTTCAGTATTGCACAGTTTTATCTGTCAACAGTACCCAACAGTAAATTGTGTTTGCTATAAATATAATAAGTAAAGCATATTTAAACTTGTTCTATATTAAGACTAATTGCACTTGTATTGTTTATAGGCTAGAATCAATAACAAGCTTCTGGCTATCTTTATTTTCCGTATCAACTAATATTGATTTGCAAGACTGAGTGAGTGGAAACCTAAACACACAATGTCATGAAGGGGAGAAATGATTTAATTTTGTATACAAAATAATAGGTTTGTTGCTCTAACATACTACACTTTTCATAAGATGAATCATGCAATCTAAAAGAGCGTTCTTTTTATGGTACGATAACAAAATATATGTTTGCTGTGCCCTATCACCTACATGTCATGTTTAATTTTCACCAATGTTTATCCTACATTTGCTGAACATTTTTCATTTACAATATGTAACTTCCATTAGGAAATGTGAACTTCTTTTAAGCTGTGAGCAACTTGTGACCTTTATTTTATTCAAAGGCTTCCATATCTGTCTTCGGCTTTAAATATATTTGATTAAATAACAATTGAAAAGAAAGGTTTGGCTTGCAGTTTCAATGTTTTCTTTAAATATACCTTTGTTTATCCTGTCAAATTACATATCTCACAGCATGCTGAAAAGAAGAATAAAGATTAACACGATAATTAATTACAGCTGTAAGCTAATGCAGGTTATTGAATGGAAGCATAGGCCTCCTCTACCCCAGCGCAATCTGAATTTCCAGATCATTTACAATAGGCATATGATAAATGCTTACATAGACAAATTAGGTATGGTTAGGAGTGTTATTAGTTAGGAGTGGACAGGAAGTCCCCATTCCATAGACACTGATAGGCAGCACTGATAGGCACTGATGAGGCGGCACACTGATCAGGAGGCACTAATGAGGCCGCACTGATGGGTACTGATAGGTGACACTGATGGGCACTGATTGGCAGCACTGATGGGCACTGATTAACTGAAGGGCACTGATAGGTGGCACTGGTGGGCACTGATTAACAGTACTGATGGGCACTGATAGATGGCACTGGTGGGAACAGATTTGCAGCACTGGAGGACACTAATTAGCAGCACTGGTTAGCACTTAGGGGACCAATGTCCCTCTAACAGAAGCCGGTTGCTGGCTTTATTCTTTTCTTCATGACGACAGCGTAAAGAAAAAAAAATCCGGTAACTGGCTTCTGTTTACTTCTGTGATCAGCTGTCATTGGCTGACAGCTGATCACTTGTTAAAGGGCCTACTGTGATTGCCTAACGGACTCAGCGATCACAGCGCACGCCACAGACGTCAAGTGGTTAAGTGTAGAGTTAGGCTTTAACAGAAACCATGCACTACACATACAAATCACAACTATTTTGCAAAATATGCCCTATTAGTTCTAAGTCTTCATTGTGTTTGAACATTTAAGAAGCCAAGGCTATTGACTGCACCATGGAACTAATCACAGTAAAATGCTTTTAACAGATTTGACAGGTAAAGTTATTGGCCTTAATTTAATAGTTACTTTTCTTTGGGGAAATGTCTATTAGTTATGAACACTACATGTTTTATGGTCAGTATGTAAAAATATATATATTTTTTATAACCTTGTAAATATTTTGTATTCTTAATTTAAGCCAGGAGATTGAACTTTAGGCTTCTTTTAACATCCTGTATTTTTTTACCTCCTGCCGAAACTTGCCAGTTGTTTTCAGGGGTTTATGGGGTTGATTTGCTAAAGGCAAATTAACTGTTCACTTTTCAAGGGAATTTTCCATTGAACTTAGTGGATGAGGTGACCCTCTATTGACTTTGTTCATTCAATCATGTCCAAGAAAAATTTTATTTTATTGTTTTTTTTATTTTTATGTGATTGGATATTCTTTGCAAAGTGAAATTACACATTCATTAAGCTCTGAAGAAAATGTCCTTGCAAAGTGTAACTTCCTTTGCAATATAGCCTATTTGCCTATAACAAATAAACACCATATCTCAAGCTACAATTACACACAGAATAAGTTATAACATAACTAAGTTCCATTTCTCCCCCTCCCTCTGAATGCCTCTGTCTGAAGTGTCACTGAGAAACAATTTGACTGAAAGGGATAGTTACTGCTGTGCTCTCATTTAGAAAACCAACAGTGCTCTGGGAATCTTTTGTGTTATTTTTTAATTGTTTCTCTGTGGAAAAATAAAACAATTTAGGGAGTGTGGACCACTAGGAAGTTTTCTCTATATGTGGTGGCTGTGTCCTGTAGCTAGAAAAGTTTAGTTACAAGTGTTTCAAATGATCCCTGATCTTTTGGACTGCTTGATTCCCTTCTTGACCAAACATGATCTGCTTATCCTTACAAATCCAACTTTAGATTTCTCCTCCACGATCTGGCATTAGCTAAGCAAATCATTCCAAAAGCCTGGAAATCACCCACTCTCTCCCTAATCAAAACTAAAAATGGAATTAACTCAGTCATGCTCCATGAGAGAATTGATGTCAGACAGCATTATTAAATTCCATATGGCAACCTTGAAACTCTCCCTTCTTGTTTTAACCAGAGTCTTCTAGAACTGTAATCAGGGATAAAGGGGGTGTACCTTCTTCTCCCCTCTTTCCCCCAAACCCCCCATCCCCCCTTTTTTCTCTCCCTTCCTCTTTTCATCCACCCTACTTTTTCTTCTCCCCCTTATCCATTCCATGGAAGTTGCCCCTGTGTCCCTGTCACCATAAGTTGTAAATGGTGATTTCTCCTATATATTTTCTCTAACCCTTATTTTACTTCCCTACCCAAATAACAGTCTGATCAATGTTCATTGTTGATCTTAAAAATATGTATGTTCCTCTTAACCTCTGATTCATTTTCACTTACTATTATTACTTTGTAAAAATTTGTAAAAATACAGTATATTGTGGTGGTTTAAAGTTTATTCAAAGCCACAATTTTTTTTGTTAGTTTTGGAAAGAGTAGAGATAGGTTAAAGAGTAACTCCACTTTTGTTGAGAAAAAAAAATCTGAAATCTGACGTCTATCTTAGTGCAGACTTCTGGGAAAATCAGTAAGCCAATCACACAAGCAGGAAATTACATATCTGGGGGGGCATTCTGCACGCATTCTGTGTAAAGAACACCTCCAGGTAGCCATATTGCATTGCATTTTACAGAAAATTACAGAGCTGCAGATTGAAAAGGAAAGATCATTTTTAATACCATTCAATTACAATATGACTTGTGTCGCAATTGTATATTCTATATTATTTTTTTTTTATTTGCTATTTTTTTCCCCACAAAGGTAGAGTTATCCATTAAATTACTGTCAGTTTATATTTTGCTGTCTGTATCCTCTTTGGGAGATTTATCTGCACTTCCCGTTCCACCATGCAACAGGAAATGAGTGGACATGCTGACAGTTTCAGTTATAACTGGAACAAAAGCCCCAAATCTAAGATTCCCTCCCCCCTCCGCCTTTTTCTCTAATGACAACTGTAAAATGCTGGATTTCCCATCACTGTCTAAAGGGCCGTACACACGATCAGACTTTTTGACAACAAACATGCAAATGAGCTGTTTTGGAGCAACATCCGATCGTGTGTACGCTCCATCGGACAAACTTTTTCAGTTTCTGCATCTGCATGCTTGGATAAGGGTCTGGTATGGACTTTGGGGGGGACCCTCATGCCGTTTTTTTGGTGTAGGGGGTTCCTCTTAATATCCATACCAGACCTAAGGGCCTGGTATGCCCCTGGAGGGGAACCCATGCCTTTTTTTATTTGAAATTTGGCGTGGAGTTCCCCCTCAAGATACATACCAAACACAGTGCCTGGCATTGGCGGGGATCCAAGTCGGATCCCCGTACCAGTGTCAACCCGGCTCGCAAGGTGTCAATCTCGCCAATAAAAGTGGCGAGATTGACACAATATCAGACAACAATACACAAGTTGACCAAAGGGTGGTGGTAAAGAGCTGAAAAACCACGTGATATGGTGAAAGTTGGCTGGAAAAGTCCTGTCGTCTGTATGCAAGACAAACTTTTGGGCAACGCCCTTTGTACAAAATTCCAAGGGAAAGTTTGTACAAAGTCCTATCGTGTGTATGGGGCTTAAGTGTCATCTGCCACCAGGATAAGTATAATACAATACATCAAACTAACAGGGAAGCAGATAAAAATAAAGACTTAAAGGGATTTAACCCTTCCCCCACCATATTCAAAACAAACAAAAATGTTTTGCCTATATGTTCATTTTAACTATGAACACAAGTTGGCTGAAAGTATCCAACAAGTCCATGAAATAAAATAAAGTGTGTATAAGCTGGCTTTAGATGTTGTTCAAGAAATGGTTGCTTTTAAGCTGTTGGGTAAGGATGAGCTGAACACCCCCAGGTTCGGCTTGCACCACAACATACGAACAGGCAAAAATTTTGGCAGAACACACAAACACTGTTAAAGTCTATGGGACACGAACATGAAAAATCAAAAGTGCTCATTTTAAAGGCTTATATGCAAGTTATTGTCATAAAAAGTGTTTGGGGACCTGGGTCCTGCCCCAGGGGACATGTATCATTGCAAAAAAAAGTTTCAAAAATGTCCGTTTTATCGGGAGCAGTGTTTTTTTAATGCTTAAAGTGAAACAATAAAAATTAAATATTCCTTTAAATATCGTGGCTGGGGGGGGGGCTTGTCTATAGTATGCCTGTAAAGTGGCACAGTTTTCCCACGCTTAGAACAGTACTGTAGCAAAGTGACATTTCTAAAGGAAAAAAGTAATTTAAAACTGATCACGGCTGTAAAGAATTGTTGGGTCTCGGCAATAAAGAAAAAAAACTTATTGAAAAAAATGGCATGTGGTCCCCCCCAGTCCATTACTAGGCCCTTTGGGTCTGATATGAATATTAAGGGGACCCCAAACCCAAAAATTGTGTGGGGGTCCCCCCAAAATCCATACCAGGCCCTTCAGGTCTGGTATGTAAATTAAGGGGAACCCTGTGCCAAATTAAACAAAAATGGTGTAGGGGTCCCCCCCAAAATCCCTACCAGACCTAAAATCTGGTATGGATTTTAAGGGGAAACCTGCACCAAAATTAAAAAATAAATTGCATAGGGGTCCCCCCAAAATCCATACCAGACCCTTATCCGAGCATGCAACCTGGCAGGCCGCAGGAAAAGAGAGGGGGGACAAGAGAGCGGCCCTCGCCTCCTCCTAAACCGTAACAGGCCACATGCCATATAACATGGGGAGGGTGCTTTGGGGGCTGGTGGATGTTAGAGATCTTGCCTCTTCCACCTTCCATTTGAGAATGCCCCACAGATGCTTAATAGGGTTTAGGTCTGGAGACATGCTTGGCCAGTCCATCACCTTTACCCTCTGCTTCTTTAGCAAGGCAGTGGTCATCTTGTAGGTGTGTTTGGGGTCGTTATCATGTTGGAATACTGCCCTGTGACCCAGTCTCCGAAAGGGAGGGGATCATGCTCTTGGGACACAGTACATGTTGGCATTCATGGTTCCCCCAATGAACTGTAGCTCCCCAGTGCCCCAGACCATGACACTCCCACCACCATGCTTGACTGTAGGTGAGAAACACTTGTACTCCTCACCTGGTTGCCTCCACACACGCTTGACACCATCTGAACCAAATAAGTTTATCTTAGTCTCATCAGACAACAGGATATGGTTCCAGTAATCCTTGTCCTTAGTCTGCTTGTTTTCAGCAAACTGTTTGCGGGCTTTTCTTGTGCATCCCACCCACCCCTTTACCTCTGCAGAAAGACAACCTCTGTATATGATGCTGAGCACGTGCACTCAACTTCTTTGGTTGACCATGGCGAGGCCTGCTCTGAGTAGAGCCTGTCCTGTTAAACCGCTGTATGGTCTTGGCCACCATGCTGCAGCTCTGTTATAGGGTCTTGGCAATCTTCTTATAGCCTAGGCCATTTTTATGTAGAGCAACAATTCTTTTTTTCAGATCCTCAGTGAGTTCTTTACCATGAGGTGCCATGTTGAACTTCCAGTGACAAGCATGAGAGAGTGATAACACCAAATTTAACACACCTGCTCCCCATTCACACCTGAGACCTTGTAACACTAATGAGTCACATGACACCGGGGAGGAAAAATGGCCAATTGGGCCCAATTTGGACATTTTTACTTAGGGGTGTACTCACTTTTGTTGCCAGAGGTTTGAACGGTGTGCAGAGTTATTTTGAGGGGACAGTAAATTTACACTTGTATACAAGCTGTACACTCACTACTTTATATTGTAGAAAAGTGTCATTTCTTCAGTGTTGTCACATGAAATGATATAACAAAATATTTACAAAAATGTAAGGGGTGTACTCACTTTTGTGAGATACTGTATATGGACAACAATGGCAACTATATAGACTATACATATGGAATCTTGCTCTAAATGAGAGATGGGGGGGCATGTTGATAACTGCTTTATTCTAACTGCCAGCCACCACTAGAGGGACTAGATGGAAAGATGGAAAGCTTGGACACACCCCCATAAAACAATGGGACCCCTCAGGTATAACCAAGATTTTATTTCAGACTGTCCTTGTTATACCTCATAGATCAAAGTGGGGGAAAACTCCTCATACTATCCAATGGAACAAAAAAGGGTCTGGCTGTGGCCTATTATCTAATTAGTTTAAGGTAAGAGTCTTGTAATCACAAACTTCAAAACCTTATTATAACTTTTTTCAGTTATAAGTGAAGGATCAGGAAATAAGAGTAATGGGCTCAGCTGTTGTTCTATGTATGGATTCCAATTTCTGATTCTCTATGCCTATCAGAAACAGTAGCACCATAAAAGGACCCAAATAACTTCCCAATATTCTACCAGAAAACCAACATTCTTGGTGAAGAGCAGCTCATTTTCACAGATGATTTTATAGTAGTGCACTGCATGGGAAGGGAATTATGAGATATCATTCTATTTCAGATTTTTTAAATGTTAAGATACACACATTTTATCCTAAATGGCTAAGTGTCACAAATACACCTCTGTGATAACTTGGGATGTGGACACATTGCCCAGTGTTACTGTAATGTTCAATGAGGAGCTTCGGTTCTAATGACACCTGCTGTAAATGCACACCATATAAACTTTTGGCCCTCCTTAACATTTTATTGCTAAGGTCCTTTGCATATTCTGAATTGACTTATGGGCACATTTGGTAGAAGCCATGCATTTTAAACTAACCTTCACCTGGCTGAATCATGAAAAAATGTTTATGACAACAAGCAAAAGAAAAAAAATATTCTCTACAAACCTACACACTCTTTTGGCTGTATCATGACATATATACAGTGTATATACATACACTCACTGGTCACTTTATTAGGTACACCTTGCTAGTACCGGTTTGGACCCCCTTTTGCCTTCAGAACTGCCTTAATTTTTAGTGGCATAGATTTAACAAGATGTTGGAAGCATTCCTCAAAGTTTTTGGTCCATATTGACATGATGGCATCACACAGTTGCTGCAGATTTGTGGGCTGCACATCCATGATGCAAATCACCCATACCACCACATCCCAAAGGAGCTCTTTTGGATTGAGATCTGGTGACTGTGGAGGCCATTGGAGTACAGTGAACCCATTTTCATGTTCAAGAAACCAGTGGTGAGATGATTTGAGCTTTGTGATATGGTGCATTATCCTGCTGGATGTAGACATCAGAAGATGTGTACACTGTAGTCATAAAGGAATGGACATGGTCAGCAACAATGCTTAGGTAGGCCATGGTTTAAATGATGCTCAATTAGTACTAAGAGGCCCAAAATGTGCCAAGAAAATATCCCCAACACCATAACACCACAACCACCAGCCTGAACCATTGATACAAGGTAGGATAGATCCAAGCTTTCATGTTGTTTATGCCAAATTCTGGACAGAAAAGGTCCTCAGGTGGGATTTTTTTAAGGCAAAGATACAGATAATGAGTTTAAAAGTTATAATGGTATTTTATTAACATATAAATGACATTGGACCAAAAATGTATAAACATCATAAAAACACAGCGGTTGAGTTTTACAGTATGAAAGACAACAACAGGGATAACCATTTGTCAACTGTCTAGAAGGTATAAGACAGGACAAGTCAAAACGCGTTTTTGAAATTATAATCATATTCTTCTTCGGGGTAGATGGTTATATTAGAAAACTTTTTCTACAAATGCAGAGAATCACAATTAGATAAAAAGTCATAAATATGTATATACATGAAAAAGGCCAGATAGTCAAACTGACATATGCAGTAAGAATATGGTGTATGTTTTTCTATACCGACCCTGTAGTAATAAAACAACTTGAACAAAACTGCATAGTTAAAAACAGATGAGATGGATCAGCTGCTGTGTGCCTGGCATTGATTCAACCAGTGGTGTCACCAAGACCCCGGTCAGATCCGCCACTAGGGGTCCACAAAAGGAAGAAAGAGGCAACCCATGTATGACCATAAATCAGGCAGAACAATCCTAAATCTATGATGTGAAGATGTTCTTTTTGTAGATTGAAAAAGGCTTTAAAAGAGAAGTATGTTTTTTTTTTATTTGTTAATCATACTTACCTGGGTGGATGCAGCATCAGACCAATGCTGCATCTGTCCTCCAGCATCTCTGCACTGAGAACCGAGCCATCGAACAACACCGATGGCTCGGTTCTCACTCCTCCCCGAGCGGAGAGCTGCTTACTGTCAGTCAGCATCTCTCCTGCTCTGATCTTCCATGCTCATAGAAGCAATGAGCTGTGGAGGGGTGGGAAACAGCCTTCTCAGCGTTTTAGCGGCTCGCTGAGATGCTGAGACTGCTATCAGTGAAGGCAGCTGGCGGATCCAGACTTCAGAAATCGGGATGATGCGCTGCCTCGACTGATAGCAGTGACTAGGGACTAGCTTTGAGTTCAAGTCGAACACATGTTCGACTCGAACATCGGCTATTCGACAGTTCGCCGAACAGCGAACAATTTGGGGTGTTCGCGGCAAATTTAAAAGCCGCAGAACACCCTTTAAAAGTCTATGGGGAAATCAAAAGTGCTAACTTTAAAGACTTATATGCAAGTTATTGTCATAAAAAGTGTTTGGGGACCTGGGCCTTGCCCCAGGGGACATGGATCAATGCAAAAAAAAGTTTTAAAAACGGCAGTTTTTTCGGGAGCAGTGATTTTAATAATGCTTAAAGTGAAACAATAAAAGTGTAATATTCCTTTAAATTTCGTACCTGGGGGTGTCTATAGCATGCCTGTAAAGGGGCGCATGTTTCCCGTGTTTAGAACAGTCTGACAGCAAAATGACATTTCAAAGGAAAAAAGTCATTTAAAACTACTCACTGCTATTAATGAATTGGCGGTCCCACAATACACATAAAAGTTTATTGATAAAAACGGCATGGGAATTCCCCACAGGGGAACCCCGAACCAAAATTATAAAAATAAAATGACGTGGGGGGTCCCCCTAAATTCCATACCTGTACGGCCTGTTCAGGTCTGGTATGGATATTAAGGAGAACCCCGGCCAAAATTAAAAAGAAAAATGGTGTGGGGTCCCCCTGAAAATCTATACCAGACCCTTCAGTTCTGGTATGGATTTTAAGGGGAACCCCGCGTCAAAATGTTAAAAAAATGGCGTGGGGTCCCCCCAAAAATCCATACCAGACCCTTATCCAAGCGCGCAACCTGTCAGGCCGCAGGAAAAGAGGGGGGGACGAGAGAGCGCCTGCCCTCCTAAACCGTACCAGGCCACATGCCCTCAACATTGGGAGGGTGCTTTGGGGTAGCCCCCAAAAACATCTTGTCCCCATGTTGATGGGGACAAGGGCCTCATCCCCACAACCCTTGCCCGGTGGTTGTGGGGGTCTGCGGGCGGGGGGCTCATCGGAATCTGGAAGCCCCCTTTAACAAGGGGACCCCCAGATCCCGGCCCCCCCCTATGTGAAATGGTAAGGGGGTACAAAAGTACCCCTACCATTTCACAAAAAAACTGTCAAAAATGTTAAAAATGACAAGAGACAGTTTTTGACAATTCCTTTATTTAAATGCTTCTTCTTTCTTCTGTCTTCTATCTTCTATCTTCCTTTGGTTTCTTCCTCCATCTTCTTCTTCTTCTGGTTCTTCTGGTTCTTCCTCCGGTGTTCTCGTCTGGCATCTTCTTTCCTTCTTCTCCATGGGCTGCTCCGCATCCATGATGGCATGGAGGGAGGCTCCCGCTGTGTGATGCTTCTCCTCTTCTGACGGTTCTTAAATAACGGGGGGTGGGGCCACCCAGTGACCCCGCCCACCTCTGACGCACGGTGACTTGACGGAGACTTCCCTGTGGCATTCCCCGTGATGTCAGAGGGGGCTGAGTCACCCGTTACATACCCCTGCCCCTTCTGACATCACGGGGAATGCCACAGGGAAGTCCCCGTCAAGTCCCCATGTGTCAGAGGGGGGCGGGGTCACCGGGTGGCCCCCCGTTATTTAAGAACCGTCAGAAGAGGAGAAGCATCACACAGCGGGAGCCTCCCTCCATGCCATCATGGATGCAGAGCGGCCCGAGGAGAAGAAGGGAAGAAGATACCGCGGAGGATGATGCAGGATGAGAAGAACCAGAAGAAGAACAAGATGGAGGAAGAAACCGAAGGAAGATAGAAGAAAGAAGATAGAAGATAGAAGAAAGAAGATAGAAGAAAGAAGAAGCATTTAAATAAAGGAATTGTCAAAAACTGTCTTTTGCCATTTTTAACATTTTTGACAGTTTTGTTGTGAAATGGTAGGGGTACAAAAGTACCCCCTTGCCATTTCACACAGGGGGGAGGGCCGGGATCTGGGGGTCCCCTTGTTAAAGGGGGCTTCTAGATTCCGATAAGCCCCCCGCCCGCAGACCCCCACAACCACCAGGCAAGGGTTGTGGGGATGAGTTCCTTGTCCAACATGGGGACAAGGTGTTTTGGGGGGCTACCCCAAAGCACCCTCTCAATGTTGAGGGCATGTGGCCTGGTACGGTTCAGGAGGGGGGGTGCTCTCTTGTCCCCCCTCTTTTCCTGCAGCCTGCCAGGTTGCGTGCTCGGATAAGGGTCTGGTATGGATTTTTGGGGGGACCCCACGCCATTTAAAAAAAAAAATTTGGCGCAGGGTTCCCCTTAACATCCATACCAGACCTGAAGGGTCTGGTATAGATTTTGAGGGGGACCCTATGCCATTCTTTTTTTAAATTTTGGTTCGGGGTTCCCCTGTGGGGAATTCCCATGCCGTTTTTATCAATGAACTTTTATGTGTATTGTCGGACCGGCAATTCATTAATAGCCGCCAGTAGTTTTAAATGACTTTTTTTCCCTTGAAATGTCATTTTGCTGTCAGACTGTTCTAAACACGGGAAATATGCACCCCTTTACAGGTATACTATAAACAACCCCCAGGTACGAAATTTAAAGGAATATTACACTTTTATTGTTTCACTTTAAGCATTATTAAAATCACTGCTCCCGAAAAAAGTGCAGTTTTTAAAACTTTTTCAGGTCCCCAAACACTTTTTATGACAATAACTTGCATATAAGCCTTTAAAATTAGCACTTTTGATTATTCATGTTCATGTCCCATAGACTTTAACGGTGTTCACGTGTTCGAACAAATTTTTTGCCTGTTTGCAAGTTCTGGTGCGAACTGAACAGGGGGGTGTTCGGCTCATACCTAGCAGTGATATCAACAGAGAGTGGAGTTCAGACTGCTCTCCGCTGAAAATGAGTCATGGGAGTGCAAAACGAATTGCACTCCTGTGACCCAGAGGAGAAACCCAGCCTAAAAAGCTTAGGCTGGACTTCTCTTTTAAATATAAAGCCAGGACATCAAGAAATGGCTGCAGAGCATAGTGTGCAGAGCCTTTACACCCAAAGTGGTATTTGGTGTATAGGTGCCTGCGAAAATACCTACAATAGATTGAGACACTTTCAAACAGTAGGGTAAGGGAGAGAAAATATCAATCCCAAAGATCTTATGTGGCAAAATCCATGCATACGGCTGTCCTGATGGTAAGCAATTCACTGGTTTATGCCAAATTCTGACCCTACCATCTAAATGTTGCAGCTGAAATCGAGACTCATCAAACCAGGCAATGTTTTTCCAATCTTCTATTGTCCAATTTTGGTGAGCCTGTGCAAATTGTAGCCTCAATTTCCTGTTCTTAGCTGACAGGAGTGGCACTCTGTGTGGTCTTCTGCTGCTGTAGCCCATTTGCTTTAAGGTTCTCTAAACCCTAGAGATGGTTGTGTGTAAAAATCCCAGCAAATTAGCAGTTTTTGAAATACTCGGACCAGCCTGTCTGGCACCAACAACCATGCCACGTTCAAAGTCACTTAAATCCCCTTTCTTCCCTGTTCTGATGCTCAGTTTGAACTTCAGCAAGTCGTCTTCACCACATCCAGATGCCTAAATGCCTTGAGTTGCTGACGTGTGATTGACTGATTAGCAATTTGTGTTAGCAAGTAATTGAACAGGTGTACCTAATAAAGTGGCCAGTGAGTAGAGCGCTGGATGTTGTGCAGCACTTTACAGTGTGATTCCTGCCCAAGCATCGACTCTATCACAAAAAAATGAGTAGGTGTTAATATATAACAGAGTTAATAAAATGTTGCTATTTATACAACATTGTTGCAAATTGGAAAAATATAAAATATACAATCATTATATATTATGCATCACAGAATCAATTCTATTTTCATTAAAAATGAATTGCATATCTACATAATAAATGACAGGGCTTTTTTTTTAATTCTTAGAATCTAGTTAGCGTTGCAGAAAGGAAATCACAAAGCAGTTTCCTTGGAGAGCTTACAATTTATTAATTTGATAAGATAAAGCACAGGGAAGTAGTAGCTTGACAAAGGTCAAATCCATTCCCTTTCCACTGTGCTAGCACAGCTGAATCCTTTCATCTTCTCTGTTATATTTTATTTACAGCACTTTGACCTAATGTCTATGTGTGGGGAAGTGGATATGCTTAAAAGTTTTCTGATAAAGTAATACGGTGGTGTCGAGACCACCACAGTTCTTTTCACTGGCTTTCTGAATACCTTATACATGGACTATTTTTTGTACATACTTACTCTTTGCAGAATTTCAGAGTATTATGAGCTGCCACTTTAAATCAATTGTCCAGTTGATAAATGATTAAATGCTGTAAAATTTATGTTTACATCTGACGTGTTTATATGCGACATGTTAACAAGTCAATAAGTCATTTTCTCTCTATTCTCTCCTTCAAGATTTACTCCCACAAGAAATACTTGAACCTAAATGTATCAAGAAAGGCTTTGAGCCTTAATGACTATATTGTGAATAAAGTAACTGTAAATAATATTCAACTCAAGCAGCCAGCCTTAGCAGTATATTATTCCATCTGTACAGATCCTTCCAGCAATATTTAAAATCTGTAGCAACCTGCTTAGCATGGGTTTATTAAACTATAGATATTTAATAATTACTAAATAGTGAAAGCACAAATGCACAGAGATTGTCAGTATGTATTCTTTTCTCTTTGTTTATAAATAATGTTGTTGGCATTAGGCCAATTAATATTTTCAATTGCCTAGATCTTGAACAAGTCAAAATTAAATTTTTATTAATAAAAGTTTTATAAATCTGTATTAGTTATGATTGTACTTCAGGTACAATAAAAAGGACTCATACTGTGGAAGGTGTGTCCCAAAAAGGCAAGCAAAGAATCAGTTACTGTGTTGCCTGTGATCTCCCTGAATCTGATATTTTCCTCATTACTGACTTACAATGCCTTGTTGTGCATTGTGTCTCTGTTTTGGGAAGGCCATCTTAGTAGATGGTAGATCCTAAAGTCAATACTGTCCCCTAAAAACTGGTGATCTAATGGCTGGTAGGGTATTGATCAAGAAGCAGCAAAAGAATTGTATAAATCATATATCCACAGAATAAATGAATATACTTGCAATGCAACTTTCTCTCCAGCAAGAAAAACAGTTATGCCGCGTACACACGACCAGACTTTACGGCATACTTTGCCCGGCAGACTTTTTGACGGACTTTCCGACTGACTTTCTGAATGAATGGACTTGCCTACACACGATCAACCAAAGTCCGACAGATTTGTACATGATGACGTACGACCGGACTAAAACAAGGAAGTTCATAGCCAGTAGCCAATAGCTGCCCTAGCGTCATTTTTTGTCCGTCGGACTAGCATACAGACGAGCGGACTTTTCGACCGGACTCGAGTCCGTCGGATAGATTTGAAACATGTTTCAAATCTAAGTCCCTCAAACTTTTGAGAAAACAAAGTCCGCTGGAGCCCACACACGATCGAATTGTCCAACGAAATCCGGTACGCCGGACCAAGTATGCCGTAAAGTCCGATCGTGTGTACGCGGCATTAGAAGCACAATAGTGACATCCAGTATCACTTCAGATCTTGCAAGACTAGCAGTTACATGATCTCACACTGCAGGTACACAACTATGTGGTTCTAGGTATATAAGTGCATTAGTCAAGGCTGCTGTTAGGAATCATGGGGCCCCATACAGCCTACCTGTCCCCCCGGGCCGAAAGTGACTGATGCCATAAATTTATCAGTCCCTTTCTCTACAGCCTTTAGCTGCACAGATAAAGTAATAGAAAACACTCTGACGCTTCCTGCTCATTCACAAACTGAAACATAGTAAACACAGTTTACTATGCTTCACTGATGAATGGACACATGAGTGATTGGTACTGAACACTCACTGTGCTCATTCAGGAAAGAAAGGGGCCAGTAAATTACATCCCCCTGTGTGCCTGCAGCAGCTGTTGTTGGGAGAGGAGGGAAGCCACAGGGAGGTCCCGGACATAAGCTAGAAGGGGCGCATGTGCTAGAACCAATCCCCTTGTAATGCAGCTGGGGGAGGGAGAGGAGGAGAAACGGGCAGAGCTGCAGTGGAAAACAGAAGAGGATCGGTGTCTGCAATAAAGCAGTACAGCCGGCCCTCCTGCTCAGCAGGTGCCTGAGCCCCCTATTTGAACCGACATGGCTCAGGCCCAGTAAAGGAAGGCCGGCTGTACTGCCTTGTCAGTGGCCCTGGCATTAGTAGAGGAGGTGCTCTGCTATTTTTCAAGAGAACTCTAAGCGAAGGGTATATTTTTCAGGGAACTGTTTAGGCACAATAACATTTCTAAATGTTCCCAAAATCTTTTTTAGTTCAAGTCCACTTTAAGCAAAAATAAGGCATGCTTAAAATCAATACAATAAATTAAATTTGTTAATTGAGAACCTCAATCAGAAAAAAACCCACTTCCAGTGAACATCTATAATGTAAAGATTATGTGATTAAAGCAGTAGTAAACCGCTGTGGTAAAGCCTGCAACCTGCAAAGTAAAGCCATAATTTACTAGTATGCATCGGATACTAGCACATTATGTCAAACTTACCTTAGAACCAGTGGTGTCACTAGGGGGTGGCTACTGGGGCTATAGCCCTGAATCTGGGGCCCATAGCCCAGAGTCTCTTACCAGGTGCAGCGGTGCTGTGGCTGTGTGTAAGTAGAAGAGATGTATCGCTACCAGCTAATTGCTGATGGGGGGCTTCCGCCTTTAATCCACACCCCTCCTCTCTCATTGGCTCCAGAGAAGCTGAATTTTTGGAGCTAATTCTAAGTCCTGAATAAGAGAGGAGCTGGAGGAAGGATGGGAAATGTCAGCGCTGACAACTAGTGCATATTGGATACTGAGCTGTCACAGGGCTGAGCGAGGAGGAGAGTGCCACTGAGTGCCTGGAGCCTGGACATCATCACTGCTTAGATAAGACACCCCTCGGGTCCATAGACAAGGGAGGAGTGGGTTAGATAACAGGACAGATGGCAGACTGCATTGTTCTCATGTCAGTCACAATTGTTCTACCTTCCACACTGGGACTTTTCAGGTACTACATATACTGGGACTTTTCAGGTACTACATAGATGCATTTTCACAAAATCATTCTTTTTAATATATGTGTATGTTGAATATATCTCTAGCACCTAAAAAGTCCCAGTATATTTCTAACATATTCATGAATTTGAGAAATAACAGCAAAGGATGTGGTGCCACAATACAGCCCAATTCCAGGGAATGAAAATAAAGTCCAATCTTGCAGTGTGTGTGTGTGTGGGGGGGAGGGAAGGTAGGGGGAGCCTCTTTCACCTATCTGTTTTCATGCATCCAGCCAGCAGCACTGCTCTCCTTCTCCACTAAAACCTCAGCCTTGTCACATATCATAAAGGAACATTAACCCTGTATGGTATTATGAGGGGGCTGGAGTGTGCTCTGCACATGCACCGCTACCGCTCGTGCAAGCCGGTGACTCCGGGGACATCACTGGCTGCATTAACAGTAAGTATCTCCTAAACGATACACCCTTAGGAGATATTTACAGTACCTATAAGTAAGCATTATTATAGGCTTACCTACAGGTAAAAATTATGCATGGGAGTTTACTTCCACTTGAAACATTAACTTTAGAATGCATTGCTCTAAAAAATATTAAATGCATTTGCAGAAACTGTGCACATTTTTTATGGTACAGTATGCAACAGGATCCAAGAAAGGGTTTTCTATTTACGTTTAGTTCACAAAGATTTTATATTTTTTAATTTCTTATAGTAAAATGATATTTTCAAAGATGTCTTTTAGCTTACAAAACCTAACTCATGATGGAGAGTTAAGCTAGCCACTGATGGTTCAAAATTTGGCCAGTTCAGCAGGGAATAGGCGAATTTTGATCCAAGTGTGGCCATGCTTATTCAACATAAGTTGATCGTTAGATTGGCTTCTGTTGAATAGGATTGTTGGAAACATTTACTTGCACTGATCAGTGTATTCTGACAGCAGGAAATCCCTCTGTCAGAGTCAAATGTCCCAGGGGGAGGTTTCTTCTCTCCACCTTGATTATGTGAATAAAGGAATCTGTTTTTTTTTTAAATTAAGCCCACTGGCTCATCAAAAAAAAAAAAAGATAAAAAGAAAAGTCATCACTTGTCATAATTTTCTCTATCAAGTTGTAAATCTAAACCTTAAAGCGGAGTTCCACCCAAAAGTGGTACTTCTGCTCATTTGCCCCCCCCCTCTGGTGCCACATTTGGCACCTTTCGGGGGGGGGGGGGCAGCGGATACCTGTCTTTGACAGGTATCCCGTCTCCACTACCAGGAGGAGCCAGGGCAACGGCCATTCATGTCACCGCTCAGCTCCCTCCTCCTCTCTCCTCCTTCACTGCTGCCAGGCCAGTAAGAGAGAGGAGCTGTGCCTCGCGCATATGCAGTAGGGTTCCAGGCGTGAAATGTAATGCTACACTGACCGGTTCCCTTACCTGCAATGGCAGTGGCAGCACCCGACAGCTGATGGAAACAAAATTACTGGACTCCAGGACAGGTAAGTGACCTAATCTTAAAGCCCAGCAGCTGCAGTATGTGTAGCTGCTGGCTTTTCATTTTTGCAGAGGTGGGCGGTCCTCCGCTTTAAGGACCTCATGGAAGTTGGCCTACCTCCTCCTTGAGCTGAGATGTTACAAAGTCTTTAGTTTCCTTTCATGTCTTCTTAAAACAAAATGATACATGCAGTTTGTTTTAGTAGAGAAACAAATTGTTACCCCAGCTCCACAGATAATATAAAAGTAGACATGTATGGTCCGTTTCCAATTAAAATTCGGACAAATGTTCATTATTCGGAAATTCAAATGTATCCGAATTAGAATAGTACCAAATTTAAATGAATCCGAAATAACGAACTTCGAATCTGGACAGTTTTCGAATTCGAATAGTTTTCAAATTTGAAAACTTTTCAAATTCCAATAGCTTTTCCAATTTCCAAATAGAATAAAATAGAATAGAAAATAAAGGAATAGGTTAGAAAAAAAATGTTTCTATTCTATTCCTTTATTTTCTATTCTATTTCATTCTTTTTGCAAATACTTTTTTCATTCTAATTGGAAAACTATTTGAATTCGAAAACATTTCGAATTCGAAAACTTTTCGCATTCGAAAACTATTCGAAATTGATTCGAAAACGTTTTGAATTTGAAAACTATTCAAAATTGATTTGAATCCTGAAAACGAATTAAACGAATGAAACTAATTTAACTAAACAAATTTATGTAAATAACGAATCAAAGTGAAATGAAACACATTTTTTCATTCTGCATATGTCTATATAAAAGTCCACAAACTGTTTTCCGGTGCTCTAGCCAGGACGTTTAGGCCCCAGAGATACGTTGCTTAAATCAGGAAGGCTGGCAACTCAGATGCTCTTGAATAAAACTACTTTATTAGTTACATAGTTACAAAGTACTTTTATTCAAGAGCACCCGAGTTGCCAACCTTCCTGATTTAAAGATTGTTTGTCTGTTATTAACACCATGCTTAGGCAGGAAAGTGGCCTTACAACCAGAAATGTCTGTTTTAATAAGTATAAAAAATAAAAATCAGGTAAACTCAAAGAGATAAGGCAACACCAATGACAGTGAAAATACAGATTTTTATAAATGCCCTTTAATTGCTAATATAGTTTAGGAAATCACTTGTCAGCAGGGGGTGGAACTACCACAAGAGCATGTGTGGTTTGCTTTAAGGGCCTAATGCATAAAAGACCTAATCTCCTCATCTCTTCCACAAAAATCAGCTATAATACCTTACTGTCTGCATTTCCTGTCTTCAAAACTTGTACAAAGTCTCTACAGTATATAATATGAAAGCAGCACCACTAGTGTTGACAGTGCTACTGGGGCTGCTTGCCTAAGCACATTGCACCCACAATGCTAAGTGTGAAGGGGAGAGAAATTTGCTATGAAGTTGTCAGGGCTGGGCTCAGCCCTTCCTTCTCTGAGCTGGCTCAGCTGTTGGCTAATTGCCAGCTCCCATCTCTCTCCACAGCTGTTGCTGATTCTGCTCATCAGTCCTGTCTACTTAAAGTCGTTCAGCTCACGTGATCTCTGCCTTCGCCTTTGTCAACATCACAGAGACTTTCTCCTGCGTTCCTGTTGAAGACTTGCTCGGCTGACGTTGCTTCAGGCTCCTGATCCTGCTTGCTGTACTACTGCATTTATCTCTGGCTCTCTGACATTAGCTTGGTTGACTACCCGATCCGGTTACTGAACTCTGGCTTGTTTTGACTACGCTTACTCTGTTTACCTTATTATTATTATTATTAAACAAGTGTGATTTAACTTTACTTCTGTCTCAGTCTGATTCATGGTTCCTGATAGAAGTGAATTTTGCTTTGCCCTTGTTTATAGACCAGGTTTGCTTTTTTATGCTCATATATTTATCTCAAAAAAACTAAGGGATATGGGTAGGGAGTCACACAACACATCTATTTCTTAAACTTCCTTTTTGTTTCTAGCTCATTTAACCACTTCAGCTCCAAAAGGTTTACCCCCTTCATGACCAGGCCATTTTTTACGATACAGCACTGCGTTACTTTATCTGCCAATTTGCGCGGTCGTGCAACGCGTACCCAAATAAAATGTATGTCCTTTCTTTTGGTGGTATTTGATCACCTCTGCGGTTTTTATTTTTTGCGCTATACACAAAAAGAGAGACAATTATTTATCCACACTCAGCCCCCTTCTGGAAACATCCACTTCAGGGATTGGGTGGAACCCAATAAATATTCAAGAACTTTGAATCTTCTTCCAGAGGCAGGGGAAAGCAATCCAACTCCCATGTGCACAATATCAGGAACCCCAGTCAAATGATAATTATACATCTTCTTTCTCAAATCCAGTCCTCTTTTGGCCTCTTTACAGATGTAGAGAGGGCAAATATCTCATCAACCACCATCAGGTTCACCATTGGCTCGCCATTGTCAGGTAATGGCCTAGCATTTGAAATGGTAAACCATTATCCATTACCGTTCTTCCCATTTGAGAATTTTGGAATGCCCTGGAGCCCATTTTAGGGGTATTTGCATTTGGATGTTCTTGCCATCAAGTGCTTTAATGCAGTGGGGAAAAGTGTTTGTTCTCCTCAATCTTCCAGCTACATTTCTTAGTTGGCATTGCCATCGCTATATCTTTTAGCTGGCTCCCCATAGCATCACATCTATCATGTAAAACACTGTGCATAATGCTTTTGCTCAATAAGAAACAAAAGTGAGCGAAGGATAAGGATTCCCCAAAAACCTGCAAAAAAATATTAACTTGATTCTTCATTTACCAACTCCATCATTTTGTATGCATGTTACAGACCTAGGCACTGCTATTTGCATTACAAACATGTAAACTTGTAAATAATAGAACAATATTTTGTGTTTGAAAATGTCAACTACACAGTAGCTTGAACAGTACAAACACACATAAAACCTGTTCATCTGCCTTTCCCAATTTTATCCTGAAATCTGTGATGTGTCCTTATGTGTCCTTTCACAAACAGGAATAAATGTATACAATACATAGGAATGACTAAGGCTGCTTTCATACTGGGGCGGGTGTTGATGGTAAAACGCTGCTAGTTTTAGCAGCGCTTTACCGTTGTTTTAGCGGCGCTATTCAGCCGCAAGCAGGGCGCTTTTAACCCCTGCTAGCAGCTGAATAAAGGGTTAAATGTGCCTGTGTGGCGCTGCTGTCAAATCACTTTGCAGGCGCTTCAGCAGCAGTGCCCATTCATTTCAATGGCCAAGGACGGTGTAGGAGCGGTGTATACACCGTCTTTCAAAGATGCTGCTTGCGGGACTTTTTTTTAACCACATGCCGACCGGGCCATAGCCGAAAGACGGCTGCAGCGTGGTCGGCTTATTCTGCAAGGGCATCCATGGATGTCCTCCCAGAATCTTGCTCCCCCTGGGGCACGCACCTGGGAATATCCAGGACCGCCGGGACTTCAAAGCGCACCACGGATCACGGTAAATGGACGTTGACAGCGGTCGTTTACCACGTGATCGCTCTGTCAAATGACGAAGCGATCACTTGCAAACAAACCGGCGTCACGCCCGGTTCCTTTCTCCCCTCTCTGTACAGATTGTACAGAGAGGGGAGAGATCAAGTGCTGCAGCGCTGTGGGCTGGATGTGTAGTGCTGTTCTGTGCACATTCCAGCACTCAGCCAGCCAACCATCCATGATCAGTCATCCTCAGCATTACTCATCCATCCTCAGCATTACTCATCCATTACTCATCCATCCTCAGCATTACTCATCCATCCTCAGCATTACTCATCCATTATTCATTCATCCTCAGCATTGCTCATCCATCCTCAGCATTACTCATCCATTACTCATCAATCCTCAGCATTACTCATCCATTACTCATCCATCCTCAGCAATACTTATCCATCCATCCTCAGCAATACTCATCCATCACTCCATCCTCAGCAATACTCATCCATCCATCCTCGGCAATACTCATCAATCCATCCTCGGCAATACTCATCCATCCATCCTCTGCAATACTCATCCATCCATGCTCAGCCATCCATACTCATCCATGCTCAGCAATACTCATCCATACTCATACATACTCTGCAATAGTCATCCATCCATACTCAGCAATACTCATCCATCCATCCATGCTCAGCCATCCATACTCATCCATGCTCAGCAATACTCATCTATCCATCCATACTCAGCAATACGCATCCATCCAGCCATACTCAGCAATACACATCTATCCATCCATACTCAGCAATACTCATCCATCCATCCTCAGCAATACCCAGCCATCCCATTCACACTCAGCCATACCCACCCAGCCATACTCAGCCATCCCATCCATACTCAGCCATACCCAGCCATCCACATTTTTGGCTCAACCATGCTTAGCCATCCCCATCCACGGCTCATCCATGCCACTACAGTGCTTCAAAGTATAATAGGTAGTCAAATTAGATTTGACATTTATGCCCCTAGAATGCCTGATGGTGCTCTCTGCATGTTGGGCCTCTCTACATGTATGTGGCCAAGCTGTGTAAAAGTCTGACACATGTGGTATCACCATACATGCTATGTGTTAGAAATATTGTATAAAAGGACAATTTTGTGTAAAAAAAGTGTTTTCATTTTCTTTCCACATTTTCCAAAAACTTGTAGAAAAAAATAACATGTTCAGAAGAATCAATATGCTTCATAGATTATACTTTGGGGTGTTTTCTTTCCATAATGGGATTCATTTTTTGGGATCATTGTCCTGGTGCTCCAGGGCTTTCAAAAGTGCAAGAGGTAGTCAAGAAATTATATGTGTAATTTATGCTCTAAGAACGCCTGACGGTGTTCCCTGCATGTTGGGCCTCTGTATGTGGCCACGGTGTGTAAAAGTCTCACACATGTGGTATCGCCATATTCAGGAGGAGTAGTAGAATGTGTTTCGGGGTGTAATTTGTGGTATGCATATGCTGTGTGAGAGAAATAACCTGCTAATATAACAATTTTGTGAAAAAAAAGGAAAAAAAAATCTTGATTTTGCAAAGAATTGTGGGAAAAAATTACAACTTCAAAAAACTCACCATGCCTCTTTCTCAATACCTTTGAATGTCTACTTTCCAAACATGGGTCATTTGGGGGGTATTTATACTGTCCTGGCTTGTTAGGGTGTCAAGAAATGATCTAGGCCGTCAATTCATCAGGTGTGATCAATTTTCAGTGATTGGCACCATAGCTTGTAGACTCTATAACTTTCACAAAGACCAAATAATATACACCTATTTGGATTATTTTTACCAAAGATATGTAGCAGTACAAAATTTTGCCAAAATTTATGAAGAAAAATTACTAATTTGCAAAATTTTATAACAGAAACAGAGAAAAATGTATTTTTTTACAGAATTTTCTGTCTTTTTTCATTTATAGCGCAAAAAATAAAAAACCCAGCGGTGATTAAATACCACCAAAAGAAAGCTCTATTTGTGCGAAAAAAAACGAACAAAAATTTCATATGGGTACAGTGTTGCATGACTGAGTAATTGTCATTCAAAGTGTGAGAGCACCGAAAGCTGAAAATTGGTCTGGTTAGGAAGGGGGTTTAAGTGCCCAGTGGGTAAGTGGTTAACGTCCTGCCAGCACAGTGCCCTGGCTTTCTGGCTTTCACACTGGGATTGCAGGGGAGATGCCTGAAAAATGCCTCAGTGTGAAAGGGGTCTTACTGCAAAGTTACCAGCAGTTTTTATTCTAAGGACACCGGACCCCCCCATCTTGGTGGTGGATTGCATCAAGCAGGGCCTAGGATCTCCAGCAAGGTATGAAATTGTGAGACTTTCATGGGAGTACTGTATAGCCCAAAAACTTCTGAAGGTACATGCATAACTCCTGGTACAGGGTGCGAAAGTGACCCTTTGACACAATCATCTCCTTCTTTTTTCGCCTTCTTCCTCTTCCGCTGAGCCATTTGGCCCTTAATCATCTGGGCTAAGCTGAGCATCAGAGTAGACATATCTATGATCCGGAGAAGTCTGGCTAGGTTCTCTAGACTGATGAGTCAAAATTTGAAATATTTGGCTGTAGCAGTAAGCAGTTGGTTTGCTGAAGGAATGGAGAGCGGTACAATAATGAGCATCTACAGGCAACAGTGAAGTATTGTGGAGGTTCTTTGCAAGTTTGGGACTGCATTTCTGCAAATGGAGTTGGAGATTTGGTCAGGATCAACAGTATTCCCCAATGCTGAAAAATATAGGCCATACTTATCAATCATGCCATACTATCAGGGGGGGTCCAAATGTAATGTGATTGGTCCAAATGTATTCTGCAGCAGGACAACAACCCCAAACATACAGCCAATGCCATTAAGTAATATCTTCAGCGTAAAGAAGAATAAGGAGTCCTGGATGTGTTAGCTTGGCCCCCACAGAACCCTGATCTCAAAATCATTGAGTCTGTCTGGGATTACATGAAGAAACATAAAGCAACTTCAAATGTTAGTGGTCAGTTGTCCAAGATGTTTGGAACAACCTATCTGCCAAATTCCTTCAAAAACTGTGTGCAAGTGTACCTAGAATAATTGATTCTGTTTAGAAGGCAAAGGGTGGTCACCCCAAACATTGATTTGATTTTAATTCCTCTTCTGTTCATTTACTTTCCATTTTGTTAACTGATAAAAGATGAGTTATTAACACCTCTGTTTCTGAAATCATTCTTAATTTACAGCATTTTTTCACAACTGCATAAAACTTTTGCACTGTAGTACATATAACATATAAAGTTGCCCCATGCCATTTTGTAATTTAGTGTTATTAACAATGACCTATTCATTTTAATCTGCATTAGGTGCATGCAAAATTTTAGGTATTCTTTGAAACAGGAATTACATTTTTAGTGAGATACTCCTTAAAGTGGTTACTACTTCTAAAGGGATGAAGACACTGCAACTTTCTTCATTATAGAATAAGTCCATCCTAACACTAAAATCACTACATCTACAGGCATCCACAATATAAGCCTAACCTATCTAGCCATATAAAGAAGAAATCAGTATACATACCTTTTTTGAAGCCGATCCGGTCTCCAATGGTAGAAGTTTTGCAGAGGACACAGCCAACAATGACTATGAAATGAATGGGGAGTGACGTCATCCATAGACTTACTATGGGACTTTTGTTCTTGCCTGTGTCCTCTGCACCCGCCTCCACAGCAAAGCTGCAGCTTGACAGCTCAGCGTGGGATCGGGTTCGAAACGGCTCAAAAAAAATACTGATTTCTTCTTTACAGGTTTTACAACAAAATCTGTTGTTGTAAATTCTGATCGTGTGTACACAATTCCGACGCACAAAGTTCCACGCATGCTCGGAATCAAGCAGAAGAGCCGCACTGGCTATTGAACTTCATTTTTCTCGGCTCGTCGTACGTGTTGTACGTCACTGCATTCTTGACGTTTGGAATTTCCAACAAGATTTGTGTGACCGTGTGTATGCAAGACAAGTTTGAGCTAACATCCGACAGAAAAAATCCATGGATTTTGTTGTCGGAATGTCCGATCGTGTGTACGCGGCATTAGGGTGCACTTATCCTTTTAAACACTAATGCCCTGTACACACAATAGGATTTTCCAACAAAATCCATGTTTTTTTTCCGACGGATGTTAGCTCAAACTTGTCTTGAATACACACGGTCACACAAAGTTGGTCTGAAATTCCAAACACCAACACGGTGACTTACAACACGTACGACGAGCCGAGAAAAATAAAGTTCAATAGCCAGTGCGGCTCTTCTGCTTGATTCCGAGCATGCGTGGAATTTTGTGTGTCAGAATTGTGTACACACGATCGGAATTTATGACAACGGATTTTGTTGTCAGAAAATTTGAGAACCAGTTCTCAAATTTTGTGTGACGGAGATTCCGATGTAGCCTACACACAGTCGGAATTTCCGACAACAAGTTCCCATAGAACAATTTCCATCGGAAAATCCTATCGTGTGTACGGGGCATGGAATTCCACCAGCTGATCATAATGCCTGCAGACTCTTCAATTCAGGAATCGGTCTTGTAAGGATATAGTGAAACAAGCAGGTTTTCTTCAGAACTGGAAAAGGTAGGGCTACAAAGTTTATTCATATCCTTTTAATGTACATAGAACACCCAGAGGGTTTTGTTTTTTTCTCAACAAAGTTGGAGTTAAGCTATACATAGATGGATCAAAATTTGGCTGGTTCAGCAGGGACCAACTGAACTTTAATCCATGTGTGGCCATGCCTGTTCAAAAGAAGTCAATTGTTGGATCAACTTCTGTAGATCAGGAATGTTGGAAAATTTTCCCTTGACCAATTGGCTGCAGTCAGTATACAATGTCCTGGTCTCAGAATACAATGTCCCAGCAAGGAGGATTCCTCCATCCACCCAGCTTGTGTGGATGGAGAAATCAGTTCATTTTTTTCAGTTTATTCAGTGGGCAAAAACAATCCATCTATCGCCAGATTTACACTTTAAATTAGATGTAAACACTAACTGAATTACATTTACTTAGCAAATTCGCTGTGTATCATATACAACTATACCATTTTTTAAAATAAAATACTGTTTTCACCTTTATCACCCTTGTTTGCTTACCAGCTCTGCTGATCTCCTGCAGCCTTGTTAAACCAGAAAGACGTTATGGTACTGCGCGCTGCTAGGCAAATTATATACATTTTCTAATATTACATAATATTAATAATATAAATAAAAAATATCAGTACCGCGCTTCACCTTAAAAACCAAACGCACTGTGTGTATATATATATATATATATATATATATATATATATATATATATATATATATATATCATGTTCAAAAATATATAGGTGCAGATCCTGCCACTGTATTGCTTAACACCCTATAGCCGTTCTCTATGAGTGTATATATCACATATTAAATTAAATGTTCACTAAGCTCAATAAGGCGTGTCCATAAGTGTTGCCTTATACTTATAGGTCATACATTGTGATACATGTTTATGATCAGTGCTCTTCAGGTGACAATTCATTGTATGTGTATCACTTATGCTGCCTTCTTTGCTCAATCCCTCTACCGGGTGTGTTTTTACCCGGGATAATGGATCATATGTAGAAATATGATCAAATAGTGCTTTTGCCTTGTAAATATGAATACAAGAATGCCAATAGTGCTTTATCTTTTAAAACACAACCTTTTTTTCTAAAATCTCCAAATATTACACTCACATTTAAAAGGTGCTTCCAGTGCATCAGACTGTAAATCGCATGTTACATCAGCTTTGTACACCAGTATGAAATTTGAGATGTTGAATAACCACAAATCACTGCTCCTCAGCATCCACTCAGAGCGTTGTAACGCTCAAAGCCCTCACATCATTGCACTGAGTTGGCTTTTTGACAACACAGCTACAACAGTGGAACATGCCTGCACAACATGTGTTGATACAGTTGCTTGTAGTTTTAACGGGGTGTGTGATAGGGTGACAATTAGGATACAAATGTCACTCCATAACAGGCAATGCTTTTAGGGGTTGTAATTATATGCATTAAGGTGAAAAACCTTCTGTGATGCAGCCGCCGCCCAGATCCCCCCTTTACTTACCTGAACCCGGTCTTTCCAGCGATGGGGACGAGTGCACCAGCTCCAGCCGGTGTCTCAGGTCCTGACTGGACAGATTGATAGCAGCGCAGCCATTGGCTGCTGTCAATCAAATCCAACGATGCAGGACCCGGGGCTGAGCCCTGCTGTCTGTGTCAATGGACTCAGCAGCAGGACATGGGAGTGTGTCCGCACGAGTGACCCGAGGGAGAGCGGCTTTCCAACGGGGCACTCGAGAAGAGGAGGAGCCAGGAGCTCCACTGAGAGATCCCAGAAGAGGAGGATCAGGGCCACTCTGTGCAAAACCATCTGCACAAAGGAGGTAAGTATGACATGTTTGCTTTTTTTTTTTTTTTTTAAAGGAACCTTTACATATCCTTTAAACAACAACTTTCATGCCTAATCTCAAGGAATTATTATAAATAAAAATGCATACTTTTGAAGTGACATTAACATACTAAAGGAGATTGGTTTTAACTAGACTACTTTAACTAGATTAAACATATACAGTAGAACTTCACTAATAACAATGCTAGGCTGTAACAGATAATTACTTAGTATCAGAGTGTAAAGGACACACCAAAAATTATAAATCAATGTATTTTAACAGTTTTATGCAAACTTTATATAAAATCATTAAAACAATAATTATCAATCTTTTCATCAACAATCAGGGGTTTCAATTACAGTTTTCTGGTGTTAGTTTCCTTAAGAACCTCCTAAGCCTAATTCAGACAAGCATTTATGCCAGTGTAATATTACTGGAACATGCAGCAAATTAAGACCAACTCTGATCTGGCATACAGATGTATGCCTGTACTCAGAGTGGACCATGCCTGTGCTGGGAAGCTGTCCTATATGTGACAGCTTCCCGTACAGTACTGTATCCCGTGCCCCATTTAGCTGTTGGCCAGAAAATGAGCCCAGCCAGCCCCAGCCAAAAGCTAAATATAAGCAAAAGGGCTGATGATTCAGCTTATGTCATTTCCTAAAAATGAGCAATGGCCATATTTGGGAAATGGCTTGTACATTCATAGAGAATGGGTGAGTAAAGAAAAGGCCCACTCCATTCTTTCATAGATTGTGTTACATTCATAGAAGCTATAGCACAGCTTCTGTGAATGGAGGAAGTAGGAGGAAAGGATGGGCTTTAGTAGGCACTCTTGATAAGTGCCTGTCACAAGTCTGTCAGCTCTATTAACCTATGCTGCACCAAGAGATTACAGGGGCCAGGATTGATGGAGGAAGATTTCAATGAATTCAGAAGACAGCAGTGCAGGAGACACATCAGATCAATAGTAAATAGTGACCCTTGCACTGTTGTTTTTTTTTGTTTGGGTTTTTTTACTAACCTTCGGCTTTAAGGCAGTTGTTGCAAGGAGATTACTCTGCTGAAGTCCTGCACACAATGATAGGGAAAGAAAATGCTGGCAGTAGATTTGCACCCTCACAGTGGAAGCATACAGGTAAGGACT
This sequence comes from Lithobates clamitans, assembly GCA_037952925.1. NCBI lineage: Eukaryota > Metazoa > Chordata > Amphibia > Anura > Ranidae > Lithobates > Lithobates clamitans. The sequence goes on along the minus strand of JBBGZY010000006.1, from coordinate 124,484 downwards.
GGTGGACCCAAATGGAAAACTCACCGCATCTGACCCTGACAGGCCCTTTTCTGTCCTGGGCCCTGTTATAGACTGCAGAAAGTATACAGTGGTATCCTTTCTCCACCCCCAGCCTGCTGACTAGACAGTGAAAGAGCAGCAAAACACTAATGAAATCATCTGTCTGCTTACTTTGCTTACCTTCAATCAACATGTTTCTTGTTAGCACATCTCCACGCAACATACCTGAATAGCTGGCAGATCTGTCCAACCCTTTCCAGTTTACCTGTGCTGATATAAAGGTGATTTCAATTCAAATTTAGGTACTTACACTAAATTTCATTCAATTCATTAACGTGATTAATTAACAGCAACACAGTTCAGTACAGTCTGTGATAATTTTTTATTTGCACTAAGGCTAGGCTAAATATTCGGCGCCAATTGCTGCATGTTGGCTGCCATTGTCCTCTTGGTCCATTGGGTGGTGCATAATGTGCTCCCTGGGCTGCCCTGTTCTCACACCGCCCTGCGGGTAGGCTCCACCTGCCCATGGCCGATGGATGACATATCTGGCCTTGTGTGCAGGGAGGAGCTCCTACATGTCCCTGCCATGTCTCCGACATGGAGGGGATCTTTCTTCGCCAGTGACGTGTCGGCGCATGACATCATCCCGCCCCTAGGGGCGGCGCTACGCCACGCGCCCCACATCAGAGAACCGCCCTGTATCTGGCTTCAGCTGCATTTCATGCAGCGATTGCCCCTGGATATTCAGAACCACCCCGTTTGAGGATTGGCTCTCTCAGCAGGTTACCTCCTACTTATAGTGCTCACACACAGCTGGCATGTCTCGGCTCGAGCATGGCCGCTGTGATGTGTGCACCCTCACCAATGCAGTAAAAGGTAATTTACTCTACAACACAGGCAATTCCTGGCAATTTGTGCCTTTGCTCTGCTACCACAGTACACTGTTTGTGTCAGTGCACCAACTTTAAAATATTTACTAACCCTATTTTGATTTTTTTCTGGCTTTTAGACACTATTACTTTTCTGCTGGTGCAGCCACCAGAGCATTTCTTGTGGATGTGAACCTACAGCTTATCCAGGGATACACGCCTGTTCACCTATGTTTCCACGCAGACTCTCTCAGCCAACATGTACTTTTCATATTGTTTTTATTATTAGTTTTCCTTTTTGTCCACCCAGTGAACCTTCTATGTAAGTACCGTAAAGCCAAGCACTATACAGCTTACTATGTAAAATTATCTGTTGAGTTCATGTTCATGCATTGCAGTGTGACTACTCTAACTATATCTATATTTCGGATAAAGATAAAGTCACCCAAATGTAAATCTCCATCTGATGAAGGAAAATATATACCAATAATTTCCGAAACATGTTGGGTTACATGCTATAAACCTTTGCGGACTGACTTCAGCTTGACTCTGGTAGTACCTGGATTATTTGCCTTGGGTTGGACATATATATGTATAATTTGGTTCATTGGTATACTTTGTATATTTTACCATTACTGTCTATGGCTATGTTTACAAATTTTATCATATTGTATACTTAATAAAAGTGTTTTATCTACCTTTCTTCTCCTATTTCTGCCTCGAAAGTCCAAGGGGGCTGCCCCTATTCCATTTTCTGCATAATTTCTTTTTCTATGTTTAGGATGTTGGCAGTTTCACACGTTCAATTCCCATAAATATATTTTCTTTTCTATATTGCTTATGAATTGTTTGGAACCTTGAGGTTTGTGCCGCCATTTAAGTGATTGTAAGGGTTTTTTTTTTTTAAATAACAAACATATCATACTTACCTCCATTGTGCAGCTCGTTTTGCACAGAGTGGCCCCAAACCTTATCTTCTGGGGTCCCCCCGGGGGCTCTCGCGGCTCCTCCCCACATCAGAAAACCCCCTAGGAGAAGCGCTTTCCTGAGGGGGTTACCTTGTGGGTGTGCTCCTGAGTCCAGCATTCAGGGCCATAGCTGTGGAATGTATGGCTCGGCCCCACCCCCGGAACCCACATCATTGGGTTTGATTGACAGCAGCGGGAGCCAATGGCTGCGCTGCTATCAATCTATCCAATCAAGAGAACCCCAGGCAGAGAGACAGCACGTCCCCGCCGGGTCACGTTCCAGGGCTCGGGTAAGTAAAACATGGGGGCTGGGGGGCCGGTCACTGCCAGGTGTTTTTTCACCTTAATGCATAGGATGCATTAAGGTGAAAAAACACGAAGGTTTACAACCCCTTTAAGGACAGCTTGGAACTTATATGATTTTACCATTTACTATGTAGCAACCACCAGCAATACATTTTAAATGTTAAATTAGCCTTTCCAGCAAATAGTGAATTATGTAACACTCAAAACTGTAGAGTGAGCTATTTAGATGTTACAGACAGTAATGTAAGAATTTTAGATGGATGTTACTTCAAGAATAATGCATAAATTGCTTGCCTTCCCTCATGTCCTAAATTGAAATCAGTAATGGTCTAGCCTTGCATGACATAGTTAGCTTTACAACATTTTACCTCACTTCACCCCACAAACATGTGTATGCCTTCTAGCGCCACAAAGGGAACATAAAGTAGATTAAGACATAATATAGATATAAGTTCACACACACGCTAAAGGTTGGTATTTTCAATAGTGCAGCAACCTTATTCAAATATTAACCCTTTTCCTGGCAGGGGTGTATAGCTTACACTGTATTAGGACCACGTCCAGTAGGCCAGCTTAATAAGTCTCACGTTCTCTGCATTTCCTTCTGCTATAAGCTCATGGTTACTTCAGCAATCCTGAAGTTATGGCAGAAGGGTCCCCTAATCCCTGAATAGCTGTGATCGGTGGCTGACAAGCCTGAATGACTTTGCAGACAAATTCTACAAATAATCTACGGATATCCTCTCACCTATACCTGAAACTACCTTTAGTGATTTATTGGACATTTGTTACTCTCCAACACAGGAAAGGGAAAGATGTCACCATTTGCCCTAGGTAACATCCAATATCTTTAATAAATGTAGACCCCAAGGAGTTCATTAAACTCATTAATAATAGACTTCAGCCTTATTTTCCCTCCTTGAACCACAGAGAGCAAGTGGGCTTTGTCCCCTTTCGAGAGGCTTGTGATAACACAATCCATACAATCTTTCTCGGCGAATATGAAATCAAACACAATCAGCCCTTATGTGTCTCTTGTCTATTGATGCTAAGAAAGCATTTGATCACCTGAATTGGGATTTCCTGACAGCTAGCCTGCTACATTTCAAGGGTTTATGATACCAAATGTGGGTATCCAGCAACTATGACCAGATCAGTGGGTTACACCTCAAAAAATCAGGAGCCCGACCAAGTATGATTAAATAAAGTTTATTATTATAAATGAAACCTTTCCAACACCAACAAACCATAAACAATGTTAAAATGAGAAATAACCATCACAGTGCAGCAAACCCAGAATAACAACCTAACTAACAAATGCTATCTATAAACATGAAGGGAGCTCACATGAATAGGGCAGGATCAGGACTGGGAACAAGGGGAGCAGAGCAGGGCACAGGGTACTGAACACAGGATACAGGATACTAAGTGCAGGGTACTAGAAGCAGGTCACAGGATACAAGGTAGAGGATACATGATCAGGCAGGGACACAGCTCACAGGCAGAACACTGAGGCATAGTTATCATCAATTAAGGGAGGGATTATTTACCCTTCCAGCAGCCAGTAGCAGATGGAACCTAAATAATAAAATAAGCTGGCTGCTGGGAGACACCCACTGGTAGCCACCAGAACTGCACCCCAGATCTGCTCTGGGAACAAAAGTGTCACCAGTAGGTGATACATGTTCCTGACATGAGCTCTGTCAGCCCCCCTCCCCTTGAAGAAAGGCCTCTGAAAGTTCCATTTTGCCTTAAACCCAAAAGTCTGTGTAAGCACCAGATAAGTCCAAAAAGGTCTCCCATCACCGGTGTCTGGAAACTCTCTTCTCAGGCCAGAGTCCTTCAACTCACTGGATGGCATGTCTCCTGGGTCTGGTGAGTAGCTATGTCCCCCGCCAATCTGAAAACTTGCTGGGTGCCTTGCTGCTGAGGTCCAAAAGCTGTCTGGGTTCCCCCCAGGTCAAATCCTTAAGGATACACAACACTTGGAATTTACAATTCCCTAATGCAGAAAATGCCCCAGTAATGGTCTAACACCAGAGTCCTTGGCCTATATAGGTACCCTGACCCCAGGGTGCTCCCCCCAACTGGATCTTTCACATCCAGATTGCTAGAAACTGCTGTGCATTTTAACAGACACACAGGTCTAACCAAGGGATTGATTGCCCAGGGCAAGGTTCAAATGGAACTCTACCTATCCCCAAAAGACCCCTACTACTGGGGCTGTAATAGGCAGTGCAGCTGTCACATTCAAAGTGGGTATCTAGACCATCAGGCCTTGGTGCAGCAGTAGCAAATGGCTTCAAAAGGAACTCAGGACAGACAACAATAGGAAGCTTATAGGACCAAACCAGGAACCCATGTCAGACATACGATAGACATGAAGACAATTAGACCAGCTGATGAGATTCTACCCCTGGTATCAAAGACTGGCTTGGCAATGGGCACAAGACCATTATAGGCAGGCTGAACATTGGGCAGTGGACCACCAAAAGCAGGCTGGACATCAGCCAGCACACCATTATAGGTGGGCTGGGCAGTGAGCACCGGATTAATAGGCTGGGCAGCAAGCATTGAAACATCAGACTGAGCAGTAGGCATGAGACTGCCAGCGGCAGGCTTGGCAGCTAACAGAGGATCAGTGAAGTCAGGCAGAGGATCAATGAAGTCAAACTGGACTGAAGGTCGGGAATCAGTGGCATCAGACTGGATAGCAGAAGGCATATCAACAAAGATAAACTGGGTATCAGGTCAAAGATAAGTCATAGTGAGAGGCTGGAATATGGGCTCAATGCATAGTGGCTTTGAGAAAAATGGTCGAGGACCCCACTAGGCCAAATGAGTCAGTCTGTCCCAGGGAAGGTTAGAACTTCTTAGACTGGCTTGAGCAAATGTAATTCTGGTAGAGTAAGTCTAGAGTATTTAGAGTTCCTTATTATGAAAGGGCATGTCAGAGCTAAGGCCGAGTTAGAAGTAGTCTGACCCATAGTTGCTGCAGTGGAAGGCAAGACTAGAGTAGTGGGCATTGAGGGAAGAGGCATTGATGCAGGCTGGACCAGAGCAACTAGTGTGGAGGCAGACTGGACTGGGTAATCAGGCATTAAGGCAGGCTGGACTGGATCAGCAGGCATGGGGACGGACTGAACTGAATCAGCAGGTTTTGAGGTGGACTGGGCTGGATCAGCAGTCATCCAAGCAGATTGGGCTGAATCAGTAGGAGTACTGGACTGGATCAGAAGGCATGAAGGGGGACTGGGCCGACTTACAAGGCATGGAGAGGGACTGGGCCAGATCAGGAGACATGGGCCGACTTACAAGGCATGGAGGGGGACTGGGCTGGATCAGAGGGCATGGAGGTAGACTTGACCAGATCAGATGGCATGGAGGTGGACTGGACCAGATCAGAAGGCATGGAGGTGGACTGGGCCAGATCAGCAGACATGGAGGTGGACTGGGCCAGATCAGCATGCATATAGACATATTGGACTGGATTAGCAGGCATGGAGGCAAATTTGGTCAGATCAGCAGGTATAGAGGCAGACTGGACTGGATTAGTAGACATGGAGTCAGGAACTGGTTGAATAATGGTTGAGGCAGCAATGGATAGTGTCAGAATTACATGGGTGGGAAAAAAACTTTTTTCTTTTTGGGTTTGGACACTGGAATCTTATTACTCGATGGACTAAGCTTGGAGGCTACTCCTCCCATGATCTATTCCGCCTTCTTTTACCCTCCCTTACCCCTCTCTTTTCCCTTTTTATGCATGCCATCTATCTGCTTTATTATCTTTCTTTATCCTATTTCTTACTATAACCCCTCTCCTGATACACAGAATAGTCTGAATATTCAGCCTTACTTACCCATTTTTCAGGTCAACCCCATGTCCCGCTTAGAGATCGCCTTGCAATACTTGGCTTGCCCTGGCTTACGTGGTTAATAATGTCTCCTTTTAGTGACTGTGATTTCTTTTTATTATGTCCTGTAGTACACTCCAATTGGTATCTCTTTTGTATTTTGTACTTAAAAATGTTTAATAAACTTTTACTATTTAAAAAAGTGAAACATTTTAAAAATGGTCACGCCACTTGAGGACAAAAGTGGGGTACAGCAAAAGGGTTACATATTGCATCTAAAGCATTAGTTGGCTTCTACTATTTTATTAATACACATATTAACATACTCAAATATTTAAAAGAGTAAAAAGCCTTAAAATAGAACTAAAGGCAAAACATTTTCTTTTTTCATGTTAGATTAGAGTATAGGAGGGTTATCACCCCTGTAAGGTTTCGTTTTGCAATCTGTGTCAGATAGATTTTCCTTCACTTCCTGTCTCATTGCCAAAACAGGAAGTGAGAGAAAATCCCTCTAGAGTACTGAAATGTCTGGTTGTCACCAGGTCACAAGAAAGAGTGTCACCTTTGGAAGGTATCCCCACTATTTCTGTTTTGGGGACAACCCAAAAATGTGGGATTTCCTTTTACATTCACTTTTGTTGACAATGGTAAACAGGACTAATAGAGAGGGTGAATCTCCCTAGCAGGGGCACAGACAGCAATTTAAACCTGACAGGTGTTCTAATCCCTATCCACTCGAGAAATATGCAGTCAGGGGAGGTAGGTGGAGGCAGAGCCTCACCTTCCATGAGGATTAAAAGGAAAAAAATTGAGCTTGGAGGGACATAGCTCAGCGACCTGAGATCACAGAGACCCTAAAAGTGAGGGATAGGTAGCCTAAGTCCTACCCCACAACCTAAAATGGGGCTCCTACGACCTATGATTCTGGAGATACGGGGCTCCTTACGCAGCCTGTCAGAAGCTACATACAGAGCAGCCAGTTTAAATACAGGCTGGCACACTCTGTTTGCAGCAGGCTTAGAGGATGAGCTCACAGTACCTCTCCTCACTTCTTGTTAGAAGCACTGAGCTCAATAGACAGCTTGGACCAATGGTAAAGTACCATTAGCCTCAGCTGTTCAATAAAAATGCTGCAGTGGAGGCACGCCTCTCACTGCAGTGTCAGAGAAGGGGCATGTGTCTCAAATCAAAGATTTACCCACAACCCCATGTTTTTCTCACACAGTTAAGACGGAGAATGAGAATCTGCTGCTGTTGAAAAGGTACTGTTATAATCAAGCTAAATCATATATTTATATGCTATATGTTATAACACAATAAGTTATTATTTATCTACAGTGCCTTGCAAAAGTATTCACCCCCTTGGCATTTTTCGTGTTTTGTTGCCTTACAACCTGGAATTAACATGGATTGTTTGAGGATTTGCTAAACTTAATTTATAGAGCATGACCACAGCTTTGAAGATTATTTTTTTTTTTTATTGTGAAGTAAACAACAAATAGGACAAAATAACAGAAAAAGTCAATGTGCATAACTATTCACCCCTTAAAGTCAATACATTGTAGAGCCACCTTTTGCAGATAACACTGCTCCAAGTCACTTTGGATAAGTCTCTATGAGTTTGCCACATCTTACCACTGGGATTTTTCCCCATTACTCCTTGCAAAACTGCTCCAGCTCCTTCAAGTTGAATGGTTTGTGTTTGTGAACAGCAATCTTTAGGTCTGACCACAGACCTATCGAGGTCTGGACTTTGACTAGGCCATTCCAACACATTTACATGTTCCCCTTAAACCACCCAAGTGTTGCTTTAGCAGTGTGTTTGGGGTCATTGTCCTGCTGGAAGGTGAACCTCCGTCCTAGCCTCAAATCACACAGAGTGGTACAGGTTTTGCGCAAGAATATCCCTGTATTTAGCACCATCCATCTTTCCCTCAACTCTAACCAGTTTCCCAGTCCTGACTGCTGAAAAACATCCCCACAGCATGATGCTGCCACCACCATGTTTCATTGTGGGGATGGTGTTCTTATGGTGATGTGATGTGTTGGGTTTGCGCCAGACAGCGTTTTCTTTGATGGCCAAAAAGTAAAATTTTAGTCTCATCAGACAAGCGCACCTTCCTCCATACTTTTGGGGAGTCTCCACGCCTTTTCGCAAACTGAAAACGAGACATTTTATTTTTTGCTGAAAGTAATGGCTTTCTTCTGGCCACTCTGCCATAAAGCCCAACTCTATCGAACGTACGGCTTATTGTCGTCCTATGTACAGATACTCCAGTCTCTGCTGTGGAACTCTGCAGCTCCTCCAGGGTTACCTTAGGTCTCTGTGCTGCCTCTCTGATTAATGCCCTCCTTGCCCGGCCTGTGAGTTTTGGTGTGCAGCCGTCTCTTGGCAGATTTGCTGTTGTGCCATGTTTTTTCCATTTGGTTATGATAGATTCACTGGTGCTCCTAGGGATCATCAAAGATGTGGACATTTTTTTATAACCTAACCCTGACTTGTACTTCTCAACAACATTGTCCCTTACTTGTTTGGAGAGTTCCTTGGTCTTCATGGCAGTGTTTGGTTAGTGGTGCCTCTTGCTTAGATGTTGCAACCTCTGGGGCCTTTCAAAAAGGTGTGTGTATGTAATGACAGATCATGTGACACTTAGAATGTACACAGGTGGACATCATTTCACTAATTATGTGACTTCTGAAGGTAATTGGTTGCACCAGAGCTTTTTATGGGCATCATAACAAAGGGGGTGAATACATACGCACATGACAATTATCAGTCTTTTATTTCTGAAAAATAGTTTTATGTATATATTTTTCTAATTTTACTTCACCAACTTAGATTATTGTGTTCTGATCCATCACATATAATTCAGATTAAGAAAACAAAAATTGAATCAAAGGCTGTAATGTAACAAAATAGGTAAAAAGCCAGGGGGGGGGGGGATACTTTTACAAGGCACTGTATTTACTGTGAAATTACTGGTTTGAGTTATAACTTCAAACTTCAGTAATTTCTCCGTTAAGCCACCTGCTTGAGTATAGTTTTTGAAAATATAGTAAATTACCTTAGAAAAACAATATGTAATAATTATTTGATATGATACTTATGTAATTAACCCCTTGCCACCCAGGCCAATTCTGACACTTCTCTCCTACATGTAATAATCATCACTTTTTTTTTTAGAAAATTACTCAGAACCCCCAAACATTATATATAATGGTGGTCGTTGCAACTTTTTATGCTACATGTTATTTGCGCAGCAATTTTCCAAACGCATTTTTTTTTTTTTAAACATTCATGGATATAAAAAAAAAAACACTAAATATAACCCGATTTTTTGGTATAATGTGAAAGATGATGTTACGCAAAGTAAATAGATACCTAACATGTCACGCTTTAAAATCGCGCACACTCGTGGAATGGTGCCAAATTTCAGTACTTAAAAATCTCCATAGGCGTTGCTTTAATTTTTTTTACAGATTACATTTTACAGTTTAGAGTTACAGAGGAGGTCTAGTGCTAGAGATATTGCTCTTGCTCTAACAATCGTGGTGTATGTAACCTGTGTGTATCTGGCTCTGATACTAGCCAGTGCCTCACCAGCCACTGACCTCACTGCACGTCGCTGATCCACTCTATCCAATAATAATAAATAAAAAATATATAATTTAGGTATAATTTAATGGGATATAAATAGATGGAATGTTAAAGACAGACAACTATAAATATCCAGATTTGTCATTGAAAACAGCACATTCCACAGAATGCCATAAAAAGTAAAGGATCATTTTCTTTTATTAGCCCAGTGCAGACAAAGAAACATTAATTCAATCATTAAATTTTCCCTGGACCCAATTATATATCTGGCTGTATTGTGAATATTTGTGATGTTCTCAGAACTAAAAGCTCAGATTTCAGGGAGCTAATTTCTCCGGCACAAGCAGAAGAGAAGGGTGAAAATTCAATTATAGTAAAAAAAGGAGTGAAAACTAGGACATTACAAAAAAAAGAAAGAAACAGCAGTTCATCGACAATCTCTCAACCTTACATTTTTTCTTAAATTGTTTTTCTTTTTTTTAACTCAGTATAAAAAATTGGAATATTTTAACAGTGTTCAATATTTTAGTTGGATAAACTTTGTACGGTTTTTGAATTAAGAAAAGAAAAGCTGTGTAATGTAATTGTTAACTCTCAATATTCACATTTTTGATTTATGCAAGCACATTTTCAGTATTTTGAACTTATATAACCCAACATCTTTATCAGGTCAAGCAGTGCTTTAAAATCTTTTTGCTCCACAAAGTATGCACTGTTAAAATAAAGGACACATTTTATTTTCCAGTGGAGCCAACTACGGCTTTATTTTCTCTGCTACAGTTCAATACATTTAAAATAATAATGCTGTAGCATAAATTCTTTGGAATCCCATTAAGAGTTTTATCAAAATAAAAGCATCAAGTGGAAGTTAGTTATCCATCTGTAGCTGGCTCTGCAGTATGTGTCTGTGCACTCTGTGTAACAAACAAGCTGCCACATGCAAGCTTCATCACCAAACACACCACAAATCATTACCGAAAAAAATTACACAGGAGGAAGCCTGTCTGTTACTCCTTGGGGATAAGTGCTACCCGTCTTTGTCTTCTGATAGGCTAGCCTACCCCAGCACAGACAGAGAGTATATTAACCATAGAAAAATGTAAAATACCGTAACAGATCGGATCTGCTCCAAGCCTGCAGTATCAGTCTCCCAGGTTTACACTCTGTATTCAGGTGCTGGCAGAAATAGAGCACATCTCGCTCCAAAATTTATTATGGGATGCAGGTAGCGCCACATACTGTATTTAACTTCAATGTAAGGTAAATGAAAGACAGGCATCCCTTGAACATGTTTCACTCACAATGGGCTAAATCGTGCAGCTGTACCTGCATGCCATACTATAAAAGAACTAGCCTTGTGTAACATAGTTTATGGTTACGGTTACTCTGTGCTCAAGTCCTAAAAGACTGAGTGGGGTAATGTCGCCCTGCAAGTGTGGGTGGACAGTGTTTATGATGGTACCTGGTGGTTGGTACAGTTACTTGGTGCTCGAGTCCTAAAAGACTGAGCAGGTGGTTTGGTTAAAGTTTTAATGGTGATATTGGTCTGTTTTTTCTAATTTTAAAGAAATGGTACAACGAAGGTTAAAGGTTATCATATTTGTTTTAAAACCCAAAAAAAGGGGCCGCGGCTATAATTTTCCACACTTTAGTTTCATGGTTTTCTTTATTATCATGATTCATCAGTTGGTGATGGTGGGGTGGAATCAGAGTGGTTGTTTGTGGGGTTGTACCATAACATTGTACCAACCATAAAAAGAAAAACTCTTTGATGTTTATTATTATACCTGAAATTTATGTGTTTTTTCGTAAATGTTTGGAGTGTTTTTACAAGAAAGAAAAACTTGGTGGCTGCTGTTTCTGAGCTCTGAAAGTTCAAATACAAGTCACCTGACTGTCATATTAGTTCTTGTTTTAATAGTCTGAACAACTGACCCAGAACAAGAAGCTAGACAAGGGCCTCATTTGAACAAGGCGCATATACCAATATATACTCACAGCAGCATATTCCTCACTGAGCCTGCATTTTATGAAGTATTTGTGAAATGCAATCTGGGTGTGCAGTGCCCTTCGAGGTGCTCTCTGCATAACACTACATGATAGTAGAAGAACGCGGTCATATAACTTTGACAAATCATGTGATGGGCTCCCCTCTTCACTTTTTTTCCCCATTTATTAACCACTTGCCGACTGCCACACGCCGATATACGTCGGCACAATGGCAGCGGTGGGCAAATAGGCATTCCTGTATGTCCCCTTTAATTTGTGGGCTAGTGGCCGTGCACGCACCCACAGAGTACTGCATGACCGCGCCCGCGGGTCCAGCGGACTCGATGTCCGCCAGTTTCCCGCGATCGTGTCACAGCGCGGCAAAACGGGGAGATGCCTATATAAACAAGGCATTTCCCTGATCTGCCTAGCAACATGACAGAGATCTACTGCTCCCTGTCATCGGGAGCAGGGACCAAAAGAAAGCTCTCTTTGTGGGAAAAAAAGGACGTCAATTTTGTTTTGGTGTAACGTTGCATGACCGCGCAATTGTCAGTTAATTCGACGCAGTGCCGAATCGCAAAAAGTGCTCTGGTCAGAAAGGGGGTAAATCCTTCTGGGGCTGAAGTGGTTAAAATAAATATGGCTTTGTTTATTCTGGACTCAATGGAGGGCACATTTGTAAGGTACAATGCTGTGCTTTTAAGCAGTGGTGCCATGGTAAGACTACTGTATACTGCTGCTGTATAAATTAACCTTAAAAAATTTCCTCATCTGCAAAATTGATTGAGCTAGTGACTCAAAAATTTACAGCTGAAGTTTAGTATTTTTTCGTGGGGGGGGATACAGCCCATAAACAATAGTTATGTATAACTGTTTTTATCCCATTACTTGCAGATGGCTGCTTCTAAGAAAAATCTTACTGGTTTTGTCTACTTCACAGACACCGAATACTGTCCACAGCTATCTCTGCTGCTGAGTGCCCACTGCCCTATCCTCCATTCACAGGTTTTGGACTACTATGTCTCACAATGCACAATGCACAAGGATCTCTTGTGCCCATTCACAGAATATGATGCATTGTGGGACAATAATAATAATAATATGAGTTTTTTGATTGAAGAGCGCAGAAGTGGGCAGGTGATGCGTTTATGTCGTGGACTTCTGAAGATGTTACGTGGCGATGAAACGCGTCAATTTAAAAAAGCGCGGTGTGTAGACTCACATACAGCTGGTACACACGCTGGAGTCTAGAGGCTTCAGCCCTTGTTTTTACTTGTTACATCATTTTGCTGTATTTAACCATTTTTGGACAATTTTTTAATAAAATTGGAAACATTTACACGATGAGAGGCCCCGCTTTCTCTCTTTCTTCTCCATAAATCTACTCTACTTGCTACGAGAGACTACTGCGGGAAAAAGGATATTGGTGAATACCGGAGGATACCCCCGGTCGGTGAGAGACCACCAAAGGGATTTTTGACTCCTCTTTGTCATATGACAAGAGGGTCAACTACATCTGGTAAGTGGGGACCCATATCATTCACGTGGTGCCACTGGAGTGGAACATACTATTATATGAAAAAAAGCACAAGGCACTTTATTATATGTGGAAGATTGCACTACTGCACATGTAATTGGGACTGAGCACTATTACTATATATTGTTTTTCATCTGAATGGACTTTGGTTTATAATTCATTTGTAATCTCAGCACATTTATAAATATTGGTCTATATTGCAAGATGCATGCAGGGATGCACTCTGTGGTTATTTACACAGATTTTTAACTAATTGCATGGTTATTCATATATATATATATATATATATATATATATATATATATATATAACACAATATTTTTTACTTTTTGCTATAAAACATATCCAAAAACAAAATAAAAAAAATCAAAGTTCTTCATAAACTTAAACCAAAATATATTCTGCTACATGTCTTTGATAAAACAAAAATCACAATAAGTGTATATTGATTGGTTTGCGTGAAAGTTATAGCATACAAACTATGGTATATATACTGGAATTTTAATTAATTCATTATTTTTATACAACCAATGGAGGTGATCAGCGATTTATAATGGGACTGCGATTGTGCAAAGGGAAATCTGACACTAACTGCCACTGAGTGGGAACTGACTAACTGCCACGGACATAACCAGTGACACTAATACAGTGATCAGTGCTAATACTATACACTGTCACTGTACTAATGATACTGGCTGGGAAGGGGTTAACATTTAGGGTAATCAAGGGGTTAAATATGTGCCTAACAATGTGCAATGCGTGCAGATTTTTACTAAAGAACTTTTTGTTTCTTATCCCCGCTTTTCAGGGATAAGAAATAGAGAGATTGTTCTCTCTGTACAGAGCCCTGTGTTGATTGTCAATCACAGTGGATGTCAGCGGGGGGTGGGCATGCATGTACCCTAAACCCAGAAACAGGCAGTGACATACCAGTACCTGTGCGGACCGCCCTTCCCCAGTACATTCTGGGTGGTCCCCAAGTGGATATAGAAAATAGTGCTTCCTTTTAAGTAGCTATATAAACTCTAGAGAAACTGGTGACAAAGACAAAAGGGGTTCAAGACATACAAATCCCTTCCGCTTCAAAATATAGCAACCCTGCTCCTTACAATAAAAAGTCTAAAGATTGGGTTGACCCTTAAAGTGTATCTATTTTTTTTTTTTTTTTATAGAATGAGGAAAGAGTCTTGGCTTTAAATATTCATTAAGATTACTTGGCCTATGCATTTTATGACTCATTAATTGGTAATCCATAAACAATGCTGATCATTAATATTTACAGTATAATCAAAGATTTAAAGCAAAAGCCTTAGTTTAGAGAGTATTACTAAAAGGTTTAACATCAACTAACAAAATAGGAAAAGTGAAAGTCTCTAAGAAGAACAATATTCATAATTCATATACCCATCAAACTTGGCAATATGAAGAGCATGTTAGATACTGCAATTACCTGTGAACGCTTATTCCCAGGCAAGCAAATTAAGACTTCTCTCTCTGCCACATAGTTAACAACCCATTTCATTTTTTGTTCTTTTGCTGTATTTTTTTGCTGTATTTTTTTAAATGCATTTAATAAAGTTTATTTTAACATTAATCATCACAATTCAAATACATCAGTTCACTGCAGTATCTATCACTCCTCTTCCATACCTTAATAAAAATTGCCTATGAATTATGAGGATTGTGCTCTTTAGTTGGGGTTTTGTCTCTCTTTTCTGTTCTGATGTTCCTAGAACACTAGATTACTGGCTACAAATCAAATGTGAACAGTGCGATGTCCCAGAGAGCTTTACCTAGATTAAAAACTGAAGTGTTTGGCAGATATTCTACATCCCCTGTATAGACTGAAAAGCTTAATGATTTTTTAATCTTTTAGGTAAAAAGAAAATGTCCCACTGCTGCTGATCAGCAATGAGTTGCTATGAAGCCACCTCTGAGTAGTTGTAGGTAGGCTTCCATAGAGTTCCAAATCTACAGCGCTTCCTAACCTGTAAAGCATGGGTGATCAACCTGTGGCCCTCCAGCTGTTGCAGGATTACAAGCCCCATGAGGCATTGCAAGCTGCTGACAGTTACAAGCATGACCTCCAAAGGCAGAGGCATGATGGGAATTGTAGTTCCTCAACAGCTGGAGGGCCACAGGTTGAGTACCCATGCTGTAAAGCAAGATGATCAGTACTGTATTGTTAATTGATAATAGCGTCTGAGCTACTGGTAAAGCAACTGACTGATAGTAATTCCAACCCTGTCAATCAAGTGTAGATGTTTTACATTTTATCTCTTATGTGTATGTCCAGAGCAAGATATAATAGCACAGGTTTATTACTACATAAGTAAAACCTGGGAGTGTTATTTTACAGATTGCCACCAAGATTACAAACCAGTATTTTTCATGACCAACAAGCAGATCCAAACAGTTTTTATGGCAAAATATTATTTTTCTTTGTATGAAAGCAGTATAGAATCAGAATTGGTACATTTAATAAGTGTTTTTCTAGAAGCCTCTGGAAATTTGATTTTATGTGCTATCCTAACAGGAGACATTACTTCACCTCTTATGTGTCCCTAATGTCTCCATGGAATAGCAGATGTGGACATCATCATAGATATACATGCCTGGTATACAGTTATTACAGATACAACTTTATTTTGTAAAAATCTCAGCAAGCTGCTGTGGGAACATCAGTATTCTGTAATGACTCTTTTGAGCAACAGCAAATACTTCACAACGATATCCAGACTCCAGTATGAACTGCTAAATGTAGAATACAAATGATCTACTGCAGATGGTGGAGGAGGAAAAATTACCCTGACGATAACCAGGATAATGTTCCTAGTAAAAACTGTTTTAGTTTTTTTTTCTTCTTTTTAAGAATAAGCATTATGTTTTAAATTGGATGCTCTTAACACCCAGATTAACCCTTTAAGACTTAAAAGTAATATTTTGTGTGTAGTAGTAGAGTATTTAAACTGTCTCATTATATAGCAAGCAAACAAATCCTATAAGTTTCAACAGTTTTGTCTGTTTGCCCACCGCCAGAAAAAAAAAAATCTCTTTTAATTCCATTAAATTAGTTGAAACCAGGTAGACTTTATATTAACTTTATTATATTAACTCACAATCCATCCACTATGTTAGCAGCTAGCATTGTTAAAGTGGTTGTAAATCCACATGAAAAAAAAAAGACATGCAAGACAAAGGCATAATGAGCTAGTATGCATTGTGGCGGAGAATTCCCACTTGGGCTTCTGAATGGACAGTCTTGACGTAGACCATAGAGGATAGATCCCCCTCGAGATCCGGGATTTCCAGGACCAACCATCGTCCAACCATCGTTCATTAAGTATCTCAGAGCCTGTTTGATTCGGTGTCACTGGCATCCGAATCCACTCCTGCTGGTAAGTGTATTCCATCTATTCACTTCCCATGATCGTACAACTCATGATATACAAGAGAAGATTTCTACATCAGTCCAACATTCATATTTAGCCTATGTTTGGGACTCTCATGTATCAGATTCATAGCCATACATTGGGACTTTACTATATCCCGTCTAATATTCAATTCTTTGGTATTATGCTTCATGTGTTTCAGCTATGTATATATTGGTAATGGTCACCATGTCTGATGTGCCTTTTACCATTGGTTATCATTTTTAGCGCTGCATTTCACTTTTAAGTCAGTAAGATGTGTCCCTTGTGCTGATGCCTCTTCTTTTAGTATAAAATCCCCTCTGTCCATGCCCCCCCAGCCTCAATGCTGTAATCTTTTGGTTAATACAGCTAAGGGGCTATCACAGGCTCTCATCAAGAGATGTCTATGCCTATCAAGGATTAAGCGATAATTCTCCCACTCTACAAGACTGTGGTCCAGCCGCACCTGGAGTATGCTCTCCAGTTCTGGGCACCAGTCCTCAGGAAAGATGTAGTGGAAATGGAGCGAGTACAAAGAAGGGGAACAAAGCTAACAAAGGGTCTGGAGGATAATAGTTATAAAGAAAGGTTGCGAACATTGAAATTATTCTCTCTGGAGAAGAGACGCTTGAGAAGTTCTGAGGACAAAAAAATTTACACTGCTAAGACATCTAAACAATAGCTGATTACTGCGCCAAAAGAAAGAGGAATCTGTGACTAGCCATGATCCTGAGGACTTCTCCTGTGCACCACATATCAGCTCTACTAGACTGGACATTTCATAGCAGTCAGTACCAACATCAACAGTAGCTTCTTTAATGAGAAGTAATTGGATCTGTTTTCATTTTAGATGGAGATACATTTTCCATGTTTAACTTGCACCAAAAACCTCCCTAATGGGGCCTCCATCTAACCTCCAGGCCCTCATAGCAGCTGCATGTGCTGCTATGGGTATAGTTGTGCCAATGACCAATATATGCATTAATTTTACCCATATTTTTTGTAAGTGATTTTACCTGTTGCACCTGTTTTGTACACTCCCCATTCTGTGCATGATGGGCAATCTATTACTTCATCAGGATCAGCAGTAGAATAATGGCTAATTTTTTTGCTCGATTAGCAGAGAAAATTAGCTAGCAACACTTTCAAATATCCTCCGATCCCCAATGAATGCCATGCCAAAATCCAAGTAACATTACAAGCCCTTTGTCAACTGCCAACGTTCCAAAATCATTAATTTAATTTATCAGTTTCTAGCCACACTTAGGAAAGATTTGTATGTTTAATTTCATTTTTCTATTACAGATCACAATTAATAAAGTATATTTGCTAGGCATTTGATTTGCTCTACCATGCAAGGCAAGTGTGTATAGTACTACAATGCAAATAATTAATTTATGTAACACTGCAAATTAATTTTTCTAGAGGACTGGAAGATTTGAAATGATTATTCCAAGAAGGCCTATGGAGAGTGATCAAAGCAAGTAAAATGTAATTGGACTTTCCCTTTCAAGTACAAGTGCTGTCAGTTACTTGCAGCAGGGAACACATTTTGCATGCACTTGCTTGGAAAAGTAAGTGATATAATATAGGCTATGATATTACATGAGCTTTTGGTCCTTTTCTGAACCTCTGTCTCAGTGTCAGCTGAACAAACGTCAGCAATCTAACTTGGCAAGTATGTGTGTGTGTGTCCACTGTGACCATCATTTCCATCTGAATCTTCCGCTGGAAGCCTTTATAATCTCTTTACTGTTTAATCCAAAACATCTATACTAACCAGCCTCCTGCTGTTTTGGAGAAATACTGTAAAACGTCTGTACAGTACAAACCACCGGGATGTGAAAAAGCCTGGCTTTTTAATGAATGATTCATTCTGTTTTAATGGGAGAGACAAATGGGATTAAAAGAACACCACCATTTAATTGTTTGTTGGCCGACAATGAGTTGGGAATGAGGTGAAATAAGCATTAAGTGAAAGTTATAGCATTTTTTTTTACAGCTATATATATTTTTATTATTCTTATACGAGATTTATATAGCGCCAACAGTTTACTCAGCGCTTTATAATGTAAAAGGGGGACAACACAATTACAGTACAGTTCAATACAAAAGGTACAGGAGGGCCCTGCTCGTAGAGCTTACATTCTAAAGGGAGGGGGTGGTGGCACAAAAGGTAATGGCAATATATATATATGTAAAAGTAATATATATATATATATACCGTATATATTTAGCTACATGTTCAGTACAGAATGTTAACAGGTTTCTTCCTAGAAGGTATTCTTAAGCTGACCTCCATTTGTACTAAGTATAAGAAATTATTTATACTGTTTGCACTTACATACTGTATATATTTGTTTGATAATAGAAAGGAAGATAGAAACACACCTAAAATTGTAGTGCTTGCAATAGGGAACAGTGCTACAATTCCACAATCCATATAGGCAAAATGTAGACAGGTTGCAAGGTTGCAGCACAAACTTCTTCTTTAATGACAAAAACAAATTTGTCACATTAATATATCAAATTGGCTAGGTACAAATATGAGGAACAATTGATACTGGGATATAGATGTAGATATATATATATATATATATATATATATATATATATATATATATATATATATATATACTGTATTACCAAAAGTATTGGGACACCTACATTTACATGCACATGAACTTTAATGGCATCCCAGTCTTAGTCTGTAGGGTGCAATATTGAGTTGGCCCACCCTTTACAGCTATAACAGCTTCAACTCTTCTGGAAAGACTGTCTACAAGGTTTAGGAGTGTGTCTATGGGAATGTTTAACCATTCCTTCAGAAATGCATTTGTGAGGTCAGGCACTGATGTGGACAAGAAGGCCTGGCTCGCAGTCTCGCTCTAATTAATCACAAAGGGTTTCTATCGGGTTGCGGTTAAGACTCTGTGCCAGTCAGTCAACTTCCTCTACCCCAAGCTTGCTCATCCATGTCTTTATGAACCTTGCTTTGTGCACTGGTGCGCAGTCATGTTGGAACAAGAAGGGGCCTCCCCCAAACTGTTCCCACAAAGTTGGAAGCATGAAATTGTCCAAAATGTCTTGGTATGCTGATGCCTTAAGAGTTCCCTTCACTGGAACTAAGGGGCCAAGCCCAACCCCTACCCCTGAAACACAACCCCACACCATAATCCCCCCTCCACCATATGATTTGGACCAGTGCACAAAGCAAGATCCATAAAGACATAGATGAGCGAGTTTGGGGTGAAGGACCTTGACCGGCCTGCACTGAGTCCTGACCTCAATCCGATAGAACGCCTTTGGGATGAATTAGAATGGAGACTGCGAGCCAGGCTTTCTGTTTTTTATTGTTTATATGTACTCATGCATTTGTTAGCATAATGTTTTTCATGTGTATTTACTTAGCTAGCCAAACAATGAGCCATAGTGTGCAAAAAACGGTAACCCATAGAATGCACAGCCTGAAATAATCTTTTAAAGCCCAACACGATCCAAAACTTTTTACTTTTCTTTGTATAGAACTAGAGCTGGGTGGGGTTAGAAACTCTTGAATTTTTTCAGCTGACTGTGTCTGTATTGGGGTATCAGAGCAGGAAGGAATTAGATATCTCTCCAATAGTGTCAGAAATTGAAAAAAAGGGATGGAAATTTTAACTCCCCACTGTATCCAAAACTAAAAAAAACAGAGTTTAGTTTTAACGCATCTTATTACAATAAATCAAAATGTTGTTTATTGCTTTGGATTACTGTGCTTTGTACATTATTGCTGTACATGTAAAAATGTTGACTGCTGTACAATTATATATATATAAGAGTGCTGCCGGCACTGGGAGCTACAGTTGATTGAGGGAACCATGAATGCCAACATGTACTGTGACATTCTGAAGCAGAGCATGACCCCCCCTTCGGAAACTGGGCCGCAGGGCAGTATTCCAACATGATAATGACCCCAAACACACCACCAAGACTATCACTGCCTTGCTAAAGAAGCTGGGAGTAAAGGTCTAAACCCTATTGAGCATCTGTGGGGCATCCTCAATTGTAAGGTGGAGGAGCACAAGGTCTCTAACATCCACCAGCTCCGAGATGTCGTCATGGAGGAGTGGAGGAGGACTCCAGTGGCAACCTGTGAAGCTCTGGTGAACCCCATGCCCAAGAGGTTTAGGGCAGTGCTGGAAAATAATGGTGGATGTACACTCACTACTTTACATTGTAGCAAAGTGTAATTTCTTCAGTGTTGTCACATGAAAAGATATAATAAAATATTTACAAAAATGTGAGGGGTGTACTCACTTTTGTGAGATAATGTATATATATATATATATATATATATATATATATATATATATATATATATATATATATACATACAGTATATACAGTATAGATCACTGTGTTTTAGGCAGGTGTGAAAAAATGCTGTAAATTAAGAATGTTTTCAGAAATAGAAGTGTCAATAGTATATTTTTATAATTTAAGAAAATGAAAGGTAAATGAACAGAAAGAAATCCAAATTAAATCATTATTTGGTAATTTAATGTGACCACCCTCTGTCTTCAAACCAGCATCAATTCTTCTAGATACACTTGCACACAGTTTTTGAAGGAATAGGCAGGTAGGGCGTTCCAAACATCTTAGAAAACTAACCATAGATCTTCTGTGGATGTAGGCTGCCTCAAATCATTCTGTCTCTTCTTGTAGTCTTAGACAAACTCAATGATATTGAGATTAGGGCTCAATGGGGGCTACACCATAATTTCCAGGGCTCCTTGTTCTTTTTTATGCTGAAGATAGCTCTTAATGACATTGGCTGTATGCTTGGGGTCATTGTCCTGCTGCGGAATACATTTGGGGCCAATCACACGTCTCCCTGATGGTATGGCATGATGGATAAGTATCTTGCCTGTGCTTCTCAGCATTAAGGACAACATTGATCCTTACCAAACCGCCAACTCCATTTGCAGAAATGCAGCCTCAAACTTGCAGGGGACCTCCACTATGCTTCACTGTTGCCTGCAGACACTCATTACTGCACTGCTCTCCAGCCCTTCAGCGAACAAGCTGCCTCCTACTACAGCCATATTTTTCACATTTTGACTGAGCAATCTAGAGCACCTGCTCCCCTTTTTCTGCACTCCAGTTTCTAAGTTTACATGCATAGTTGAGTTGCTTAGCCTTGCTTCCACATCAGAGGTATTGCTTTTTGGCCACAATTCTTCCATGAAGATCATTTCTGGCCAGACTCTTCCATAAGTCCTGTGTTGATGGCCTTGCTGGACATCTTCTAATGTCCATGGGAAGCAAGCATGAAACTTTCACCTGCTGCATTAAGCACCTAAGGACCAAACCTCTTTCTGAGATTTGTTGTTTATAAGTTAAAAATATTTTTTTTTTGCTAGAAAATTACTTAGATCCCCCAAACATTATATATTTTTTTCTAACACCCTAGAGCAAAAATTGGCGGTCATTGCAATACTTTCTGTCACACAGTATATGCGCAGCGGTCTAATGCCCCGTACACACGGTCGGACATTGATCGGACATTCCGACAACAAAATCCATGGATTCTTTCCGACGGATGTTGGCTCAAACTTGTCTTGCATACACACGATCACACAAAATCTGATAGTTCTGAACACGGTGACGTAATACACATACGTCGGGACTATAAACGGGGCAGTAGCCAATAGCTTTCGTCAATTAATTTATTCTGAGCATGCGTGGCACTTTGTGCGTCGGATTTGTGTACACACGATCGGAATTTCAGACAACGGATTTTGTTGTCGGACAATTTTATAGCAAGCTTTCAAACTTTGTGTGTCGGAAATTCCGATGGAAAATGTGTGATGGAGCCTACACACGGTTGGAATTTCCGACAACAAGGTCCTATCACACATTTTCCGTCTGAAAATCCGACCATGTGTACAGGGCATTACAAGTGCATTTTTTTAAAAAATACACTTTTTTAAATTAAAAAATAAGACAACAGTAAAGTTAGCCCAAATTTTTTTATATTGTGAAAGATAATGTTACGCTGAGTAAATTGATACCCAACATGTCACGCCTCAAAATTGCGCCGGCTCGTGGAATGGCGACAAACTTTTACCCTTAAAAATCTCCATAGGCAAACTTTAAAAAATTCTACAGGTTGCATTTTTGAGTTACAGAGGAGATCTAGGACTAGAATTATTGCTCTCGCTCTACCGATTGCAGCGATACCTCACATGTGTTTGAACACCATTTTCATATGCGGGCGCTACTCGTGTATGCGTTTGCTTCTGCACGAGAGCTCGACAGCTTTTTTAATTTCACTTTTATTCCTATTACAAGGAATGTAAACATCCCTTGTAATAGAAAAAAAGCATGACAGGACCTCTTAAATATGAGATCTGCAATGAAAAAAATGGCCCTTTAAGAGCTATGGGCGGAAGTGACGTTTTGACGTTGCTTCCGCCCTGCAAAGATATGGAGACGGGTGGGGGCCATCTTCCCCACACTCGTCTCCATACCAAGCCAGGAGAAGAATCTGATCGCCGCTACTGACGGCTCCGGTAAGCGTCGGAGGGCACCAGAGCATGGCGGGAGCGGGGCCCCTCTCCCACCACATAATAAAAGTGATCTTGCGGTAAATATGCCGCAGAGACCACTTTTATCTGAAAGGGGACCACCCACTGAAGAAGAGGATACTGGAGTTATGGCAGTTAGCTGCTGCCATAACAACGGTACTCCTCTTCAAAGTAGCGACGTATAACGAAGGTGGTTACGTTTCCTTGGCTGACCACTGCATCTACAGTCCTCAGCATTGCACGTTTCTTTGTGCTTCTTCAAAAAGAGCTTGAACAGCACATCTTGAAATCCCAGCCTGCTTTGAAATCTTTGCCTGGGAGAGACCTTGCTGATACAGTACTACCTTATGTTTTGTTACTGGTGCCATGGTGTATGACTTGTGACATGAATTGTCTTTCACAACCCCACCTTAGTGGCAGAGTTTAAATGTTCTTCACCCAGTTTTCAACCTCCTACACAGCTGTTTCTGTTTCAGTTAATGACTGTGTTTTAACCTACATATGAAATTGATGATCATTAGCACCTTCTTGGTATAATTGAATATTCATACACCTGACTCTAATCCTACAAAATCCCTTTCTTTGTGCAAGTGTACAAATTGTGCAAGTGTAAAAACTGATCATGGTTTGAAGCCAAAAGGTAGTCACACCAAATATTGATTTGATTTTGATTTTTCTTCTGTTTGCTCAGTTTGCATTTTGTAAACTGATAAAAATAAACAATTGAAGTATATATTTTATATTTTAACATTTTTACTTCATGGCAATTTTTTACACCTGCTTAAAACGTTTACATAGTAACACACACACAGGGATTTTTCCAGGCAGAATATGGTGGTTCCACTGAACTCTCCATGCACTCAGCCGTGCTATTCTTGTTGCAGCAGCACCTAAAGCCTGTGCCCATCCAGCAGTCTGCACTCTTCTACTGAGGTTTTCTGCAGCAGATGTTCTTTATCATGTACAGTCATGAGGGAGATTTGGGGGTAGGAGGAGAGCTCTGTACTGGGAAAGAAGGAGGATTTGGGGGTAAGGGGGAGTCATTTTTGGTTGTAAACGCGGCCAGTGAGATATGCACTCCTGAACCCTGTACTCTGTATGCAGGGTACTCCTGAACCCTGCACTCTGTACATAGCGCACTCCTGAACTATACACTCTGTATATAGTGCCCTTCTTAACCCTGCACTCTGTATGAAGCGCAGTCCTGAACTCTGCACTGTGTACATAGTGCACTTCTGAATTCTGTACTCTGTAAGCAGGGCAGTCAAGAGCCCTGCACTATGTAAGCAGTCCAGTCCTGAACCTTGCACTCTGTAGGTAGTGCACTCCTGAACCCTGCAGTCTGTATGTGCTGCACTTCCGAACCCTGCACTCTGTACATAGTGCAATCCTGAGCTCTCTATATATCTCCCAAACTCTTCATGTAGTGCACTTCGGAACCCTGCTGTCAGTACAAAACATGCTCCTGAACTCTGCACTCGTGAACTCCGCGCTCTTTATGTAGTGCACTTCTAAACCCTGTACTCTGTAAGCAGTCCACTCCTGAACCCTGGACTCTGTATGTAGTGCACTCCTGAATCCTACAATATGTATATGGTGCACTCTTGAAACCTGCACTCTGTACATAGCACAATCCTGAACTCTGCATTCCTGAACTCTGCACTGTCTACATTCCTGAACTCTACACGCCTGAACTATGTATGTAGTGCACTTCTGAACTCTGCTGTCTGTACATAACACGCTCTTGAACTCTGCACTCTGTACGTGTTGCACTCCTGATATTTAACGGCCATTTTATACCCCTCCACTGTGCAATCTGGCCACTCCAACCATTAAATGTGGCATGCTCTTCCTGGGGGGAGGGGGTGTTTAGCAGGGGCATGGGAGGGGGGTGTGGTTGAGTTCCTTTACCTATTCTCCTATTCCTATTCTTACCTATTCTGGGAAAATAGTATTATTTTCTTGGGACAAAGGCAAAGATTCAGTTATCCAAACAATTCCAATTTTAATCTTGTTTTTAACACAATGCCAGGATTTTTAGGTAGCTGTTATTTCTGTCATTTCAAATATTCTCATTTCTGCAAAGAAATGTGAGGTTGTCAGTTTCTGTATTATGTCATTTTAATCCTTTGCTATATGCAATCAGTGGAAGGGAAATACTGTACACACATATCTTTAAACTTTGGCTTTCTATCTAGAATAAAATAGAAATACTGTATGGCAGCCACAGTCATATCATTATGAAAACATCTCCAGGTAATTAATGCAGCCCTGTAACCATTAATGCACATTTACATTCATTTTGCTTAAAGCAAGTAGTGTAAATACCTGCACTTGACCTGGTATCAGCTTTTTGCATACCCTATATAGTAAGGTGACCAGATTTTTAAAATGAAATCCAGGGACATTTTTTAAATTTTTTTTTACTGGCAAATGGTAAAATATTTTATACGCATATTATCCTAAATGATATATGCAGTGTATGTGGTATGTGAGTATGGAATGATTGTAAAAATGATATAGATGTTATTTCTCACACTTCCTCCATGAGATAAAAAAAGATACTTCTTAGAATTTTTTGGGAGGGGAGGGATGGGGCAGCTAAATTCAAATCCAATACGGGCAGGGGCAGCTCCAGACAATTTTTTTTGGGGGTGCTGTGGCGGTGCTTGAGGTAAAAGTGAGGGTGCAAGTGTGGTGCGCTACCTGTGGGCGTGGCCAAAAGTGGGTGTTGCCAGCAAGTTGCCGCAGTCAGAAAGTGGAGGTTTCTTCATGGCGTACAATGGTGATCAGTATATCCTGGCCTCTGTATACCAATAAAAAGCCAAAACATGCAGCACAACTCTACTCTTCCTTTATACAATTCTACAAATGGACTTATAAGTGCAATGGTGAAACCTATAAAATAATATCCAGTGCAAAACAACCAATGTATTGCAATGTAGTAGTGACGGTGTCACCCCCTCTGCAAAAATATTTTGAGAAATTGCAGAGCTTCAATGTGCAAATAATGTTGAAACCCCCTACATACAATAATAACAGAGATGCAAATCAAGCAGTGTATTAGAACATAGTAGTGATGGTGTCACCATCTCTGCAAAAAGTAAGAAATATTGCAGAGCTGCAATGTGCAAATCATGGTGAAAAACCCTATATGTAATCATAGTAATAAAATGTAAAATATGTACATCAATTGTACATTTTATTATGTTAATATATAAGGGGTTTCACCACGATTTGCACATTGCAGCTCTGCAATTTCTCAAAATATTTTTGCAGAGGGGGTAAGACCATTATTACTTTACTCATATTGCAATACATTGGGTTGATTTGCACTGGATCTTCATTTATAGGTGTTACCATTGCCCTTATAAGTCCATTTGTACAATTTTATAGATTACGTGTAGGGCAGCGCTGCATTTTTTGCTTTTTATTGATTCACATTAGATGAGGGAACCAGCTAACAAGATTCTCTTATTGTTTTTGAGGTTTTTTTTTGTTGCATGGCAGTGGTTTTACTTTGTTATGTCCTCTGTATACTGGTAGCCACTGGCCCTGCATATTGGTGGTCAGTGTGCCCCCTGTATGCTGGTGGTCAGTGTGCCCCCTGTATGCTGGTGGTCAGTGTGCCCGCTGTATGCTGGTGGTCAGTGTGCCCGCTGTATGCTGGTGGTCAGTGTGCCCCCTGTATGCTGGTGGTCAGTGTGCCCGCTGTATGCTGGTGGTCAGTGTGCCCGCTGTATGCTGGTGGTCAGTGTGCCCCCTGTATGCTGGTGGTCAGTGTGCCCCCTGTATGCTGGTGGTCAGTGTGCCCCCTGTATGCTGGTGGTCAGTGTGCCCCCTGTATGCTGGTGGTCAGTGTGCCCCCTGTATGCTGGTGGTCAGTGTGCTCCCTGTATGCTGGTGGTCAGTGTGCCCGCTGTATGCTGGTGGTCAGTGTGCCCGCTGTATGCTGGTGGTACATGCTGGGTTCAGGAGGATGCTACTTGCAGGGATCAGGAGGATGCTACGTGCAGAGTTCTGGTGGATGCTACGTGCAGGGTGCAGGGCTCAGGAGGATGCTACATGCAGGGTGCAGGGCTCAGGAGGATGCTCCGTGCAGGGTGCAGTGGTCAGGAGGATTCTATGTACAGAGTGCAAGGTTCAGGCATGCATTACATACAGAGTGCACGGTTCAGGAGTGCGTTGTACGGAGTGCAAGGTCCAGGAATTAGTTAAACTGAAAAGACACCAATTACCGTATTTATCAGCGTATACCACACACTTTTTGGGTGGGTGCGTGTTATACGCTGATCCCCGCCGATCTCCGCTACGCTGAAGGGAGAGGAGCGAGTGCCGCCGATATACACATAGCCGAGTGTACTCGGCTAGGCTCGGCTCCACTCACAGTCACGCCCAGTCCTGCCATTGGACCTGTGTTATGTCCATCATAGGGGCGGGACTGGGCGGGACTGCGAGAGGAGCGCTCGCTCCTCTCCTCTAGAAATCAGCGGAGATCGGCGCCAATTTTAAATAATCAGCCTGCCTGGCCAAGGCTGCAAAGACACAAGGCTGCAAAGACACAAGGCTGCAAAGACACAAGGCTGCAATGACACAAGGCTGCAAAGACACAAGGCTGTAATGACACAAGGCTGCAAAGACACAAGGTGAGAGGTGCCATAAGTGCAGCCATGATTTTGTGTAAAGACTTTTCTGGTACATCATTAGTTAACAGAAAGAAAAGAAGTTGTAGGTAGCTGAGTAGTCTTACTTACAGTGTCTGAGGGGGAGGGGATGCCAAGGTATGCAGCATGCAATCTGTGTGTGCTCCGGAGATTGTGAGGACTTTGCAGGGGGGAGAAAAGGCCTGTGCAGCAGCAGATAGTTGAGATGGAGTTTTAATAGAAGAGTGAGCAAACCTGCTATCTTCAGAGGTTGTGTCTCTGGTGACTGCACTGCTCCTCCTTCTCTCCTCAGGATTTGTTAGGCCCGGGTGCAGTGATTGGTGGGTACAGCTGGTCTCTCTATATGTGCTGTTCCGTAGGGGGAGGTCAGAGCTCTCCTGGGAAAGATGCTGGACAGAGATGTTGATCATAGACATCCAAGACAAAACCCAAGATTTCCGATTTGCGCCCCAAGACTGCCTGAGTAGTGAGAATGAATGGAGCTGTCAAGTCCAACCTCTGATGTCGGGATGGGCGGGGCCAATATGCGGAGCTACGCCCCATTTGTCAGACAGCCCGTGCATAGACAAATAGCTGGCGGTTTATGCATTGGTGGGCGGGGAGGAAGGTGGCAGGGGGCGGGACCAATTGTAACTAGTGTATATGTACCCACAGTGGTGTATAATAAACCTGAATTATACACCGGTGTGGGTACATATACACTAGTTACAATTGGTCCTGCCCCCTGCCACCTTCCTCCCCGCCCACCAATGCATAAACCGCCAGCTATTTGTTTATGCACGGGCTGTCTGACAGAGGGGGCGGAGCTCCGCATATCGGCCCCTCCCATCCCCGACATCAGAGCTTGGGTTTGACAGCTCCACTCACTCTCAGTGTCACTGCGGCCCTACGCTCCAGGCTTGCCCACCAATCCAAACCACACTGGATGATATTGACATTGCTGCATGTCCTGCTAGGGCTAGGTAATAAGTATAGGTACCCCCCTGAATCCGGGGACAGATCCGGGGACAGACGTGGTCCGGGGACAGTGTCCTCAATCCGGGGACTGTCCCCGGAAACCGGGGACGTCTGGTCACCCTACTATATAGAAGACCTGAAATGTAAGAGAAAGAAGTAGTAAAAAGAACCAGTTGGTTCATGTGCTGACAGGAAGCAAGCTACTAGGAAGAGTATGCAAAGTAATAAAGAGATGAGCTCATTACTGTGCTGCTTCTTCTATCACTCCCCAATCACAGGCTGAGGTGGGTGCAAAATGACCTAGGCTCTGAAGAAGTGGATTCAATGAAGTTGGTAATCAGATTGAGGGATTCTAATGGAAAAAAAGGTGCTACAGAGGAATTCTCTCTTTTCATTGGCTATTCATTTTCATTCTAATTTTTTAACCTATTTTAGAATAGCTATTTTAACTCTGGGAATATTGATCAGATAATGTCATGTTTCTGGTATGGTAGTCAAATAATGACATGGTCGATGTTTGCTGGACAGATGGTATTATGGCTGATACTGTATATGCCAGGCACATAATGCCATGGTTGTGTTTTAATGGCCCGATAATGTTGTGATTGAAGTCTGCTGTACAGATTATGTTGTGATTGAAGTCTTGTGTACAGATTATGTTATGGCTGGGTTATGATGGCCATATGATGCTGTAGTTCATGAATGCTGAACAGACTATGCCATGGAAGAAGTACACTGGGCAGATTATGCTGTGGTTGAGTTGTGTTGAACAGATACTGTAGTTGAAGTATACCAGAAAGATTATGTTGTATTAGAGGTATGATGGACAAATTATACTGTGGTCGAGTTATAATGGGCAGGTCATGCTGTAGTTGAGGTATACTGTGCCGATCTGCTTGTTGTTCAGGTATTCTGGGCATTCATGTATGATGGTTTGATTATATATTGGTTGAGGAATGCTAGGCAGGTTATACCATAATTGAAGTATGCTGGGTGGATTTTGCCTTGGTTGAGGTATATTCGGCATATTATGCCATACCCATGGTATATTGGGCAGATTATAATGTGGCTGGTGTTGAGCAAAAAGAATTTCCTACATTTAGCCTAGAATATCTTGACAGAAGGTAAAAATCTCATATACAGTACATTCTGTCCTCCCATATAGTGCACAGTTACACAACAGGCTGTATCTATATTGTATTGAGTAAGTGTTGAGTAGGTATAGTGATCGGTGCTTTCCTGTCCACGTCTTCAAGCCCACAGTGGTTAAGAGTAGATTCCCAATGGAAGTAGAAATTGTGCTAAATGTTAGTAAAACAAGAGCACTCTACAGTACTGCTAGGTACTAAGTTCATAAGCAACAACAACATTGTCACTACAAATTAACAACAATTATCTGGGTCTTAAATTCCTTACTTTTGGGAAGAGGGTCAAAAGAACTAACAGTCTACCTTTTATAAAAATGTGGGTTTGCTTAATCCATTTTCACACTGAAACAGACGAAAAATAAATATAAAATGCATGACTAATATGTGGATAATATGTTAATATATAAATACCTTGCAAATGAACCATTCAGTTAAAACCTTGCTTGGTTACCATTCAACTCTGAATACATAACAGCAACTAGTAACTAAGTGCATATTCTCACATGGGCTACTCATTTAAAATATAAACTAATAAATCAAAGACACTTTAACCACTTGCCACCCGCCATATAGCAAAATGACGGCGGCAAAGAGGTTTCAATATCCTGACCGGACATCATGTGACGTCGCCAAGATATTAAGCCCTGGGGGTGCGCATCGCGGCGATCGTTGCTGCGGTGTGTTAGTCTGACACACCGCAACTCCGATCTAGGCAAAGAGTCTCTGACGGAGACTCTTTACCAGATGATCAGCCGTAACCATTCATGGCTGATCACTATGTAAACAAGAAGAGCTGTTGATCGGCTTTTCCTCACTCGCGTCTGTTAGACGCGAGTAGAGGAGAGCCGATCGGCTGCTCCTCTGACAGGGTGGATCTGTGCTGATCGATTATCAGTGCAGCCCCCCCGAGGATGCCCACGCTGGACCACCAGGGATGCCACCAGGACCACCAGGGATGTCATCACCTGGTATGCCACCCTAAACCACCAGGGATGCCAATCAGTGCCCACAATGAATGCCAATCAGTGTCCACAATGGGCATCACTGATTGGCAGGCTTTTTTGTTTGGCACTGATTGGCATCCATCAGTCCCATACATTACAGTACATCAGTGCCACCTATCAGTGCCCATCCATGCCCATCCGTGCCACAATCAGTGCCCATCCGTGCCGCCTATTAGTGCCCATCCATGCTGCCTATCAGTGCCCATCCGTACCGCCTATCAGTGCTCATCAGTGCCACCTATGTGTGCCCATCAGTGCTGCATATCAGTGCCACCTATCAGTGCCCATCAGTGCCGCCTATCAGTGCCCCATCAGTGCAGCATATTAGTGCCCATCATCAGTGCCCATCAATGCCACCTCATCAGTGCCACCTCATCAGTGCCCATCAGTGCCACCTCATCAGTGCCCATCAGTGCAGCCCCATCAGTGCCCATCAGTGAAGGAGAAAACTTACTTATTTACAAAGTTTTGTAACCGAAACAAAATAAAAACATTTTTTTTTCAAAATTTTCGGTCTTTTTTTTATTTGTTTAGCAGAAAATAAATATCCCAGAGGTGATCAAATACCACCAAAAGAACGCTCTAATTGTGGGAACAAAAGGATAAAAAATTAGTTTGGGTACAGTGTAGCATGACCGCGCAATTGTCATTCAAAGCGTGACAGCACTGAAAGATGAAAATTGGTCTGGGCAGGAAGGTGTATAAGTGCCCAGTATTGAAGTGGTTAATTAGCTCTAGAACAGATTTCTCAAGGCATTCACATTAACCTAAGCAAGATCAATGAAATATTCTGAAGTTTGGCTATGTCCCACAGATGTTAACAACACATTTTCCACTAGGGGCGCTGTTTTAGTATAATGCTTTATTTCATTGCAGCTCCCTTTAACAATATAAACATAAGAGTTTGGAAGCTACATAACCTGCTATAAGTAAAACTATACGGATTTTAAACAAATGATATCCTATCTATAACCGAATATGAGAACTTTTCCCTTTAAAGTGACATACCTAAAAGCAAGACAATGTGCAAATTTAATTTACAATATATTTATTTTTAATGGAACAGGAGATAGCCAGTCTGCATAAATATTTGGTAATGGTAATATACAAAATATCACTTAACATTCCAAGATTTTATCTAGGCTACATCTTCCCTATTACATTTTTTTTAAAGGTAACTTATATCTTTCCTTTACAAAGTGAGACGTTGAGAACATATCCACATGTTAAAACCAACCTAATGTATAAGGTGACTTTAGCTTTATGTAAACTCTACTAAAATAGGTATAGATAGCAAATATAAATGGAGGCAAAATAAGTAAATTATGCTTGACTCTACTGAGCAGAAAATGTTTAATTCTATTAAGACCCATTTCATCCAGTGCTATCTTCTCCCTATCATTTATCCATAATGAACTAATAAACAATAGACGGATTATTAAAACAGACTTGTCCTTAATTACAGCGCCGACGATAAGAGCAAAAAAACAAATGCTTTAAGTGGGTAGCTAGTAAATTGAGAAGCTTGAACTGGAATGGAATGATCAAGTTGAAGGTAATGAAAAGGAACAATAAAACATGCATATAAACTACCTCTGCATTGCTAAAAAGTTGATTTGCATGTTAGCTTATATAAACATGTATAAACTGGCTGAGCCATAAACATCTATAGCTAATAAAATGCTACCTGTGTAATGTCAACATAACCACATTACAATGTCTGGAGCTGTACTGTCATTTTGTTTAGATGTATGTGTATTAATAATCACATACATGGACCCTTTTGTCAAAT
This sequence comes from Lithobates clamitans, assembly GCA_037952925.1. Lineage (NCBI taxonomy): Eukaryota > Metazoa > Chordata > Amphibia > Anura > Ranidae > Lithobates > Lithobates clamitans. The sequence goes on along the minus strand of JBBGZY010000006.1, from coordinate 91,807 downwards.
TAACTTCTGCCTTTGATACTACACAGCCACTTGCCAAAGCTGGCCATCATGAGTAGCAATGCAAAGTGACATGTGGTATAAATTATGTTACTACATTGTACATTGCCATACCCCTTTTTGGTTGTCACCACAATCTTATCTTATATAGCCCACCAGGCTGATGTGTTAGGCTCACCATTTCACAAAATGCAATCTGTTTGTACAATCTTCTTTAGATCTACCAACAAGTATGTATTGCAAAGATATCCTTGGTTGGATCCAAATTGACTTGATAGGTCAGATAGCTTCTCGGATTACCTAGTTTTTTTTTTGTTTTTTTTTTTATCTAAATTTGATTGTATGAAAATGTATGGTCAGTGTTTGATGTGTATGGTGAGCCTGATGAGGAGTACAGAGTCACCATTCTATCTGAACTTAGTTCAGCAAATTAAACTGTAAAGATCAACGATGTGTTAGGCAGGTCATCCTGATTCTTGAAAATTAATAGCAATGCAGGGTGTACAAGAATGCTCACCTAAGAGTCCTTCAGAGTGAACAGGTGAGAAGGTTTCAGTAAGTCATTATGTAAGAGATAGTAAGCAGAGTGTGGAGCTCACAGCTTATATGGAAACTCAGCAGCACTATTTATATTAAATAAATGATAGATAGATAGATAGATAGATAGATAGATAGATAGATAGATAGATAGATAGATAGATAGATAGATAGATAGATAGATAGATAGATAGATAGATATACATTTTTTCTTCTTTTTTTTCCTTTTATTGGTTGAACTAGATGACTAGATGGACTTGTGTCTTTTTTTCAGCCAGACTATGTAACTATGACAATTACTAGGATAATTGCTAGGCTATCTATACTAAAACAAGCAAAGTCCGGCTGTCATATGAAGGCTAGAGCAAATCACCAAGACACCTAGAAATATGCTTACATTTGCAGATGTTAGAATTCAACAGCAGAACACATAAGCTGGCTGTATTATAGAATTTCCTGCTTGCTGTGTGTATGCTTAGCAAGACAAGCAGCTAACTGACACACATCTACTGTCTTTTCCATTTAACTCGATGCTTTAACATACTACATGCCAGAGTTGCAAATCCACAAATGCAAGATCACAATAAAAAAAAAAAAACAAAAAAAAAAAAAACTGTACTGTACCTTCTTATGGATTCTGCATCTTCTTCCTGCACATGGAAATGGATAAAGAATGTAGAGACAGAAAATGGGAATGGGGCATAGCTCCAGTTTTTTTTTCTTTGCTTGAGACTGTAAAGATTGTAGAAGACTCAGCGACGCCCCCTTAGCTGTCAGCTCCACCTTACTCTCACATCACATGCTAGTGTGCAAAGCTTCACATCTTGCAATGCTGGCTACAAAAACCCTATCACCTTCACATTACCCATCTGGGGGTGTGTTGCTTAGTAATCCTGAGAGAAATGCAATTAGATAGAAAACCACAGGAGAAAAAAAAAGCTGCTTGAGCTGACAACAGCTTTGAAGTGTGTGGAAGTTTGGATTGCCAAGCTAGATATAGGTCCCTGTAATATGTTTGCAGGTCACTGCCACCTGGTGGATACATGCAATTATTGTTTTCACATCAGATGACAGCGATTTAAAAGTCAGGAGCTGCTCTGATCAGCGATCCTGTAACAAGCGATATTCATTCTGTTCTGGGCTCTACGAGCTATATACATTTAATCTGAGCTTACATCATTTGCTATGCAATGAGGTGACTTAAAATCCATAGTGATCTGAGTTCAGATGTAAAAAGCAAAATGTTATGAACAGTATGCTGTCCATAGGTGTG